>JAOVVH010000001.1:9348949-9365510 GCA_028566435.1 Scorpiodoras heckelii
GTGTGTGTGTGTGTGTGTGTGTGTGTGTGTGTGTGTGTGTGTGTGTGTGTGTGTGTGTGTGTGTGTGTGTTTGGAGACCAGCTGCTCACAGCTGGGGCATAATGGCTGAGTTTTGGAGGGAAAGACCTTTGCTACCAGGCAGCTGTCACCACCAGCGGGGAAGGATACAGAGGCTAAACTCCCCACACGGATTTCTGCTTTCCCCATTGCTTGACTGGACGGTAGCTGAAACAGCAGACGCATTTTATTTTATTTTTGCGTTATGTGATAAAATATATGTGACACTACAAATGTCCCTTGCCTTGCTGACAAATTACTCCGCTACTTGTTTGGCAATGACCTGTATCTTTAAGAGGCAGGCAAATTTGTGTTGCACCTGCGAGTTTAGTTGAGTGCAGCTTCAGTTTCCATTTTACTCAGGTGTTCAGGATCACAAAACGTCTAACACAGGTCAGGTGCAGACGAGGATTCATCACACAACACGTACTTACCGAGGGGTGACAAATAAAAGGGGAAAAAACAACACTGTTTCTTAGTCAGGTCTTAGTCACTACAGGCTGCCAGCTCACCTTTAATGCACCTTGGCATAAATTCTACACATCTCTGGAACTGAACTGGAGGGATTAAAGAGTTCAGCTGGTTTGAGATCTTGTGACCATAATATATTATTCTCTTATTAGTCTCGGGATAGAAATAGGCGTAGGAATTACCAGTCACAAGAACTTTTTATTGAGTCAAAAATCAGTAACACCAAAATCCCAAAAAATCCCCAAAATTTCATTCAATGTGTCAGCCATATATATATATAAATTAAACACTTGAACTCAATAGATATTCTAACTAATAGTCCTATTCTTCCATATTTTTTTTATTTCCCACATAGTATTTTTAATATTTTCATCATCCAGTGCTAAATTCACCTAAGACCATCTCAATATTTCCATAAAACAAACACATAGGTAGCGTTACATATGAGTTCAGTTTCTGAGCCCATGAAAGAAGTTCCATGGCTGTGAATCACGTCTCACGTGCAAATTATTACAGATGTACGTTTTTAACCACAGGACCTGCGTATTAAGCTAGATAGCAAACTCTAATGTTAGTGATAAAAAACTGTTTGGTTGGGTATAGTTTGTTAAAGAAATTTCTTTTAGATACCATTCATTTATTGAGAAAATAACAATACCGAAATGCAACTTCGGTTTGCATGTGACAATGCAAGCTAGTTTGCTAGCAGTTGATTAGCCCGCTAGGTAGGATGACAGGAGGACATGGAGTTAAGAATCAATCACAATCAAACTTTTTTTTTTTCAAGATAAGTGTAGAGATGATTGTTATAATATTATTCGTTCATTCTCTAAGCTGCTTATCCTACTGGGGGTGCTGGAGCCTATCCCAGTGCTCATTTTGTGGAGGGCAGGGAAACACCCGGGACAGGTTGCCAGTCCATCGCAGGACAGTCACACAGATGGTGGTGGTGGGGGGCTCCCTGGCCAGGTCTTGGTATCAAGCCTGGGTGTTTCTTGCTGTGAGGCGACAGCACTACCCACTGTGCCATCATGCTGTCCTATTAGAATATAATAAAATTATACAATTTTAGGAGCTTTTGGGTATTTAAGAATATATTAAATATCAATTATTGTACATATATTGTGTTTAAAAAAAAACCCATAACCAGGATAACTGTAAAATCTTCTTCTTACTGTTTACTGCCAAAAGGCATTCATTCAAAATGCCATGTTCCACAAAGCTAACATTACTGCACCTTTAGGGGTGCATTTTACAAACCGCCAATTATTCTCATAAACTCAAACATTTATATTATACTGTAGCCCATTTCTCTTATAAACTCTGGACAATTTTCAGAGAATCAGGTCCAGACATTGTCCAGAGTTGCTCTTTCACAGATGTAGCAAACGACAGGAGATTGTTAGATGTGTAAGATGTGTTCCCACCTACTGTAAATTCTCTGTTTGGTTTAGGCCTAGGTTAGGGGTGACGCCTGAGTAGAGCGTGCAGGTGGCAGGACATGATGCAAAAAAACACGCTTCAGAAATCACTGCAGTAATATGATCATAAACAGACGATTCTCTTGCCATTCCTTGAATTTATCTGAGGATTTTTTGGCATTAGCCCTTACAGACAGATGTTCCTGAATCTCGTTGTCTCTCCAGTCTTTGTGTAAATGGTGCTTTTAATGTATTTATTTTCTTCTGGTATCGCATGAGTCACATGACAGAAACGTTATCCATTCCAGCACATCCACTCACTCACCTTTTCCACCCACATGTCAACACACCCAATTCCCAGTCAACACACCCAGTCAATTACACTGATTTTGTCCAGTCCAGCTGAAATGCATTCTCACATAGAGCTCTTCCAGGTATTGTCTAGATAAGTTCAGGGTTGCAGTGCATGTGTGAAACAGGCTTATGTCAGATGTGCAGCTCTCAACAACATGTTATCTGGTAGTGTAGCATCTCATAAAAGCTATACTTCATAGGAGAGAACCAATATTCACTGATTATTGGGTAATCTTGATTTTTTTTAAGCATAGTATGATAGATTCAGCCACATTATCATCAGGATGTTGCTGTTTTGAGAGCTGGAAATACTGCATGTGAGGTTGAAACAGCAACAAGAGCAAAAACATCTTTTTGGAAGCCCAAACCTTATTGAATCTATAGCTAGTTACGGCTTTGTTTAAAATAGTCAGATTCACAGATATGCAGTGTTTTTCTGCATAGCTGTTGTGTTTATAGTGTACTGGAATTTGTGCTAGTTCTCATGAACCAGCATGAACTCTAGCTCTCTGCCTGTTAACACAGTTCTCACTTAGTGAGGGCAAAAACATATAGCTGACCCATGGCCTGTACTCTGAACAGCCCTGAAGCTAGAGATGAGCATAGTGGTAGCAGCTGTTTTCCCTTCACAGAGCTCTATTCAGGGTGAGGAGTGCTGGAGGAGGACAATGCCGGCGTCCTCCACAATCCCGCGCTAAGATTAATTCCTCAAATCTGTTCTTATCCCAGTGTCGGTCTCCCAGGATAGAAAGCCTTGTGTTCCCTAGCACGCATTGTGCTTGTTGCCAGAGAGAGAAGCCTATAGATGCCACTGACAAGTGGATACAGCGCAGTCCTTCTCAATGCTTTGTCCCAATTATTGCACATATATAATCTGGATTATTCTGGATTTTAAGGCGTTCTCACTTCAGACAATTAGGTCGTCTCGAGGGTCTTTAGTTATGCTTGAACTGCTCAAGACTCATTTGGGTAGTTATCTTCATCCCAGGATGAAGTAACAATGGTGTAACAATCTTTTTGATCCCTATAATCATCATAATATGTTTTATATTTTATGTTCTTGCATCATATTAGCGTAACAGACAAATAAAGGTGGGAGGTGTCAAAAAGAGACTATAAAGATAACGAAAATGAGCTGAGATAAACTGTTAACAAAAATATTATAGATACTAAGCAACCATTATTAAGTAACGACTTTAACAACAACAACAATAATTAATAATAATAATAATAATAATAATAATAATAATAATAATAATAATAATGCAAGCACATAGGTTTTATTATTTTTGTACTGAATGTGAAACATCAATGTCATGTTTGTCCTGCATGATTGCACAAGTTTCAGGCAAATAAATTGGCTATGGTGGATTCTAAAGTCAGAATAGTTGGTGTTGATTCATTGCCTTCCTTCCTTTACTGAAAATATATCAGCTCTTAAACAGGCTTGTGGACTGGCAGCAGGGCCCCACCTGTCTCAGGTACCATTGTGCTGTTCCTTTGCTTACCCAACACACACACACACACACACACACACAGAGTGCACAGGTGTTTCGCCTAAAGCTTTAACCCTGTTACAGGTGAGGCTTGTAATCTATTCCACCCATGTGAAACCTTCAGGAGTGTTGCCTTGAGCTGTCAGGACTAGCGTCATGAATCGAGGTGATTTTAGAGGATGCTGGTGTGAAACCAAGAATGTGTGTTTAAGAAAACACATTTTTACTGAGGTGAAATAGACGAACATTTATATTCATATTTACGGACACCCAGTTAGCAGTTTATTAGGCACACGTAGCTTTTTTTATTGCATAGACATAACATGGAGGTCACTCTGAAGGTATACAATTAGAGACTGTAACCCATCCTTAACTATGTACTCTTTATCAACCTCCTCCTGACCACCAGAACACAACTGACCAGATATTATTTGAGCTCTAACATGGTAAGTGTTGGGACATCACAAGGTGCCAGAACAGTTTCAACGCACCTTGGCACTGATCCTTAAAGTCCCTGGAGCGTGACTGACATGAAGGTTTGTTTTGAAGTTGGTGGTGGAGAGTACTGTGCTCCAAAATCTCCTGTACATGCTAAGAAGGTTTGAGAGTCTAAAAGCCATTTCATATGGTTTATATAGTTTTCTCGTCAAAAACGTTCAGCTTGCCGTCATGCCTTGTGGATGGGGATTGAGTCATCCTGGGAGACTCAACACCCATCAGGGACAAAACGTCTACAACATTTAAGGGCAGATTTGAGGTCCCGTGTTGTACATATGTAGAAAAAGTGTACAGAGAGTGCAGTTAGGATGCATCCTGTCTGCAAACCCTGTGCACTCTCCCAGCAAAGAAATGCATCCTCTGCATAAATACACACTCCCCTCACTTTCTGCTTCCTCAAGCATCTGTAGTGCAACATATTTCTGTCCTTTTTCCCACGGCCCAGTGTCTCGCACAAAAACAGTACGTACTTACACATAAACAGTTACCATGCATAAACATTCACCACTTTTAACTTCTCCTCATACAGCCTGGAACATGAATGAACATCATTTAGATGTCTTTGATCTACAGAACATAGTATTCAGAAAATCCAAACATTCACCCAGGTTGCTTTGAAACACGTAAATTGATTCAGGTGCAATCAGCTGCCATCAGAAACGACATGACTGAGTGAAAGGAGTGCAATTAAAGTGTCACATGATCTCAATATAAATACACCTGTTCCTGCAAGGCCCCAGAGTTTGTTAGAGAACATGCCTAAGCAAACAGTATCTAGAAGAGCAAGGAGCTGGCAAAACAAATCCAGGACAAAGTATCAATCAGTGGCTTGGTAAAGAAACAATAATCCAAACTTTAAACATCCAAAGGAGCACCATTAGATATATTATTTAAAAAATATTTCTATCCGCCAACATCAGTGACCAGGTAAAGAGGAATTTATTCAGATAAGCGAAGTGAAAATGTGAAAAGGTTCAAGGGGGTGAAAACGTATTCACTCTAGGTCGCTTTGCACTGTAGGCATTGAGTTAGTAATTATAGCCGTCTTTCTCAGACACAGTCATGTTCATTGTTTAACACAGATTTATGATGAACAGAGCTAGGATATTAAATGCTGTGTCTGGCCTACATATGTATAATATCACATTTTCATGACAAATAACTTGCTATAGAATCGCCAGAAATTTGTTTCCTTAAGAAACAGGAGGGATCGGGAAAATTGGTGATGGAAAAAAAGACCCCTGTTTCAATTCAGTTTGCAATTTAGCCATGACAAAGCAGTTTTGCTGTGGCAAGCACTGTGGTGGGAATGAGGAAATCCTGGAGAAGACTGCTGTTAACTCTGTTTGTGAGTAATCAACAGTGAGGCGAACTTCACCAAAGTTGAAACTCGACATGTAGTTCATGAAACGGCTCATGTTTTTTGTGGTGAATTTCATTCAAATGAAATGCTTGCCAGGATATAAAAGGAAAAACAGACAGAATTATTGCCTTTTTTTTAAGCATTTTGTATTAAATGCACAAATAGACACAAATGTTGCATCAGAGCAGTGACATTCAGTATTTAACACAGATGCGTTAAAGATAATGGAGTAGAAATTCTTGTCATCAAATATGTCATCATGTACGGTAAATATGATGCACTTCACCCTTGACACACACTACGGCAAGGTCTAACTTCCAGGAACTTGATTAACTAAAACTGGAAGGTTTGATTTTTTTACACTCATTTCTTTTTTATTATTAGTATCATCATTTTTTTTTTTTAATTGTCTTTACTGTTTACGGTAACACAAATAAGGTTGTGAGCGCTGTATGTGCACACTCATATGTTTCTAGTGTCTCTACATCTGTGCTCTCGTTCGTCTGTGAGCTCAGTGCCACTTGTTGCTTTGTGCTTTTGTGTGTGTTTATGTGTGTGGAGGGGCGTTAGCAGGAATGTAAAGGAAGAGAATGGAGGGAAGCAGACACTTTCTGACAAAAGCAGGACACATTCCTCAACCCTCCCTTCCTCTTTCTCTCTCTCTCTCTCTCTCGCTCTCTCTCTCTCACTCCCTCCCTCCATGGGAAAATCAAACAGGTGGTTTAGGCCTGTTGGAAAAGCTGCGTGGAGTGGAGGTGGCCTGTACCACAGTGTGTGTGCTTTAGAATGAAGCTCCAGCGCTTAGTGAAAGAGAGCCACTCTCATTACCATATCAATTCTGGGAACGAACCTCAGCTACACCCTCACCCGGCCGCCCATATGGCGTGTGCTTGGCAACCAGAGGAGAAACCCCCCCCCCCGACCCCCCGCCCAAAGTCATTCTCATGTGCACACACACATTCCGATACACACATGCACGTGAAGCATATGCTTTATCTTCACACCTACAAGTGGCTTCCACACAGCTGTAACACATGCAAAACCAAACACACATATGCATGTACACACATACACACACATACCCATACACCCTTCATACTATATTTAATATTAAATCACAGGAGGTGGGACCAGTGATGGAAGCGTAAGGTTTTGTTTGAGGCCTGGACCACACACAGTAATAATAAGCCTCATAATTCCCGATGCTGCGCTTTTCAACGACAACTAGAACAAGCTCTAAGTAACCAGAATCTGATATATAGACTTATTTACAATGTACTTACGGTTTGTAATCGATTTTATTGAACGCTATGTATTTTATACTGCTCGCTGAATTCATTTGGGAAAAAAAGCGTCTCATTTTCCACACCACACAAGACACAGTGATGTTTTGCAGTATTTCTTGCACTCTCTTAATCATAACTCATTTGCATCACCTCTCTAATGCATGTGTCCTTCACCAAGCCAGTGACCACATCTTTTCAAATTGCTGCTCAGGCAGTGTCATAGATTGGTTACCATCCCTCCGAATGGCAATGATTGGCTCTAATTGGGGATAGAGGAAAGCCATACCACCACCATTTTGCAAATTTGGCCCAAAGGGTAGTTAAGTACATGATATCCAGCTCATGAAATTGTTTTCTCTACACGCACTGCAGATAATATCCAACATGCATACCTCATTTTTATGAAGTGTAAACTGTTGTCAAGAGCGTTGCTTACCTCACTGCACTGTACGTCCTCTGATTGTTTGCCGATAACTCAATAGTGGTGAAAATTTAGTGCAGACCTTAGCAACAGTACTAAGCCCACACAACGTGTTCACAGAGAAATAGCAATAATGTTTCTGGCATTTTGTGGGGTTTGGCTAGCTGGTCCAACTCAGCTGTACAGTGTTTATGTATCAGTGCGTGCATGGTAGATGTTAGAAATGTAATATGAATACATTATTCAGATTAACCAGCTAACGTATTCTAAACAAATACAAATACAGACACAAATAGGAAGGAGACCAAAGTCTACAGGGCATCTGGATGAGACTGGGAATGCATCAGGACTGGGATTCTGTGGGACGCAACCAAAACTGTTGCACCAGCAGGAAATTTGTACAGAGTTTTACAGTGTAGATTTGTCAGTGTGTAGATATTACAGGCAGGTGGAATTAAAAATAATAACACCAAGTGGGATTAGTGGGATAAGTGGGATTTAAAACATCCCAGCACACATCTCTAGAGTTATATGAAGTAGGGTAGATGGGTATACATCTGAATACAAATATTCGAAACACTAAACAGATGCTGTATAATGGCATAATAAAAAGGACAACAGATCAAGGTGGATCAATACTACAGTTTCCGTAAGGATCTCCAGAATTCATATTAATATTATCCATTGCATTCCTTCAACATTTTTTTAAAATCCCTCTCTTTTTTATTACTGAAGGTCCAAAGATAAAGCAAGCTTCCTGTTTAATCACTCGCCTTTCTGAGCATGCTCAGTAGACTCCTTACTTTTACACAGAGCAGCTGTACAGCTACATACACAGTGTGATTTGACATCTCTCTCTCTCTCTCTCTCTCTCTCTCTCTCTCTCTCTCTCACACACACACACACACACACATGCACCCTTCTTTCTGTGCTTTCCCTCCCTCACGCCCTCGCTCCACCCTTATAAGTGTTATTACTGAGAAAAATGCCTTGACGCCCTAGCAGGTGCAGGACTGAGTCATCCTCCCTATTTTACACACTGCCTGTGTGTTTGTTGACTCATTGTGGCTGCTAAAGGCATTCTCTGTGACGTTTCACCACAACACAAATCACAGGTACATGTTGTAATTGACCAGTCAACCATTCCTCCATCTTCCCACTGACCCAGCTGTCTCAAGTGTTTACTGTTAGACACAGACACACGCACATGTACAAAACAAACAGCATGACTCTAGAATTTCCAGGATTACATTCTCCACCGAGTGAGTAATTGTGCGTGTGTGTGCGTGTGTGTGTGTGTGTGTGTGTGTGTGTGTGTGTGAGTGTGTGTGGTGACTTTGACACCTCAGACAACTGGCTGTAGAAGAGAAGAGTAGGCTGTGTCAGCATTAACACACTCCTAGTAGTCACACCTTAGTATAATACAGACATATATAATACATCAGGATACATTTATCTGAAATGCATACATCAGATACAGCATTCTTTATTGGTAATTCGGATTTGAGGGTTGTGGAAGAGAACTGATTTCAAAATCAGCATCTTTTTTTTTTATGAGCAGAGCAACAATTTCCAAATTCCTGACTAAATCATCAGGGGTGCAATGATGATGAAGTCACATGCTGACTGACATGTTTCTATCCAAAAACCATGAGTGTTGTGTCTACACTGTTAACTGTAGCATTGGGAGTATTTTGTTCCTTTATTATTTGTCTTCACATCCGATAGATAGAAAACTGGATCTCTGGCTGCATTAAGCTCTTACCAGGACAGTTGATAACTGAACAAAACAGACTTCATGTTAAAGCTTAAATGAATTTACTGGTTACAACTGCGTTTTTTTTTTTTTTTTTTTTTTTTTGGTATATATCAACACAGATATAGAAGGGATTATTTTTTATTGATGATCCGGTGTCACCCAAATGAGGATAGGTTTCCTTTTGAGTCGGGTTCCTGTCAAGGTATCTTCCTTTCCACAGATTTTCCATGCTACCGTTACACACGGCTTGTTCATTAAGGATACAGTTGTAAAACTGCTTTGGGACGACATCTAAAATAACCTGAATTGAATCGAAAATAGAGCTGGAACATGTGTGCTACCTTTAGAAAGCAGAGCATCACTGAATGACTGATGTCTCTACAGTCAGTGATTTAGACTTTACTTATGTGGTGTACATCAGGATGCCAGCTGTTATCAATGACAACATTTACGCTTACAGAATGTATTTTAGTATCTCTAGAATACACAATCGTGTGCTTTTTTTTTTTATATTTATTTTCCAGTTTGATACATTTACTATACCTGAAGAATTATATAAACGTTAGGTATTAAATATTAACAAAAAAAAACCAGCTGTGGTTTCCTTCTTTGCCCTGTATACTGTCACAAGCTTTCCAGCCACAAGCAGAACCATATGTCCTTAAACCCATAATTCTGCATCTAATGGTCTCTATTCATTTGGACAATGTGTTACAGGACAGGCGAGTGGAAAATAGTCATATTCAGAGCTTGTATTCATCTTGCTTTACACATACACACACACACACACACCACACACACAGTATACACACATGTATAGGCCCCAGGTCTCCACATCTGTCACCAGTTAAACCCACCCTCTGACGCCATGTGCATGATGAATTCGTCTTCAATCCGAAGCATACGTTTAGTGGTCCTGTAATAGAAAGAGTCATTGCAAAATAATAATTCTGCCCACGATTAACGATAAATATTGTCTCCAGCCGGGTTCCTATATTTAACCAATGTTTTGGAAAGAGAAACGATGTGCCATATCTCATAAAGGCATAGAAGCGCCTTAGCAGATGGTAGATCTTTAGAAACAAACAACATAATAAAAGCAGGCATGAGAGAGAACGGGAGGGAAAAGGGGCCTTGAATGAGAAGAGGTGAATGAATGACCAAAAGTGATGGAGAGAGAAACAAGAGCTTGTCTTTCTGTATGGTCCTCTGATGTAGAGGCTTCTTCACATGCTAATGGCTCATTCCTTTAGCCACGGCGCTGTTAACATAACAATGGTGCGAGAGGGAAGGAGCTAAACTCCAGCTTTCTTCGGGAATGAAACCTAGCTTTTCTTCTGGACAAAATGCTCTTCCTCTTTTGTGAGCGCCTTGAATGCGGTTACTGGCAACTCGGCGTCGTGATCAAAGGCTTCACTCGAAATGAGTTCGAAATGACCCAGGTTGTAGGGGGGGGGGGGATAAAGCATGTTTTTGACATACCAAAGACATAATCGAGTGGGATTTCAAGCTAATTATGTGTCTGTAAACTAACCCATAGGCATTCTGTGTGAGTGTATGAGTATGTGAGTGTTATTATCATTCATTTATTATAAGCATGAATTATTACAAAACATGAAATTTTATCAGTACACAGTGCCACAGATATGCTTCTTTATCCCCGTATTATGGCTGACTCTGTTAATATACAACCCGAAATCACTCTTTGTCTGTCCTTGGATTGTCTTTAACCCACTTCTTTGTGATAAACCCTCTTTTATTTTGCCATATATGACCTCTTACGCTATCATGCGCAGACCCTGGTGTCTCCATGGTGTCACCATGTATTTGGAAACAGGCATCTTATAAAAGCCAAATATCTAAACTCAGGGAATTGTGGAAGGTCCTTATCTCAAGTAAACAGAGGTGCTGTCTTGACAAGTGCCACTGACTTTTGTAATGAGCCATTGTTCTCCATGGCTCTTGTCCGTTATGCTTTCGGAGAAGGTCTTGAAAGGGCAACAATTAGCGCTTCACTTAGCCCATTAGCACCTCTGATACCCCTCACCCCATCTCTGCACAGGCCCATCTGCGGATGTGTGAAGTCTGATCGAGCTTCTGGAATTCTAGGAAACTTTATAGTGGAGGTTCCTCAAATCAACGTTTACACGAAACGTTGAAACGTATTTTCATAGACAACTTGAATTATTCAGTCAAAGGAAGTTATTTGTACATCATACACTATGCATCTCCATGGTTTACCCTTCGGTAGATAGGCTTGCTTTCATCTTTTTGATGGACAACTTCACAGTGGCCTTGATTTCATTCCACCTTGAACTGCATGGATTCTTTTAGTAGTGTAAGTAAAAGGAAGTGCATTGTTTTATCTTACCATATTGCTCATATGTTAGAGGGATAAATAAATCAAAACGTTGGTCAAATGCCCCATATCTGTCATCCTGAAATCAGAGAACAATCGTAACACTTTGACTTTTTGTTCTGAAACACACATTTTAAAACTGCTAATCATTTCTTTCTGGTTGGTTACATGCCACAGATTAGAGATGGATTGTTGGGGAAAAAAGCATTCCTTATTCATTAATTTTCAATCCTTCCTTATTGATTTGACACAGAGGATTTTATGCACAGATACAACCATATGCATGGCTTGGTGGGTAGCACTGTTGCCTCACAGCAAGAAAGTCCTGGGTTCGATCCCCAGGTGGGGTTGGTCTGGGTCCTTTCTGTGTGGAGTCTGTATGTCCTCCTGGTGTGTGTGTGGGTTTACTCCGGGTACTCCGGTTTCCTCCCACAGTCCAAAGACATGCAAGTTAGATGAATTGGACATACAAAATTGCCCCATGACTGTGTTTGGAAGTTGATCTTGTGTACTGATGAAAGACTTGTGTGTCGATGTAACCTTTTGCTAGTCATGTACAGCCACTGGTGCTGAAATGACGTTAAAAACGAATAAACAAACAAACAAACAAACAAACATATCACCATATGTGGACACACACCTGGACATTACACATATCCACATATAGTCACATTTGAAAGGCTTCCTTCTTCAGACATTCTTCCAAACCAGAGTAAAATAAAGCATGTGTTTAAGGTATGTTCAAGCAAGGGAAATGAGTTAGTCGAACTTATTTAGTATCAATCAGTCACTGAGCATTTAGCATAGTTGTTTATCTGGTGTATGTAATGGCCATGAACAGCACATAATTGCGTGTTTGAGCACTTGACTTTAAACAATCTGCATTAGCTAGCTACATTTCTTGCATTGGCTAGAGTAGGGTTGGTGTGGAGTTTAGGATTATGGAAAAACTGTAAGTGAATGCCATTGCACGTCTCATTTGTTTTATTACTGTGTCAGAATCCCTGATCAAGATTGATAGTGGTTGATCATCAATATACGATAACAATATACAAGTTTATAGTTGATTTGCATGCTGACATTTTTCCTCACCTAGTCACCGTTTGCCGAAATGTGCTCGAAGAACTCGTGCTGCGTTTCACGTTTAAGATGTCTTATCTGATTAGTTGCATTGTAGTAAGATGCCGTAGTCCCTTGTGCCAGGTACATGTGACTGTAAGCCATCAGTCACCATTAAACTATAAAAGAGTCAACCACTGTTTTAATACGGTAGTATAGCAAGAGCAGTTCACACTGACTGTATTCCACTAGGCATGTTAGCACCTACTCTTCTGAAGTGACACTTACTATTGAAATGTTAATCACCATTTCCCCAGCTGCCATTTCCTGAGACAGAAGAATACTGGCGGTGTGATGCTTTTACCATGTCATGAACAGGGATGCAGCTAATCACATATGCTTTAATGCAGGGGTTCGGAGCAGCCAGGGATCCAGGGATCTGTGAACTGTGAACATTTCCAAAGGTCGCATGTTGTTTTGGCGATTTATTGGCGGCCACCCACAGAACTATTCTCTTTCTATCGACTTCGTTCCCCTGCTTATTTTTGGATTGAACTCATTCAACCAATCTTATAGGTGAACAGTTGTAAGATGTCAATAATAAATATAATAATTTCCGTAATGGGTTGTAATTTCAATCATCACAACAAAATAAATAAAATTATGATTACAGACAGCACTTTAAAAGACATGTTTTAAGGAGTATTTAACAAATGTCAATGGAGTCTGAGGCATTATAAAGTTTCCAAAGAATTCTCTCACTGTGAAACACCGGACTCAGAATAGCTCAGATCCCAAATATAGTTGCTTCCTTAATGAGTCAGTGTAACGATCTTAATGTGGGTAAGACATGGGTGAAAACCAAACGCAACCTTCTAACTTCAGAAAGCCGCCGCTATTACTTTAGCACATGTGATGTAAATATGTAGATCACACACACACACACACACACACACACACATACACATACACAGGCTCCTGGGATCACATCACACGTCAGACATCTGTTGCCGCGAGGAGACAGACGGAGATGCACCGTGGTGACCAGGCAGCTCCATGGCGACAGCAGGCTGTCCTTCTGGTGCCAGTGTGTTTTTTACAAGGCAGGGAATAACAACACACAGCTGGGAGTGTGGGAACAGCTGCCACTAACATCACTACGCCCTAAATCTCTCTCTCTCTCTCTCTCTCTCTCTCTCTCTCTCTCATTCTCTCTCTTTCTGGATCTTGCTCTCCCTTTATCTCTCTCTCCCTTTCCTCCCTCGCTTCAGGGCTCCAGACTTGCTGGAGCCGAAGCTCCAGGCTTACTTCCTCTCCGCAGCCTTCACTTCCTGTCATTTGATGGGACTTCCTGCCATGCCTCTGTGATCAGGCCTTGAAGAGGCTCCTCTCCGAGGTCGGCTTCCTGCCGCACGGACAGCTGCAGAGATAATTCCCACTTTCTGCTTTGCTCAGGGAATTCTCCTCTTTTCTTTTTTACTCACTCTTGCTGTCATGTCTCCTCTTTTTCTCTTTCTCTCCGCTTTGTTGTTGACTTTTCCATTTTCCTGCAATATGCAGAAGGTGACCCAGGTTCAGGAATCTCTTGTCAGGTCTTTTTGAGTCGCAGCAGCAGAGCAGGACGTGAACCAAAGGCCATTTGTTTCCAAACCTGTGTTATGTGTGACCGCCGAATGCTTGGTGCGATCTAGGACAGATTTCCGGATGCAAAAGGTCACACTGTTTCAAAATTGTCTTGGAGAAATAAGGAAAGTTCCTTTCATACTCCATGTCTATTCTACTCAGCAATGCAGCAGCTGGCTCTTCAGTTCAACATTCACGCCACTTTAAAGTGGCAAAATTGTTAGCCTATGTTTGGCATGTACAATAGCGCAGACCCATCTGTGGTAAATTGGACATATTGGGCTGGAATGCTGAAAAAGAGCTGCAGGAGGCAGGCACTGAACAGTGTGTGTGTGTGTGTGTGTGTGTGTGTGTGTGTGTCTGTGTGTGTGTGTGTGTGTGTGTGTGCACTTGCATGTGTGTGTGCAAGAAATGACCCGGACAGAACAATAAATAAAATGTGTTTGTATGGGATTCAGTAACATTTACTGAGTTTGTCTGTAATTACTCAGAGACACAGTGCTTTAGTGGTTAGTGAGAGCGATACACTTGTATGTACATTCCTCCACATGGTCCTCACACACACAGACACAACCTCCCACCATGTGTTGTCTTGCTGTCTGTCTGCTGTGCCCATCTGCTCCCTAGGGCTGTGTGTCGGTGTGAGCCAGTGTGTGCGACAGCAGGAGTGGATGAGGGGCATGATGAAGACTCTGCATGGGAGAGATCTAGCTGCGAGGAATTTCGTTTGAACTCCCCACAAACACACACCATCATGGGCACCAGACACAAAAAGCCATTTGGGACATTAAACGTCTCAAAGAAATTTTATGTAATGTAGTTGACTACACAAGGGGGAATGAATTACATGTGAGAGCTAAATATGGTGCCATGATTATGATTTTTTGCTGTACGTAGTTATGCTAGGTCATGATAGGTCGTGTAGTCGTATTAGCAGGGATGCAAAAGAAGGGCATTTCTCATTCACACCCTCAAGCTAATCAGCAGATCTTTATAGCTCCCTTGCAGATAATAATCTATGTCAGATGTTGTAAACACGGTTATTTACACTCCCTTAATTATAATGTCAATGTTAAAAGTGAAAACGGGAGCTCAAGGAATACATGCTCTTTGTGAAATTAGCAGGAATATTTGGCCAGTTCTTGCAAGTCAGCTGAAAAACTGAAAATAGCTCCTGCTTTCGGTCAGGCCGAGTGGAGATCTTGTTAAACTGTCTAAATGAAACAGCCCAAAATGGCCTTATTGGCCCATTTGTATAACCTACAGCCTCAGGGCCGGTCCAGTAGAGAAAGAAAACACAATGGAGGAATGTGGAGGCAGAGATGGAGAGAGTGAGAGAAAGGGAAAGTCAGGGATTCCATTCGCACTGTTGTTCAGTCATAAAATTGGACCATAAAGAATGAGAACAATTATTAACCGTTCAATCTCATAAAGGCATGTGGCTTTTGAGATGTAACTCGAGACAGCAGTGGAGACTGGATGCCTTGTTTTGATTTTCAGAACAAAAAAAAACTTTATTGCATTTGGATTGAATGACTCAGCCTCATTTTTTATAGGCCAATCACACTGTGTACCTCATGAGCAATAAGGGATTGATTTAAGATCCATTCTGGTACAGTAAACCATAGCTCCAAAAAAAGCCACATCGAAAATCAGAAAGCTTACAAAATAATTGCAATATGTCCCTGGAGAAAACTCTTTATGCGCATGATTTATGATTTGGTTGCAAGTTAATTGAGAAAGCCATGCCTGAAGAAGAGTGCTTTTTTTTGTGTGCAAATGTTACAAAAGGGATGTTTATGTACATATGATGAGCAAACTCCTTTCACATCAGCAGTGCAGAGAAAATATGCACAAAACATGCATTTGCCTCTTTTGGTAACCATTTAAATGATGGCAATCTTGTAAAGATTTTCGAAGGCTAAAATATGGCAATAATTATCATCACTGATTAAAGTCTGTATGCATGCAGATTCGGAAAATAAAAAAAAATTAAGCAAACACATATTCATGCATGCAGCAGAGACAGCACTTAGGTCTTTAAATAACCTAAATAACTCTCGTTTTTTTCTACGTTCTCCTTCCAGTGCCTCTCTCTTTCTCACACACACCACTCTCTCACTCTGTGTGTGTGTGTGTGTGTGCGTGTGTGTGTGTGTGTGTGTGTGTGTGTGTGTGTGTGTGTGTGTGTGTGTGTTTCGGGAAGCATGCCTTCCCCAGCTGTGTGTGCAGCCCCCTCTGTGAGGGTTTAGGGCAGGCCAAGCTCACAGCTGGCCAGACATCGTGGAGCCAGTCGACAGGCGCATGGAGGGCCGCCCGCCCAGGCCTCTTCCTCTGCAAACATGCCCAGGTGTGGGGCCTGATGGCTGGCTTCTGATGTATGTGTGTGTGTGT
>JAOVVH010000001.1:9386482-9397344 GCA_028566435.1 Scorpiodoras heckelii
AAATGAGGATGGGTTCCCTTTTGAGTCTGGTTCCTCTCAAGGTTTCTTCCTCTTAATTTCCAAGGGAGTTTTTCCTTTCTTTGTGACGATGTCCATTGTTAAAAGCACTTTAGAAATAAAATTGAATTGAATTTAATTGAATTAATGGGAGTACAGTTCATCATGACATGCTGTTATTGGTCAATAATCAACTTCAGGGTGGTAACAGTGTCTCCGGTTCATGTCTGGCTGCACCACATCAGCCTTCCTTGATTATTTTCCTATAACAGAATGCCTGTAAATATCATGTATATATATATCATATATTGCATAGTAGATGCAAATAGATCCAAGTTATGTATTAGAGGAGATCCAACACACTATCCCAATACACTAACAAGCTCTTTCTCGCAGTGGTGTGCATCAAACCAATGCACTACAATTAAGTTAAAATAATTAATACAGAGATTAGTTAGATATAGATAATTGAAACTGATAATGGTTTAAAAAAATTTTAACTTAAAAAAAAAGAAATTGTGTTTTTCAGAAACATTACAAAAAGAACTCTAGTCTTAGTGTGTTAGATAAACCAAAAATAATGATACAAATTTTTTTCTTTAATACAAAAATGTAGGCCATCATGTGGTTCTGTTTTGCACTGGAACTGTAACGTGTCCAACATTATGGAAGTAATGAATGAATTTCAAGTTTATAACAAACTGCATGCCCAAATGAATGATGAATGAATGATGAAACAGTTAATTATATATAAATGATAATACTGAACCAAACACACTGTTGGCATTAGTCCAGCATCAGTCTTGTAGCTCCAGTGCAAAACTAAAAAATATGTCTTGGCAGATTTAGTGCAATTTGACATTCTTGATCTGTTAGAGCTGTAACTAAGAAGGCAGTTAAAAAACACATAATGCATGAGATGCATCACAATACTGATTAATAATGAAGAAGCACTCTAAACTGTTAAAGCTAACCCATGCTCCACCGATGACTCTGTGCTACAAGGCTTACAGGAAGCAGCTGCTAAGCCACGAGGACTGAGACAAAGAGAGAAAGAGACAGCGTGCACTCAGCCAGGGTCACTGAGGCCACTGTGAAGCGACAACACACACACAAACAACGACAAGCTTGCAAGATGACATGCACATGGCCAAGCCTGAGAGATAAGACATAAGCATAGACCAGGACACACCATGCCACGAACACCGGGATCACAGGATGGCTGGAACTGGGACAAATTATCTGATACAGTGTGGCATGAGACATGAAGAAGAATCAGGAGAGAACTGAATTGGATCGACTGGGAGGAACCGAGTTAGTCTGCTGATAACGGCGTAATGACCATGGACACTAACTTGGCTGTGCAGCAGCGCTCCTTCAGGAGTGTCAGGGAAGTGTAGGGCTGAGGGGGAGGGTGCGAGGGGCAGCCAGGGCCGGTTTCCGGCGCTGTACAGACGCGGTCGTTTGACCTGGTCGAGACTGGACATAGGGGTGTAACTATTCCGCCGGAGCAGCAGGGGGGCCGGAGTTCTCCGAGCTTGCCCCTGGGTTGAGATGGGAGAGACCATGAGTGTTACACAAAGAAGAAAAACGAGAGAGCGTGAGAGAGAGCGTGAGAGAGAGAGAGAGAGAGAGAGAGAGAGAGAAAGAAAAAAAGGGCGCTGATTACGCTGGTCCTCGTCTTAGTGTCAGAGGCATCATGGCAGATACACTTCAGATTCTTCAGATAGCATGATATCAAATTATTAAGGCTGTGTTCCAATACTGCTACAACATGCCACTCTTAATTTGCCTATATTGTTCTTTCAAACCTGCTCCAAAAACATGTAGGTTAGGCGAGCTGGAGATACAGGAATTGAACCCAGGACCTTCCGATCATGGGGCAGACACCCTAACCACAAGACCACGACTGGTCCCCTTAAACCTCTAATAAATAAATAGAAAAATAAACAAAGCACCCTGATATCAAAATATATCATTTTCTTAGAATCCATAATTATACATCTTGGAGGAATTATCTTGCTCGATCTTGATCATTCATTTATACGTCCTATCATTAATACAGTTCCTGTGAATAAATCCAAGCCTAAACTGTTATTCTTAATTGTTGTTATGCTTACATTGCAAAATGAAATGTAGCTATCTACTCCGTCTCAGCAGACGCAGAATTATTACTTTAATGTACTACTACAATGTGCTGTACGATAGCACAATGTCGTAGTCAGCAATCCAGCCAGTCTGCACACTAGCTACAGTAGATAGATAGTTAAATACAATGTCAAAATTGGTAAGGCAAATAGCTTCTAGAGTATTGCTCTTGCTAACAATAGAAATAGCATAAGTTTTTTTTTATTTTTTTATTTGTTTGACGAAGGTGTGATGTATTTAGAAGTTGTTTTTACAAGGCGAAGGTAGGCAGTACTGGCACACAGGAACAATGCTGGTTAGAATCAAGAAAAATGACCACATGGGTTACACCTGAGACAACTCAAGTAAAAGTCAAGTAAAATAAGGTGGCTTGAAATATTTCAGGTTGGCCACCTCTGAAAACTCCAACCTCCCACAGTGTATTTAATACTAAAACACACAGTTCAGCCGTTAAAGACCATCCACGGATGAGTGAAATGATAATTCCGTACCAGACGGACCTTTACACTTCACCACGGGGGAAAAAAACGTGATTTGTGACGAGTCATCACTGGACATGATTGCGTTCACGACACGTTCAAGAAAAGCAGAAGCAGAAGAACATATACGTAAGGGGCAGCTGTGCTATGGGAAAAAAAAATGCCGTTCAAGTCAAGTTGCGTGCCGGATGAGTGCAAGGCTGCATGCATGCCCCAGGCAATTATTCCGAGAGATCGGCATGGAATCAAATAAAATCAATTACAATCACTGTAACAGTCACGAAGCTGAGAGGTAGAGTAAGAGCAGAGTGCTGCTGAGACAGATGAGATCAGCTGACTTACTAGTGGTCTGTCTCGGTGTGTGTTCACTGCCTCTACGTTCAGGTAAAACATTTCCACTTTGCAACCTGGAGAGAGTAATTAATCAGAAAGTAAGCAGGAGAAGGAAGCTGAGTGATGAATATATGACAAGGGTGTCTTTATCACCGAACCTACCATAAGCAACAGGGGTGAGTTTCAGGACGGTGTGAAGAGGACACTTTAAGTACGGAAGATCATCTATTGGGGTAAAAAAAAAAAAAAAGACAATTAGAAAGAATACTAAATAGTGTGTATGTACATTCTTTTTGGTCAGCAGTGATTTGCGCCTTGCACCTCTACCATGGATGCCATTTTTGTCCAGTGTCTTTCTTATTGTGGAATCGTGTACATTGACCTTATCTGAGGCAAGTGAGGCCTGCAGGGCTTTAGATGTTTAGATTTTGTGATCTGATGGATGAGTCGTTGATGTGCTCTTGGTGTCATTTTAGTAGGCTGGCCACTCCTGGGAAGGTTCACCACTGTTCCAAGTTTCCTCCATTTGTGGATAACGGCTCTCACTGTGGTTCCCCGGAGTCCTAGAGCCTTAGCGATGACTTTTTTAACCCTTTCCAGACTGGTAGATTTCAATGATTTTGTTTCACATCTGTATTCAAATCTCTTTAGAACATGGCATCTTCTAGTCTGCTTCACATTGCAAGACAGCTTCTATTTAAGTGATGTTCAGATTCAGCAGGTCAGGCAGTAATCATGTCCGAGTGTGACTAGTGAAACTGAACCCATTTATCAACTGAATTTGGTTAACGGGTTGATTTAGTAGCTAAGGCGGCAATTACTTTTTCACTCAGGGCCGGACGGCATTTTTTTCTTTAATAACTGAAATCATCATTTAAAAAACAGTATTTTGTGTTTACTTGGGTTATCACTGTCTAATATTAAAAGCAGTTTGATGATCTGAAACATTCAAGTGTGACAAACATGCAAAAATAGAAGAGACTGGGAAAAGGCAAATACTTTTTCACAGGACTGAATATCTAACTCAATTAATAACTCTGTGCATCCATGCTGAACAGAAAAGCATGTCAGCAATTTGACCCGGAGTTGGATAGGCTATAACAGCAGAAAACCACATCTGGTTCCACACCTGTCAGGCAACAAGAAGAATCTGAGGCAAAAGCAAGCACCAAAACTAGGCAGATGAAGAGTGGGAAAAACTTTTGGATCGTTCTGGATAATGAAGGAGCAGGTGTTCCTAACACAGTGCTAAGTGAGTGTATATGTATATAAATATGCGCGCCCGTGAGTGAAACCTGCGTTCTTGTCCAGAAAATAGGCCAAAAGGCATCTCATGACAGCTTGGTGGCAGATGACCAGAACGTTTCCCTGTCTCTCCAGCTCCATAATCACCGGCTCCAGACGCTGGACCAGATCCTGATACGACTACAAAGGATAACAGATTTGGATTATTTTTCTCCCACCCAAACATTTGGAAACGAAGGAAAACAAAAGGAAACATTTGCATAATAATCTTTAACATGTCATATTCAATGGTCAGTGAGTTTGGCTTCCATCTTTATTGGTTAATAGTTTCCTACAATACCCACAATGTCATTCGAATACCAGCTGACAAGTGGTGGGAGTGGGATTTACTCCGTTAGTCTGCCTAGATCTTTTAGGACCTAATGGCAAAACCTGAATATCATCCCTTATGTCTGAGATTGCCATTGTTACATATTTAATGTTTTGCATGGTGAATGGTTGACGTTAACCTTAAATAATATATTGTTCAGCACAGGATAGTTAATAGACTGCACCTCGCCTCCCGGGTATCTGTAATGGTACTTGTCCTGGTCTCGGAGTGCAAACTCTTCTGGGAATGAGCTCTGAATCATCTCATAGGTCATCTCTTCACACACACCCTGAAATCAATAACAATTCAGTATGACTACATTAGTTTCATGCACTGGTATTTCTGCAGCTCACCTTATATTCTATACGGAAAATATTAAAGATTGATTTAAAAAGAAAAGGTTTGGGGATGGGGGGGTTGTAATTTATGCAATTTTACCCCAAATGTACCAAAGCGGCCAAGACGTTTGCTTGTTTGCTTTTTTTTAGCTAAGTGCTTTCGGTTTTTAAATGAAGCTTTGGGAGACTAGGGCCTAGAAGGCAGAATAAAAGCAACCTGTTTTACAAAAAAAAAAAAGTGATTAATGATTACAGTTTTCCAAAACAGCTGCTCCATAAAGTTACAATGTTCTGCTGGACAGTGAAGTTTTACTCATGTTTAAAGCTGAGTAAATCATATAGTTTATCAAATCACATCAGCAAAGCATTGGTGAGGAACAAATCACCGTTTGAAACAGATATTTACTGTAGATATTATGTTGAACTGAATGACATTAGATGTTAGTGTTAAACCGTAATAAGGGTCATTTGGCATACTAACAGCATCGATCTCGTTCAGGATCTTCCACTGTTCATATGGCACTCCCAGAGCCTCAGCCGTCTGAATGGATCTCCTCAGCTGGCTGGTCCAGACCTTCAGATCCGACAAGCCGTGCTCCTCGATAAACCCACGCAGGGCTGCGGCAAACTAGACAAGAAATCAAGTGGGAGCTGGAATAAATGCTCTGCATATCAAAGATCCGTAGCACTGCACTGCAGCCTTCTTTAAACCTCCCACAATTTAACACAATAATCCTGCTACTCCCCTGACATCTAAGCAGAGCTCTTGTCTGCTTACAGAGATGCTATTTTTAGATCACAACCCTGTTCTTTTCATAACCAGACCTGCTTGCCGCAGGGTGAGAGCTCCGAGTCGCCCCCGATGCAACCCTGTACGTTGTGGTCGCTCTCGCCATGCCGGCACAGGTAGATACAGTGGGAGTGCACACGGATGTTCATGAGGTAATAGACGATTTTGCTCTGGATGTAGTCCTGTATGCGGTTCACCAGGAAACGACGGCCTACGTTCATCACTTTAATGAAGGACAGGTCTCTGTAAGAGAAAATGGAGAGTCAGGAGTTTGCATACGCTGTACGCCCAAAAATATGTGGACACCTATACATCGCATCAATATGTGCGCCTTTATTGGATTTGCACAGAGCCCTGGCATCAAGCCAGCAACCTTCAGATGAATCAGAATGCCAAGTGTGTGCCAGACCTCCTCATCTAACATCAGTGCTCAGAGCCACAGTTCAAAATCTAGTGGAAAGTCTTCCCAGAAGAGTGGAGCCTTTATTCTACCAGCAAAGTTGGACTAAATCTGGACTGGGATGTTCGAAGAGCACATATGATGATCAAGTATTGAGCAGGTGTCCACATACTTTTGGCCAGACAGTGTATACAGTGTAGACATCTCGTATGATGCCAACAGTTCTTTTTTGAGATGCAGATATGTTTCCCTTTTGTCTAATTTGACTCCCATCACTAGCATGACATGACATAAAACTAAAGACTGGAAGTAGCAGACTTCCAAAATAATACTTTCATAACGATTTTGCTCGATATTGGTGTCATTACTATTTATCACAATTATTCAGGTAATTTAGAATTATAATAAAATGACTGCAGTGTCATTTATACCAACAGCCTTTTCTTTTACACGGCATATCTTTTTATAGCTTGTAGGTTACAGCTGCTATTTCGTAAGCACCGACATTCCACACTATTAAACATAGTAATAAGCAGATAAAAAGTACATCACTCTTTGATAAATTAAATTTTAAAAATTAAATACGCGTTGCTGTGGTATAAGACGTGCTATTGCTGAAAAACAAGGACACTGTCATCGGTTGCAAAATTTCCAGGTGCTAAACGTGAGTGAGTGAGTGAGTGAGTTACAAGCCAGGTCCACGAGGTGCTTTGCATATTAAAAAGCAGTCAATAAAAGACAATGTGTGACTGTAACTAGATACCTAATAACCAAATAATCGCAGGTACTCAGAGTATGGTAAATTAAAACCGATAAAATTATTAAAGGTAAATTAAATTTAGATTAAACGTAGCTCTGAGTAGCACATGATTGCAACTACAGAATCCATTTTCAGATCAAAAGCCTTATCTTTAACAAATTGTTCTACTTGTCATAATCATCAGGATCCAGTGGTTGGTAAGTGACTTTGTAGCACTCAATACGTTTCAGGAAATCGTCCATGACTTGTTCGCGGTGACCTTCTGGGTAATCTGGACTCGACACCTTCACTTCCTGTACGCAGAGAAGAAAAGCAACAAATAAAATAAGAGAATTACCGTTGTTCTAATATAGAGGCTACAGATGAAGCTGAAATGTGCTGCTTTACCAAAATGTTAGCAGCGATAACATCCGGGTCATCACAGACGGACTCCACGAAAAACACCTGTGCATATAAAACATCCTGGTTACGCCATGAAGTGCTCACGTTACACTTTTATTTATTTATTTATTCATTTTCAAAGACAGAGTCTGGATGTGTAGCACCTTATATGCGCTCTCCTTCGCAAAATTCAGGATGAGATCACGCCTCTCTCGGGTTGTATTTGTAGCGTCAAATACCTCAACGGCAACAACAGAAAGAAAAACAGGTAATTACAATGTAATGTCAAAGAAAACTGAATTTCTTATAATAACATTGCTTAAGCAGAGAGGTTGTTTTGTCAGAGGCTTACTGCAATTTGTCCGCCTTCTTTGTTCAGATAAACCTTCACATCCTGCAGGGCCACCAACGCACACTTCCTGTTGTGGACAGCGTACATTTATACACACGTGCACTTACACTGATCATATATTATGTAAGAAAAATGGTTTCTGAGATCAAAGATGAAGATTAAATATACAAGAAGTATGTGCATTTTTTTTGACAAACTAAACTAGGCTTGTGTAATAGAATCATTGCATCGTAATATCACTCAGCAGAGCAGTGTTTTTTTTCCTCCCCAACAAAAGGAAAAAAACACAGCTCTTGACCGAGCTCGCGGGGCGTCTTTTTGCTTTCTGTCAAGGTAAATAGAAAATGTTTTGAACCCATAAATGTGAAATAGAAATGTCAATGTATGTTCTATCAATGTATGTTTAATTTAGCCAACAACAGACACATGAATATATTAACTGAAGTAGGCCTATGATGAAGTGTCAAATGTGGCACTTTACAAATAATGTTAATGATGATTAAATACATGTTGCTCTCCATGTTGCTCTCCAAAAAGAATTATACTGTATATTTATGTAGTTACATTTTTTTTTTACTCAATCTCGTCTGCATTACTGCAGAATCACCTAAAAATTTGCGTTCTTGTCATTGCCACTGCCAGCCAGCAGTTCCTGACCGTACAGCTTGTAATATTATAACACCATCCCAATTTAATCTCATTTTACCTCTAATGGTGGAAATGCAGGTTGGTTTAAAATGGTCACTGTTCATTTGGGAATCCCAGTCTCATTTGTAAACTTGCCCTTCATTAAAGCAAAAGCTTAATAAATGCTAAACGCTTCACTGATGCATTATGAATGTATCCTTGCACACCATGAGCAGAAGCTCCAGCAGTGTCTGCAGATGGTCTTTGTATCAACATTATGCCATGTTAAAACACATGAGTCAGTGTGAGACCATGCAGAAAGCAGGAGCCTACATGGCATAGCTGAACTGAACAATATACAAAAACTGATTTTTTCTTTACTGTACATACTTCCTTATTTTCATGGCCTCTTCATTGTCATGTCGAAAAAAGTCATAGGACTTGTATGCTTTCACGGCTTCTCTTCTGTAGACCCCCAGATTAAAGACTGCAAAGAAAAACAGAAGGACAATCGACTCTTCATTCAGATGAAGCTTAATATAAATAAAGAATAAAACATGATATTATATAATGCTGTTAGAGTCTTATCGAGCTAATGCGCTGATACAGGGGACTCCATCTGTAAACATTAAATAAATATCTACTGACAAATAGTTCGGCCATATCAACAGTATCGAGGTTAAAAAACAGTGCGTCTATTTATATTTGATGTAGATTTTTTTATAAAAATCCCTGTGAGACCAAGTGCATTGCTATAAACCTTCTGACCAATCAGAATCAAGAATTCAAGAAGAGTTTTTTTGCACACACCTTTTGTTGGAACTCCAATCCAGTTGAGATAGCGAGTGAGCTTCTTTGACATGTAAGTCTTGCCACGTGCAGGGAGGCCAATCATGACGATCAGAGTTGGTGAGTTGGTCATGTAAGATGCCCATGCTAGAGTAAAACACAAGTTATATACACTTCAAGTTTTTAAAGTTCTTTACTACTTGTGAGGCAAGTTACAACTCCTGTACTTGAAACTATAGTTGCTTCTCATTTTTTTTAATCGCGCCCAAGTTTCCTTTTCTTATTATTTCTTATTTCCCTCCTTAGGTCCTTCCTCTGAGGAAGTAAAGAAAAGATGCGAGGAAAGGAAACAAAAAATCTATTTTTTTTAACACCTTCACTTACTGGTCATAGTATAAACTGTATAACAGATCAGCCTATACAGAACAGCGAACACGCCCTGAATAAACCTTAATTAAAACATCATCACACGTGCTTAATACAACACATGCTTAAATGACATTTTACAAGATTCGATTTGCTGCGTGTTTCCATTTCGGAGTATTTGTACTGTACTTTACATGACGAACCACATAAAACCCCAACAACTTCCTTGATGAACGCACCTGTGTACTCTTTTCACCAATGAGCCTATGTGTGATGTAGGAAGCTACAATGATTCTGAACAGGGTGATAACTCCCATGTTTTCTGAAATAGTCTGTGTACAAAGAACTGCCTGGCTTTTCAAGTTTCAAAGTTTGTAGGTTTTTTTGCACTCCATATAACCAACTGTATGTGAACAAATCCTAAAGGAAAGGTCAATTTTTCATAATACGTGTGTCCCTTTTAAAACATACAGTCATTAGGTCAGGTGACACGGTGGCTCGGTCGGTAGCACTCTTGCCTCACAGCAAGAAGGTCCCGGGTTCAATCCCCAGGTGGAGTGGTCTGGGTCCTTTCTGTGTGGAGTCTGCATGTCCTCCCCGTGTCCGTGTGGGTTTACTCTGGGTACAATGGTTTCCTCCCACAGTCCAAAGACATGCATATTAGGTTAATTGATGTCTTTAAAGTGCCCTGAGTGTGTGCGCCTTATGTGTGCCCTACTACGATGGATTGGCACCCTGTCTAGGGTTGATCCTGCCTTGCGCCCTATGCCGCCAGCTAGGCGCCGGCTCTCCCATGACCCGGGGGACAGGAATAAGCGGTTAAGGTAATGAATGAATGAATGAGTTATTAGGTCAAAGATGTCCTCTTTGCAGCACTGTTTTATATTTATATCTAAGCCCTGTTTTTATAACCATATATCAATACCTGACTCTGGAGTGAAATCATAAATGTACGTCTCTGACAGACCAGCAAAAGGAGATCAATCTGTCCACCTAATGCTTACCTTGAAAAAAATGGACTGGGCATGATTCAGCACAGAGCATCGATTTAATTCTAGAGATCACATCGATCCTTTGTGTAAAGCCAGACACAAGGTAATTTCATCATTTTCTCTTGGCCTGTATGATTTATGACTACCTCAAGAGTGTTTATATCTTGAATCCTGTTTAGACCACTGAATTTAATCAATAACTTACAACCGCATTGGCTGGGAAGAAGTATGTCATTAGTTTAGTTACTAGGTAGATTTAATGGTAAAAAAAAAAATCTATTTAATAATCTGATAATTCATCCTGACTATCCCATTAATATAAATATAAGCGGTCCATCTGAGTGATATCGTAACCCTAATGTTCATTGTCTATGGCTGTCATTAAAGGAAAAATCTACCCTTTATGTCAATGTACAGAGGTTAAACAATGAAACTGAAACACCTGTCATTTTAGTGTGGGAGGTTTCATGGCTAAATTGGACCAGCCTGGTGGCC
>JAOVVH010000001.1:9436611-9449003 GCA_028566435.1 Scorpiodoras heckelii
AACCTAATATGCATGTCTTTGGACTGTGGGAGGAAACCGGAGTGCCCGGAGTAAACCCACACAGACACAGGGAGGACCCAGACCACTCCACCTGGGGATTGAACCCGGGACCTTCTTGCTGTGAAGTGACAGCGCTACCCACTGCTCCATCGTGCCGCCCTATTTTCACTATAATTTTCACATATAATCCCAATTAAGCCAGGTTCAAATGTAACACTGTAAAAATATATATGCAAGGCATTGTAGTAACAGTGTCCAACCTCTTATCACACAGGGTGATCACTGTTGGGGTCCCTGTTCCTTCTGAAGGTGTGATCGACATCCCCATCATTGAGAAGGAGGTCATGGGGGACCAGCATCACTTTAAGGTGAACAAACTTTCAAGGCCTGTTGATGCTGAGAATCATGTCACAGCTTGTCCTGTGCTCATTTTTTATCAGGTCAGGTGGGTTTTTATTGTCATTTCAACCATATCCAGTGTGTTCAGTACACAGTGAAATGACCCAGCGTTCCTCCTGCACCTTCAGGTGCTACATGTGACAACTACGCTAAACAACACAGGGTTAACTAATACTACATAAAGTGCACGTGTGCAGCGAGTGCAGCCGGTAACACCGTTCTCTACGGGATGTATGGAAGAATAAAGTGCACTGTTTTTTTTTTTTTTCATTAGATTTTCTTATTAACTTAAGCTTATATTTTTAAGTGACTTTTTTTTAATTGCCCAGAATGTTATCTCTGTTTGTATTGTCTATTTCTCAAACTTTAAACGTAATGCAGCAGTGATAAGACTCACTCACTGTACCGATCTCGAAAAAGTCGTACTGACCTTGAGGTGTCCTGCAGATGGGTCTGAGTCCGCTGTACCGGCCGGCTGAGGAGGGAGACGGGCTGGTCCGGGTGAGAGCTCACCGGCAAGCGCACAGCGCCGTGACACGCTACAAAGTCCTGGACAGCAGCTCCGGGTGCAGCCTGGTGGAGCTCCAGCCAATCACAGGTCCTGACATATTACCATGACTGACGTGTATTCACACCGTAGGATTAAAGGGAAACTCTTGCACATCTCGGACACATTAAATATGTTTAGATTGAAGTATCCGTGATGCACTTAATACTCTGATACTAATATATCGGTCGGGATGTATTTATTTTGTTATTCCCGTTAGAAGTAAGGAGTTGTCTGCTGTGCTGGAGGACCTTGCAGGAGTCTCAGACTTTTTTCATTTTGCAGAGATGCTCAAAGTCACATGTAGATTCAAAATGTTTCAGAATGCAGTGCAGCTACAGTACTGTGCCAAAGTCTTATTCACCCTATTGTTTTTAGGTACAACTTTTGTTATTAATGTTTTTTTTTTTATTGAGCATTCCTGAGTCAGTACAATTTTTTTTTTATATATTTCCAAATGTTACTTTT
Organism: Scorpiodoras heckelii; assembly: GCA_028566435.1. Classification (NCBI taxonomy): domain Eukaryota; kingdom Metazoa; phylum Chordata; class Actinopteri; order Siluriformes; family Doradidae; genus Scorpiodoras; species Scorpiodoras heckelii. Next base: position 9,438,026 of record JAOVVH010000001.1, read on the forward strand.
CCAACAAAAAAATAAAATTTTACACATAAATGTTTGTATGTCAGTAGCATTACATAACAGACCACTTTCCAGACAAAAACATAATGAAGGTTTTACATGCAAAAAAAAAAAGAAGTAAGTGTGACAGTCAAAGTCTCCAGAAGAGCTGTGGAGATTCTCCAAGATTCTCAGTAAAACTTACCAGCTAATTACTGTACAGTACGATGTAGAAGTCTTAGGCACATGCAAAGACTCGCTGTAAAGCAAAGATGCCTTAATGAAGATGTTTCTACATAAAAGCAAACACTATAAAGTGCAATAAACAGTAAACAAAAGGAAGTCAGTATTTGCTGTGCCTTTCTCTTAAACAGTGTTCCCAGGTACAATGTGTGCAGTTTTATAAGGAAATTAGCTTTTATGTTTCACTGAGTGTCTTGGAGAATCTGCCACAGCTCTTCTGGAGACTTTGTCACACTTACTTCTTTTTTTCATGCAAAACCCAGCAGCCTTCATTATGTTTTTTTGTCTGAAAAGTGGTCTGTTGTGTAACGTGTTGCTTTCTTTACAGACGTACAAATATTTATGTGCAACATTTAATTTTGGAAATATAAGATCTCAATAATGTAGAGCTGAAAATAAATAACAAACAAAAGTTGTACCTAAAAACAATAGGGTCCCTAAGACTTTTGCACAGTACTATCTACGAGTTGCAGCAGAGACTCAGCACGGTGAGTTGTGATGGTATTTGATGATGCTATTAGCGTGAAAGGTGAAGCTTTGGAACATGATCTGTTTGAGCAGAAAGTATACATGATGAGGAGAGAGAGCTGGGCAGGCTAAAGGACTAAAGCACTGCTGCATCTCTCTCTCTCTCTCTCTCTCTCTCTCTCTCTCTCTACTTACTGACCCCACTATCAGCAGGTAATCAAACAACATTATTAACCGAAAAAGCAATGTTAATGAAACTGAGAGCATCAAATCTTTGACGTCACTGAAGTTCGTATGTTTATTATAAAGATTGATATTATATAAAGATCCTTTAATAACAGAAATGTACGAATGCCATTCTTTCAGTCCGAAGGCATCATTTATAAAATTACGTGGTGTGTGTGTCTGTGTGTGTGTGTGTTTAGGAGTGAAACATCAGCTGCGGGTTCACATGGCGCTGGCTCTGGCTTGCCCTATTCTGGGAGATCATAAGTACGCGCACTGGAACAAGCTGGCTCCTCAGGTATGTAACTGTAAACACACCTGACATTCAATACTGAAAGCATGTTCAATATTGAACCTGCAGCCATGACAGATCAGGGTAGTGGAGGTGTGGATTAATTATCACGATGGATTGATTGGCAAACAGTTCTCAGTTTAAGTAGTCCACGCTTAACCTACGATAATCATTGGGCAGCGAGGAACATTTTATTTACCTCTGGTCATGTTGGTTGCCACAGAGTATGGCGTTTGCCAGAAATGATCGTGGTCATTCCAAATGTACCATGAAGAACATGTCTCGGTGTTCGTCAAACTGAAATGCCCTTACATGCAGCAGTTCGTCCTGAAGCTCACTGCACAGCACTCCGTTTTTATAAACACCAGTTAAAGATACTGTGTAAATGCCATGAAGATGTTTTATGAATTTACTTGTAGTGCAGGAAGATGCTGTAGTTCCTCCAAAAAAAGTCATTTTTCTTTAGTAGCTTCCTATCTTACTTACAGTAATTATACTGTTCCACCTTCATGTTCAGGAAGTCAGGACACTTGTCATTTTGCCACTGTTCCGTTGAACGTTTGTAATATTTATTATTAGGAATTATTATCATAACCAGGAGATGAATTTCTTCAGTAGCTGTCTTCACGTTTGAAGTATGGTTTAATGCTACATTACGTTGCATTTATGGCATTTGGCAGACGCCCTTATCCAGAGTGACTTACATTTATCCCATTTATACAGCTGAGCAGTTGAGGGTTAAGGGTCTTGCTCAAGGGCCCAACGGTGGTGGCTTTTTCGGTGGTGCTGGGATTTGAACTCATGACCTTCCGATCATGACCTGCCGTGGACACCAGTGGTGCCGAGTTCAACTTACGAGTACAAATTAAATGGGCATTGTATCGGATCAATACCAGTATCGGTACTGATGCAGCCCTTAAACATATTGCATCAACAAGCAGCCAGGACTAAGAACCCTGAGCAAAAAAAAATGTCACACGTGTCCTTAATAATAGCACCAATCTTGTCAGGGAAGGTCTCTTAAGAAACAAGAGTTTCTTTCCATTTGAAATAAACCAAATTACCGTCTGATGTTTGTACAGAGCGCTAAAGCGTACGAGCAGTCATTTATGCTTGTGTAACAAGATCAATGATGTACATTTTTCTATAATAGTGTCATGGCTACACTGTTGGTTACGGTGAACGACTGGACAGTTACCTCACTCTTGGCTTTTTCAAAATACAGATTAAAATGCCTTTCCCTGTATTTTTTTTTTTTAACTGCTCGAGTTTCTTACTCGAGCAGTTCTCCTTAGTTCTCCTTATTGTCTCGAGCTGTGACACAACATAACATTTCATACTTCCCTTTGGATTTGCCCTAGAACAGAGAACAGCAGCATTCGCTTTAGAGTGCACAGGTTGCGTCTGCACTGAAAACTGACATTTGTTACCGTTGTAAACGTGTTACGTTGCTACCTCAGCTGCCATTGCTAGCATGTTCATATCTTTATCAATCATATCTTCATAGGAAGGGGACTCCATCCTGTTTTTCATTATATAAACAAGAGGGCAGGCACGGTGGCTCGGTAGGTAGCACTGTTGCATCACAGCAAGGAGGTCCTGGGTTTGATCCCCAGGTGGGATTGGTCTGGGTCCTTTCTGTGTGGAGTCTGTATGTCCTCCCTGTGTGTGTGTGCGTGCGCGCGGGTTTCCTCCGGTTTCCTCCCACAGTCCAAAGACGTGCAAGTTAGGTGAACTGGACATAAAAAAATTGCCCCATGACTGTGTTTGAAAGTTGAACTTGTGTACTGATGAAAGACTTGTGTATCGATGTAACCTTGTGCTTGTCATGTATAGCCTCTGATGCTGATATGATGTTAAAAACGAATAAACAAACAAAAACAAGAATGCACAAGAACACTTTTGTACAAAGGATTCATAATTGTTTTCTTCTTAAGCACTGCACTGTGTTCCAAAGTGCAACACCGTGACTCTATAGACAGTAAAGTAGATACTGCAGGCAAAGTGAATGCTGTTGCTACAGGTGGATGCAAGTATGTTTGTCTGGAGAGCTAGAGCTTTAGGCTTTTACCTGCCAAAAGTTTCATAAGCTGACTGTGTACACATCAGTTTCAGCACTTTAAAAGTTTAATAAGACATCCAGTACGGGGAGCTAAGAAATGAACGAACGATAGTGTACCTATACAAATAATAATATGGTGACACACCAGACGTGCCACGATGCTAAAAATAAACCTCCCATTTCCAGAGATGTTCTTAAGAGATGACTTTTTCCCCCTGGTCACACGTATCATGTTTCTGCCCGTAGAAGTTACCGGAAGGTGTGCTGCGGCGGCTCGGACTGGAGCAGAGCAAAACCCGACACCTTCCTCTCCACCTCCATGTCCGACAGATCACCCTACCAGGGCTCAGGGGTCACGGTGACCTCACCGTGTCCTGCCCGCTTCCCAAGTTCTTCATAGCAGCTCTGAAAAAACTGCAACTCGAACTGCCCGAGAAGCCATAAGAGAGGAGCGCCGGCCCGGGTATGACCGTAAACTCTTACAGACCGAGGGAAGCTTACAGGAAGTCAGAACGGTGGCATCAAATAAAGTGAGAACAGGATACTACACTGGCTGGACACGCGTGAAAGATGCAACCGCGCATATCGGATTGCTCCGAGGCACACCGGGTCTGCGTTGAATAGGGTGATTAAGGGACCTCGTTTTCTGAAAAGTAACCATTTTTAAGATTGTGTTAAATCTGATTATTTAATTAAACCCCAAATAAACCGAACCTCTGATTATTTTCCTTCCATATTCCATACAACCTCCCCCCCAAAAAAAAGACACTACACACAGATACAGGGACCTCACTGTACAAAAGGCATGTTTGAAAACACAGGCTTCAACTCTTCAGTCTCCAGCACCACTATAATATCAATACATATCAGATTACCATAGATGCATATATAAAAAAAAAATAAAAATAAAAACAAAACATGGAGGGGGAAAAAAAAATGAAGACCAAAAAGTCTTTCTCTCAAAGTGTCTGGACTATGCTCCTGTCAAGTCAAGGGTGTGTAAAGGGTTTCCCCAGAAGAACCTGTGTTTTAACTCCTCGCAGAGATGACTCCAGCCTAATCACACACTCCTCGTCTCTCCCAGTTATAATGGCAACAGAACAAGCAAATTGGAAAGGGTGGGGTGGTTTGGGGGTGACAAAATAAATGACATTAGATGATGAGAGAGAAACAAGGGGGGGGGGTTTTACATATTTGACAGAACTACAGCTAGCGAAGAGAAACCGCACGTTAAAGGTGTGAAGTGCCAACGGGCATCACGTGAACAGATTAAGTAATATCTTGATTTAAAAAAAAAAAAAAAGTCTCGTGAGTTCGGTTCGGTTCGGTTCAGTTCAGTCCTCCAGTGGCGGCTGGGCACAGGAGGCACTTCCTGAACGAGGTTTGTGGAGGCAGGGGAGTAAAAATGAGTTATTTATTAGTCAGTTTAACAGGTTTTAATATAATATATATGTATATAAACACTGTATAATGTATGTGTGTATAATTTCACTGCTATCTGAGAAAGTATGAACGAACGCCATTATGCAATGTAGTGCAGTTTTATGAGCAAACCTCCAAAGTAATCCAATTACGCAACAATACAATGCCCATGCTGATGTTCTTTAAACTCTGAACCACTTCAGAATTATACACTGAAATCAAACAGCAAGCTCAAAGCAAAGGATGCCGACCGAACGTCACGTTGATCGGTAAACCGACACCGGTCGACTTTTAAGGGTTAACAAAATCAGTCGAATTGCATCAACCTGGGCGGTGAGAGTTTTAAATTGCTACTGTGAAACGTATTTATAGGATGTAAGTAGATGTAGGGTATTGTTGCCTCCTTTGCCCATGTGCCACCACTGGTGCGTGCTTCAGCTTGTGTAAATACAGAGACACGGCGATGGCTACATTCCCTCCTTTTGAGTTTTTGTGAGCAAGGGACTGAGTTCCGGTGAGGCTGTGAGGACGGAGGAGCTCGGAGCTGGAAACCTTTCTTTCGCCATCTCTCTCTCTCTCTTTCTCCCTCTCCTTCATCTGCCCTCACTGAATGTTGATGGAGATTATTTCTTGGATTTCCCGCACCACCATGATGCGTGTGAGCATCTGCTCCAGCTGCTCGCTCGTGATTGGCTGGGTCGAGTACCATATGGGGCTGTTCGGGGCTACGACGGGCTCTGGCGTCAGGTAATACGTGTCATTCCGGCCTTTGGCAGTCTGAGGGCTGAAAGGAAATGAAGAGTGGGTTAAGACGACTGAAGTGAACAGATATAATTAAATACATGTTCACTGAGGGAACGTTCGCGGTAATGTTGGATTTATTTCTTGACTCCCGAGAACAGATTGTGCTTCAGTGCTACAGCTCTGTCCTGCATGTCGGTTTAGCTCAGTATTTGTAAGTGACGATGTACTTTAATGTAGGCTTAACAGAACGGTAAATACGTCGAATAGGTGCTCACCATTTGAAGAGGTAAAAGTCGTAGAGCTTGATGGGGCAGCGAAGTGGATTCTCTGGATCCTCAGCTTGCTCCGCGTACATATCATCCGTCACTAAAGCAAGATGTAACGAAGACAGAAAATGCATTTGCTTTCGTTTCCTTTAAGAGGAACACCATATAAAAGCATCACGATGTGAAATGAGAACGGTTGACGTAACGTAAACGTAAAGAGTCACACGCCCCCCACACGCAGTCACCTTTCTGACCGACGTGGTGAGAGCCGACTCCCTTCAGGTAGCGGATGCTGGTGCTCTTGTCTTTTGGGTTGGTCGGGTTCTTCTTGGTGTGCCGGAGCACTTTCGAGAAGGCCACTTTCATATGCTGCTCCACTGTGGTCAGGTGGAAATACCTGTGAAACGAGGTGCCACGTTACGTTTAGTTTAAATGGGATCAGTCCTCCTGCTTTATGTTTATAACTGTCTGCTGTCATTTATCAGAAATGTAACTGACTGAACATACTGTACATTACTGCACACATGAACAAAACAAAACTGTGAAATACTGTAGAATTACTTTCTGGAAAGAGATGCTTGATTATAAAACGATTTATTAAGTTTACGGCTCTGTTTTGCCCCCTGGTGTAATTACGGAGACTAGCTCCTCTTCTTTTTTTTTTTTTTTAACTTATTAAAGTTTAACTCTAGAGTTAAATCTGCATTCAGATTTCAGACTTGATCACAGGTCGTATATATGTATGTCTGAAGAAAGAAGAGAAGCTAATAAGGAGCCATGACAGGATATCGGTCCTTATAGTGACTCACTTGGTGTTGAAGTACATTAGTGTTGTGAGTAAAGTAGATGGAGAATGAGCTCCCAGCTGTTTACACTCCCACAACATCTCCTCCGTCACATGACTGGGGATAATATAACCTGGAGGAAAAGGGGCCATAATTTACACACAAGCAGCAACTAATTAGGCATAAAATGTGTCACGTTGCGGTCAATGCTGCATCACAACTGGAACTTTTGGCACCACTGCGACAAACATCTAACAGTCCAGTAACAAAAGACAAAAGTTGTCATTAAAAACTAGTTGCTGTAAAAAAAAAAAAAAAACTAGAGCATTTAGAACAACATCTGAGTCTAATAAGAAAAGTTCCAGTTATAAAGATTTTGGTGCATATTCAAGACAAGATACGATCACACAACGTTCATGGAGAAGAACATGTGGGCTTTCTTTACCTAGTGGATGGACACTGGGCCTCCATTCCTCCAGGATTTTATGTAGGCACTGGGAGAAACGGGAGTAGTACTGGTCTGAAAAGATGTCGTCCACCCTGCCATTCTCAAACATGTACTAAAAACGAAATCGGAAAACATCACGTACAAGACAAAAACATCAGAAAAACGACCGACAGAAATGCACATGACATACTTTCTGTATGCACAAGAAGACGTAATATAGTGCGTCAGGTTCGAACAGCTCCCCTTCTAAACCACGAGCCTCCTGGGTCATGAGAGACAGAGCCACGTTAAGCTCGCCCACCGAACTGGAGACCAGGTCCTCTCGGAAACGCAGAGGCTGCCGGCCTGCATAGAGAAAGCAATCAACACTCACGAGGAATGTGTTGAAGTCATCTATTTCTAGAGGAAGGGAGCGTCGAGAGAGGCTGATAGGGAAAAAAAAATCACTCACGGCCAATCGGCGCCAACTTGTTCTGCTCGTTTTTATCGAGCTCCTCGTTTTTGCGCTGCACCCAAAGCCTCCAGGTCTCCAGGCCTTCATCTGGCTTTAGCACCGTCGGGAGGAGCAGTTCAGGAGGAGCTTCAACTTGTGGCTCTGCCTCCGCCTGAGAACATGGAGAGAATCGTTAGACAGTGGGTCATGGCATGAGCTTTCTAGATGCCGATGGTGGGCCAGTCGATAAATGTCTAAGTGAAGCACATAAAAAGGGAATCTGTAAACGAAACCGAGGGAAGTTGAGAGGGAAGTTTTTGTCGTTCTGTAAATCCGACGGTAATTCGATACACAAGACACAGCATTTTAGTCTCTCATTTCTGCCTCATCCTGTGAGCCTTGTTGTTGAAGTGTAACCACTGTAAGGACGCTGTTATCAAGACCCAATCTGTAAAATCTGGCCAAACACCTTACAGTTAAAAACCTGGCTTTAATCTACTATGCAGACTTTCAAGCTAAAGCCTCATAGTTGTACATTTTTACATAGAATATTCGTCATGGTCCAAAATTTTACAAGATCTATGTGCTATGCCACACTCCAATTTGCTAACCTGCAGATGGAGCTGTTGCTCCTGAGTTTCAGCCTCCTGGACATGCTGCTGCTGTTGCTGCTGCGGGTCCCAGATGTGCAGAGCCTGAGTGGTGCCTGCGTAGCCTCCTCCGACAGCCTGGACCGCCACCGGGATGTGGATGTTCCCGTTCATGAACTGTGCCGGGAAGAGCGAGTGCACCACTTCCTCCTGTGAGCCCGACACGGGCACCGCAACGGCACCTGCGACCTGGGCCGTACCGATGGTCATCTTGTCTTTATCTTTGTCCTGCAACTGCACGGCGCTGTAGGCCTCCTGTGGGATGGTGATGTGCGCTACACCCTGCTGCTGCTGGTATACTGGGATAGTCCAGGTCTCTCCTGACGCCCCCGTGATGGTGCCAGCTGTCGTCGTGCCGTACAGATGTGCGCTGTCTACAGTCAGGAGCTCTGGCCTCAGTGATACGTAGCCCTGCTGCTGGCCCTGCGGGATGGCTAGTACGGTGGCTAGCTGCTGGCCTTGTGCTAGCTGGTAAGACACTACGGCAGGCACATCTACCTTGCGCTTCTTGGCTGGCTGCAGGACGCCTGGCGATGCTTCGGCACGGCGCTCTGCCTCGCGGTCCGAACCCTGCTGCTGGTGAGGTGGAGACAGAGCCTCCACTGTCTGGATGTGGATCTGCTGACCTCCGGCCACGGCTGCCACCAACTGCGCCTGGAGCTGAAAGCCCAGGACAAACACTTCATTTCTACTGCTATAAGCAGAAATAATAGGTATTTGCATATTGTATGCCACCTTTTCATAGACAGATTCGTTCTGTGCATCATCGATTCATACACACTCACCGGCCACTTTAATAAGAACCTGCGCATTCATGTAATTATCCAATCAACCAGCAGTACAATGCATAAAATCAACCAGCTGAAGTTAATGTTTACATCAAACTCTCAGCACGATGTGATTTCTGAGCTGCCTTTCTCTTCACCACGGCTGTAAAGAGCGGTGATTTGACCTATTGTAACCTTCCTGTAAGCTTGAACCAACCTGGCTATTCTCTTCTCCAGCGCATCGTCGCAGAACTCGCCGGATGTTTTTTTATTGCCCTCAGCATTTTGTGTAGCCGTCATAGGTGAAGATGTCTGATGTGATTATTAACTGAAGCTCTTCACCTGTTGTCTGCATGACTTTATGTCTTTCACCTTGTAGCTAGTCTATGGTCCGATGAATTCCCACCAGCTAAACATGACTGGAAAAGACACACCAGAACAGCTGCTACAAAAGTCAAGCGTTTTTCCCCTCATGCACATACTGTCGCTTATGAAGTATTTTTTTTCAGTGTATCTGGACCGCCGTACTCCAGTTGATGACCGCTGCAGCAGACTATATGCATTTTGACTATATCTTACTGTATCTGGAAAAAAAGCTAGACAGTACACGCATGCAGGTGACAAAGGTTGCATGGTTTCCTGCCCACAAAATATTAACTAGAGCCTAAGCTAAAGGCTTGCCGAAGAGATTGTACTGTAGGATTACGATCCGGCCGTGTCTTGACCGTCTCTGTATGTATATTCGGACATACCTGTTGCTGTTGCTCCTCGGTTAGCTCTCCGTGCTGCACGAGCTGTGTTGTAGTGACCCCTGATAGATGCTGGTGGGTAGGAGAAGCCACCTGCAGCACCTGACCAACTGTCTGCCCCTGTTCACCTTGGATCTGCACCTGTTGAAGGAAGAGTGTGAAACGGCGCGATGAACAGTAGCCCAAAGATATAGAAAAAAAACATAGCAGAGGTTTGTAATGGACACAAAGGTTCATGCAGAATTGGAAATCCTCATGAGAGACAGCTTTCGGCAGTTGTACTGATGACTTCTGGACGTTTGGAGACAATGGCTGGCTAGACAATCTGTCCGAGAAGTAGCGTTTGACAAGTCAGTAAAGAAGGAGAAGGATTTGAACCTGGACTTGAATCTGCTGCTCGGACGCCTGCTGCACAGCTGCAGCCAGCTGTGGCGAGATCTGCGTCGAGGTCACCTGCACCTGCAAAAATAAGACCGTCAAGCTCAAATCTTATTTGGCAAAATCACAACTTATGCACTTACTGCTTTGTAACCAAGTTCTGTATTTTTTTTTTTTAATGTAATGTATTGCAGGTTACTGTACATTCGCTAATCATTACACCGTTATCCTGATACATGAAAAGTCCACACGGTCAGCAGCTATTAGCTCATCTCAGGCAGTGTTTGTTTCTTACCGGGCATGCCAGCTCGAGCAGTGACCCGGCCACCTCTGTGCTGTCGGTGTAGATGCAGTTGGCCCCCTGTTGGTACACCGTGGTGGTGGTGGTGCCACTGGTCTGCTGGCTGAACTCCTGCAGGATCTCGGGGCCTTTGGCGGCCAGCGACTCCAGGAACTCCTTCATGCGGTGCTGGGGTACGGTGCGAGCCTTCTGCCGCACATACTCGTCGAACGAGATCGCACCGCCTTCGATCGGCTCATTCATGACAGGTCAATCCACCTTGAACTGACTGAAGCCTGACAGAAGCAAGGAGGAGTTTGAAAGGATTTGTTAGCACCGTTATCAGGGATGCCGGGACAGTCTTCTGAGAACGTGCTCAATTCTGTTGACAGAATTAACGCAGACTATGACACATTGTAGTATATCATACAATTACGGAATATATTGTGATATAACTAGTCGTTAGGGATGTCCCGATCCGATCTCAAAGATCAGAATCGGGCCGAACAAGGCACTTTTTAACTGATCGGAATCGGCTTTACTGATTGGCCCGATCCTTTGTTTTACGTCAGCGGTCACACAGATGTCATAAATGGAGAGCACAGTTTGTGGCAGGACGTGGCTATAATGTCTGCTGTGTGGAAATATTTTAATGTGGAAAGCGAAACAAGTCCAACAGTGAAGTGTAAGGTCTGCAATGCAGCGTGTATCACGAGGCGGTAAGAGCAGAGCCGCGTTCAATACTACCAATTTGATACGGCACCTAAAAAATAAACACTCAGCCGAATAC
>JAOVVH010000001.1:9449103-9459824 GCA_028566435.1 Scorpiodoras heckelii
AAAAGGAAAGGAATAAGAAAAGGAAAGGAAAAAGGAAAGGAATAAGAAAAGGAAAGGAAAAAGGAAAGGAAAGCTCAAAACGCTTTGTTTAGTTCAGATGAAAGACGACGACAGCTGGCTGAATCCCAAACGCCTATTCCCTGGACTTCACAGTGCACTACATTGAAGCTTTTACAAGCGCATTTAGTCCACTTATACAGTGAACACGGAGTCATTTGGGATGGTGCCAGCCTCGTACCTACCCACCGTACCGCACTTTGGACCATTTCTGTCTGAAAACAAACTCAACCTCGAGTCATAACTAACTACCGTGACAATAGACATTCAGCTAAATTAATTACAGTTGTAGCTGGAAAATATTTCGTATACGGTTCAAGTCAGTAAAATAAACATTTCTTACGTGCACATGGGCACACAGACAGATAGACAGACAGTTAGATAGACAAGCTAACGCTAGGTTAGATGTGCACCGAGCTAACGTTAGCTAACGTTTGGGTACCAAAACAATATTAGCTTTCAAGGCTAACTAGCTTCGTGAAAGTAAAAAACAACATTAGCGTCTACGAACCGTCCGGACACGAGTATATTAGTTAGTTAGTTAGAGAAGTATTAAATCTTAGATTTATTCGGCTACTGTTACAAGCTTGTGTCGGATAATTGTTTAATAAATATTTATTCCAGTAAACAGTAACTTAGCCAGTTAGCTAAGCTAGCTAGCAAAGCAGCGCTAGCGTTAAGGTTAACTAGCTCGGCCGCGGATCTTGCCATGCTACCTTAAATAAAACCAAAATCAATTTCCGCCAAAACACGCCGTTCAAAAAATAAAAAGCCACCAAAAGCAAGTCTTAATTCATTCCCCAGCCGTGTCCAGTCCCCGATCTGCACTCAGGACGAACTAATAAACCCCGGGCTACTCTTTTTTTTTTTACCCCCTTCTCCTCCATTTAGGTGCAGCAAACAATACCGATAAATGACGTGACGTGTGCTTATTGCATCTCCACACAAGCGCCGATCCGCATGTCGACATTAATCACACCCTGTAACCGTCGTCCGAGCGGCTGCACGAGGCTCCTACCGTGTCGGGGAAAAAACGTAGAAACGCGGCTGGTCGCGCGCTCGGACCCGGAAACCGGAGGAAGTATTTTTTGTGTCCAGAGAGAAAAAGGAAGAAAGAAAGAGAGAAAAAAAAAAATCCTCCCGCGAGCGGCGCACTGACGGAAGTAGGCCTTGTGTGAGGAGCGCGAGACCCCGGACTGTCCTGTTCAACACAGCGCCGCTTCAGTGGCGCGCGCAGCAGCAGCTAGCTCCCTCTGCAGGCCCGCGCGCGCACACGTCCGCACATTCGCCGTGAGCGCGCGTTGGACGCCGTCGTGCCCGCGCACAGCGTGTAAACACAAAAATGAACCTACATCAATCCCAAATATACAAATATACATAAATCCAGTGTGCAAAGTTATTATTAATAATTATTCATGATTAAATCTAGTAATTATTTTCAGTGTGCCATTTTAATACCCTAATACATACCAATCCTAAGACTACTCAGCACACACACAAGTTGGACACCAAGCATAACATAACATAACATAACACATACACAGTGTTAAGTAGCACTTTGGTTTATTAACCAGGCTCTGCGTAAGTTTTTCACATTGCTTCCTATTTAAAAGCAACATTTATATACATTTAACCTTAACGAACATGTCGATAAGTTAGTCGTTTACCGTTTTAATGACTACAAATGCTCGTTGTGTTTTTTTTTTCTCATTTCAGAGTGCGTATGCCTTTAAGCGCGGCTTTATTTGTTCCAGTCCGCCTTAAAGTGCTAGGCATGTGTCTGTGAGGGCCTCCCCCTGCAAAACACTGCCTGACTGCGCTCTTAAGGTGGACCGCAAGAGATACGCAATACAACTGCACCTTGTGCAACACACACGGCCTAAGAAAGAGTTAATTCCCACGGTTTGTCCCTTAACCCTAATATGACCCTCGTCAGAAAGTTCTTCTTGAATGGTAAGTACTCAAAACTTCACAATTAACATCACAGGCATCCACAGATATGTCAGGCGTTTAATAATTTAACATGACAAAAAAATTTCAAAGTGTATAAAATATGAACCAGGTGTGTACATGAACTTGGAATAAGCATCAATGAAGACTTCAGGTTAAACTGTAGGAAGTTTTCTTCTCACCGATTAACAGTGTTAACAGTAAAGAACGAAGATCCTACTGGAGATGTGTGAATTCGCAGGATGTCTGTGTTATGATGTTATGATGATTATACCAGGTAAGTTCACATCAACGCTTGGCGCATAGACTTAACTTTGAAAACTACTTCAGCTCATGTAAATATGACCTGGACTACTTTTATTCAACACTGGACTACTTTTATTCTCATTTACACTCTGAGAGCGATGGATACTAAAGGGTACTATTTCTGTACACACGTTCTACCACTAGTGTGTAGCGTTTACCTAGAAAGGGACATAACGTAACTTTCCATTTCCAAAAAAGTTGGGACACTTTCTAATCTAAAAATGCAATAAAAACTGAAATCTGTCATTTGTTATTTTACTTGAACCCTTTATTTAAGGCAAAAGGACAAAGAAAAGATTTTCAGTGTTTTGAATGACAAACCTAATTTCTAATAAACACATTTAGAAATTGACAGAGGCGTGTTTACCACTCAGTCACATCACCGTTTCTTTTAATTATAGTTTTTAATCATTTGGAAATTGAAGATACTAATCGTTGCACTTTTGCAAGTGGGATTTTTGCCCATTCTTGCTGTGTACAAGACTTGAGCTGCTCAACGGTCCGTGGTCGCTGTTCTCCGATTCTCCTCATCGTGATGCGCCGTACATTTTCAATAGGACACAGAACTGGCAGAATAAGACCTGGCATTGTCCTGCTGAAATAGATATGGAGTTCCTAGGAAAAGACGGCAGCATATGTCTCTCAAAATTACCAAGATGATCATCCGCATCAATGGTACCTTCATGTGTATGCAGATCCCCCATGCTGTGGGCACTGATGCACCCCACGCCATCACAGATGCTGGTTTTTGCACTTTTCCTTTGGTACGTCTGGATGTTTTTTTCCATTTTTGTCACATAGAATCCAACATCCATTTTTTCCCAGAAACAAGCTGAAACGTGGACTTGTCTGACCACAGAACATATTTCCACTGTCTTTCGCATCTCAGATGACTTTGGGCCCAGAGAACTCGCCAGCATTTCTGCGCAAAAGTGACTGAGTTAAGTGACAATGATTTTCCAAAGTACTCCTGAGCCCATGTGCCAATGTCCGTCTGGGTAGCATGACATTTTCTCAAAATATACCATCTGAGAGATGTGGTTTCCGCCCTTGGCCTTTACACACAGAGATTTCCTCTGACTCCATGAACCTTTTAATGATATTATGAACTGTTGATGGTGAAAGACCTAAATTCTTTAAAATCATGTGCTTTGTATTTGAACTGACAGACAATTATCTCATGAAGTTTTACACAAAGTGGTGAACTACGACCCATCCTTTGCAGAAATTGTGCAGGAATGGTTTGAGGAACATGACAAAGTGTTCAAGGTGTTGATTTGGCCTCCACATTCCCCAGATCTCAAACCGATTGAGGTCTGTGAGATGTCCTGGTCAAACAAGTCTGATCCATGGAGGACCCACCTCACAACTTAAAGTATTTATAAGGACACATATGTTTGAATGTTCATAGACTTCAGTTCAGCATTCAATACCATCATTCCTCAGCATCTGACTGGGAAGCTGAGCCTGCTGGGCCTGAACACCTTAGTCTGAAACTGGCTCCTGGACTTCCTGACTGGGAGACCCCAGTCTGTCCGGACTGGCAGTAACATCTCCGGCACCACCACACTGAGCACTGGAGCTCCTCAGGGCTGCGTTCTCAGTCCACTGCTGTTCACTCTGCCGACTCACAACTGTGCAGCATTGCACAGCTCAAATCACATCATCGAGTTTGCAGATGACACGACCGTGGTGGGTCTCATCAGCACGAACGACGAATCAGCATACAGAGTGGAGGTGCAACGACTAATGGACTGGTGCAGAGTCAACAATCTGTCACTGAGTGTAGACAAAACTAAAAAGATGGTTGTTGAGAGTTCAGAGGAGCAGAGAGGGACCACACTCTTCTGAACATCGATGGCTCTTCCATGGAGATCGTCAAGAGCACCAAATTCCTTGGTGTTCACCTAACGGAGAACCTCTCCTGGTCCCTCAACACCAGCTCCATGACGAAGAAAGCCCAGCAGCACCTCTACTTTCTGCGAAGGCTGAGGAATTGCACTGTCTCAGACCACAAGACCCTGCAGAGGATAGTGAGGACAGCTGGAAAGATCATCGGTGTCTCTCTTCCCTCCATCATGGACATTTACAGAACTCGCTGCATCCGCAAAGCCATCAACATTGTGGCTGACAGCACACACCCCTCACACACACTCTTTACCCCCCTGCTGTCTGGGAAGAGGTACTGAAGCATTCGGGCCTTCACAACCAGACTGTGTAACCGCTTTTTTCCTCAAGTCATTAGACTCCTCAGTAGCCAGTGACTGGACTAAACACAACACAACACACACACCTCAATACACTGAACTGCACCAAACACATACGCGCAATTCCCCCCTGGCAACTTTGCACAACCGGTCTTCTGCTGCTATTTTATGTTTACATTCACCACTGACCTGCACTTTACTACCACATACCACACACTACCTGTACATACTTCATTTCACCTGTTGTCCTGTTTGCACTGTCTGTACTGTTTGTACTGTCTGTATTGTTTGCACTGTTTGCACTGTTTGTCCTGCACTAGTTTGAATCACAAAAAACAGTTCCCAGTCAATCCCAGTCTACTAATTTTGCTAGGGCTGAGGGATTTATAAGTATCTTATTAGTGGAAACTATCAGGAAACATACTAATTGGTCAGAGGTGATTTATATTGCTATTCCACTGATTATATTGCTATCCTTGGAAAACTAATTAAAATTTAAAGTATAAATTTGGCTCACACATAAGGAAGATTTAATGTCTTGTTTTAGTTGTTGTTGTTGCTGTTGTTGAAGATAAACTATTCAGAACAGCGCAAATGTTGTGGAAAAACCAAATCTGTCAGTAATGGTAGTACTGATTCTGGGCTCCTCAGCACTTTTCTAAAGGTAAATCAATCCAGTCTGGTAGATCTAACATTTGCTGCAGCGGAAATACAAATGAAACCAAGGATGGCCTTGTCACAAAAGGTGCATGAGTATTATGCTGGAGACTCCAAGAGGTACAGACAGACAGCATTAACAGATAGAAATGTAATCCAGCATTTGGTATAATTTGTCTTGATAGTGATGTCATTTTCTGTTGCTTTTTTAAAAATGGTCCAAACCAGCCAAGTTAATGTTCCGACACTGGAGTCACTAGGTGCAGTGTGATAATGATCCAATGACTCTTTGTATCTTGGGAAGTTAGGTACCAAATGTCGTAGTTGAGACATGTGAGTGTGGTCTTGCAAATAGGGATGTTTATAACCTTCTATGCATCAAAAGATGCAAAGATGTTGAGGCTTTAAAGAA
Organism: Scorpiodoras heckelii; assembly: GCA_028566435.1. Taxonomy (NCBI): domain Eukaryota; kingdom Metazoa; phylum Chordata; class Actinopteri; order Siluriformes; family Doradidae; genus Scorpiodoras; species Scorpiodoras heckelii. The sequence continues at coordinate 9,454,693 of JAOVVH010000001.1, forward strand.
CTCTTTAAGACTACTAAATGTCGATTTAAAAGTCTTGACTTTTAAGCACTTGCAGTAAAAGTAAGGCATAATGCATGAATTGTGGAGTGTTTGATTTTTATTGGTTTTATAACTCCAGTGCTGCTGGAGTTTTTAAACACCTCAGTGTCGCTGCTGGACTGAGTTTGACTCTTGATAAGGGTGTCTGCAAAGTGGCATAAATGTAAAAGTAAACATGATTGACACTTATTGTATTAGTTTGACCCTAATGGAATAACCGACACTAGCTCCTGTATTGAATCTTTCAATTCAATTAATAAAATATTAGTATGCATTCAAAAGTAAAATTTGATGTTCCACATTATTTGGTCCACTACATTTTTTTTTTAGCCAAACCTTATAATACAGAGCATTGTACCAAAGTTGAGGAGTGTGTAAATGTGAAGGACAGTGAATGTGCAATAAATACTGAAGGCTTTTCAGGTACATCATGCGTAGCAGTGAAAGCCCTTGGTGTGATTATCGATCCAAGTCTCTCATTTGAAGCTCATGTACATAACATTACTAAAACAGGCTCCTTCCTATGTCAGAAACATTGTTTAAGCTACAGTCACAATTTCAGGAACTGTGTATATAACTGGGACATAAGTTGGGAATGCATGCTGGATGGGATACCCTTGATAATCTAAGAAAAATAGTGCTATTACCTAATGCAGAAATGCTAGTCCAACTAAATATGTTTTATCCTCTTTAGGTTGCACCATTGTATGGACTTTCTGCCTGGATGTTGTAGGAGGTGTATATGCAAGCTCCAATTGCCCCAGAATGTAACCAGAAAGATTGGTAAAAATTTTACTGCTGACCTATAAAGCGCTGAATGTTATCTCCCTGCAGTACAGGTGAACATTTTGTTTTATTATGATCTACTACATTTGCTTTGATCAGAAGGTGCAGGTTATCAATACCAAGAATAATGAAAATTACAGTAGAGCTAGAACCCTTTCCTACTTGGGGTGTACCAAGCACAGTGTGTTACCGTCAATTTTTAATGGCAGAATGGAAAATGTTTATGCATCTGACACGGATATGGTTGATTTGCAAAATTCCAATTGTTTTTTTGTTGTTTTTTTTAAGTGGAATGATTTAATATGGCCCATTATAGTAGTCAGTGTTATTTATAACCATTAAATGATTTGTACAGGTCAATAAGCATCTACTACTATTCTGCTGATATATCCTGGAGAATTTTGTCAGTTTTTCCCTCTGTGTGTTCTGCTAAACAGTGTCAGAACAAGCAACTGCATGCTGCCTTGTCATAGAGGAAAGCTAGCTAGTAGGAATTAGCATAATACAAAAACTGAGAACAAATAGATTAAAATGGCCAAAAGATTTGTTTCGCAGCAGTTGCCATGATTAATTTCTTACAAGAAACTGTTGGCTACTTTTTTCTGCCACTGAGCAGAAGTCTTACATAAGAGTAAAGAAAAGATTCTTTGTCAGTACAACCCCAAATCCATGATTTACTTTTCATATAAAATTCACTTAGTCAATCCCAGTAGCCTAATTTGCATGGCTAACATGTTCCAGGGTGGCATGGTGGCGCAGTGGGTAGCGGTGGCGCAGTGGGTAGCACTGTCGCCTCACAGCAAGAAGGTCCCGGGTTCAATCCCCGGGTGGAGTGGTCTGGGTCGTATTTGTGGGTTTATTCTGGGCTCTCTGGTTTCCTCCCACAGTCCAAAGACATGTATATTAGGTTAATTGGTGTCTCTAAAAAGTGTGTGTGTGTGTATGTGTCCGTCCTACAATGGATTGGCACCCTGTCTATGCTTGATCCTGCCCTATCCTGCTGGCTAGGCACCGGCTCTCCCATGACCCTGGGGACAGGAATAAGCAGTTAAGACAATGAATGAATGAATGAATGAATAACACGTTCCAATGCACTTAGGAAGAGATGTATAAGTAGCTGAATAATGAAAACAAAGAAGCACACTGATTGGTCACAGGTGATTTAGATTGCTATGCCACTGATTTCCTTGGGAACCTGATTAAGCGTTACCTGATATTTGGCTCACAAGAACTACTTGCCTTTTGCTAAAGGCCATGTGTTAGTTTGTTGTGGTGTATGTAAACTAGTCGAAAGAGTACAAACGTTGTCTCAAAAAAAAGGAAACATGCTTTGTGGTAATGGCATTACTGATGCTGTTCCCTTCGGCATTTTGTCTTGAGACAGTTGCTACAGGTAAATCAGTTCAGCTCGGTAAACTTCTCATCAGCTCCAGCAGAATTACAAAGGAAACCAAGGATGGTGTTCTCAAGACGTTGCATGATTATTATGCTGTAGACACCAACGGGTACCAATCTGATCAACTGGCATTGAGGGGTATAAATGTCTTTCAGCATTTGGTATGTAGTGTTCTTGTTCTGGTATTGATGTAATTGGTTTCTCTTGCTTGTTAAGAGGGGCTCCAAGTGGCAGCGTTAAGACTCCGGCGCTTGAATCCTTCAGTGCAGTGTAATAATGATTCAATGTCTCTGCGTATCCAGGGAAGTCGTATACCCAAGTTCTTGGTTGAAACAAGTGAGTGGGATCATGGTGGTCTATTTTTCATAAGAAGTTGAGGTTTTAAGTAGACTTCACTGGTTTTAACGCACATTTTGATTCTGACGGCACTGCTGGTTTGCATAATGTAACAAATTTTTAACCTGCATTAAAATGTTTTGTGATGTTAATTTTTTTAAATTGTGATTTAATTTGACAGCACTAGTTTTAAGACAATGATGCCTACAGTACTGTTAAAAGCAGTGTTTTATTAAGCTTTCTCTGAATTATGTCAAGCCTAACACTTTATCCCTGGAGGTTTATCTCTGAGGTGAAAGCCTTATTTATTTTATCGTATGTCACGTGTGACCATAAGGGTTAGTCTAGCGTTTTGTTCCTTGTCTCATGGCTCCATTCATTGACTCGGTCTTAAAATATAATAGCAGATAGACTGCCTGGGATCATGCAAGTATTAAATATTTGACGTGAACAATTGTACAATCTATTTTGAGAGATGTTCGAGCTCTCATGCTGAGCAGTCTTGCTTTTAAAACAGGACTGTACTCCCTTCAGTGTGTTCTACACATTCTGTGGTACAGCAGACTAAGACTTTGCTTTCCTTAGGTGAAGAGAGCCCAGTACCGTTATCACGAATGCCTTCCCGCTGCGGCTTCTCATTGAAGAAGGCCCGCAGAGATGTTGCGCTTGTTGCCAAGTATGATGGCTGCAATGTTGCGCAACAGGTAACGTTCAGTTGACTTGCCCATTATGGAAGTTTAACATGGTTTTTGTTTATCCTTGAGGTTTCAATTACTGATTATAGTAACATACTGATTTAAGTACATTTGCATTATTTTTGTTGGCCATTTCTCTAGTGTTTGTTAATGCGCAAGTCAGATTGGTAATTGCAGGGAGATTGCTACGTCCTGCCGTTGTGTGTTTTTGGAGCTGTTGTGAAGATGGTCTGCCCTGTGGCTTGTCCTCTCCTCATGATCTCCCTTCAGCTATGGTCGTCAATCTTGGCATGCCTACAGTTGCTGTCTGGCTGAAAGGTGAGTTTAGGTTTGGATTTATTTTCAGTGAGTGACCTGCTGCTATTTAATAATGTATGCTATGTAATATTTGTGGGTGGAACTTGGCTGGGTTGTCTAGCACTGAGAGGAAGCCTTTCATTTTAGTGAATGGTGAATGGCAACCAGTCTACCAAGCTTCCACTACCTGTGGATTTACCTTGGCAGCTGTGGGAGGTGGTCTGACCCTCACTGCACCATATACAAGCTACTGCTGGCAGTTTGAGGTAACTCTGCATTTATTGGCTTGTATGCTGACTTCATAACTACTCGACTGTTAATCCTTAACCTTTCTTTGTCAGGGTGCTGAGATGCTTTTGTCCGTGCAATACATGGATCGGGTGTTGGCCTTGTCCTGCCCAACTGCTGAACCTTTACATTCTAAAATGTCCCACCTGAATCTTCTGTTCCACATGTTCTTATGGGTTATCTTTTTTTTATGTATATTGAAGAAAATGACCTGTCCATTGCAGGCAGCCTGGAACTAGTGCAGATGCCCCCCTGACTAACTCAGCAACTACCCCAGCTCCAACTACCACCAAAACACTTACCCCAGCTACACCAGCCAGTGCTGCTCAACTGCCTTTGCCTCCTTGGTTACGTGGAATGTATATAATCCTTATGTTTATGGTATGCCATGGTATTTCCAACATGGCCATCCTGGAGCTCCACCAGTTACCCCCACAACCCCAGCTCCAACTACCACCAAAACAACTACTCCGGGTACCATGGTTGTACCAGCCACCGCTGCTCAACCAGCCTTGCGTCCATGGTCACCTGGAATGTATAATCCTTATGTTTATGGTATGCCATGGTATTTCCAACATGGCCATCCTGGCGCTCGCCCAGTTACCCCCACAACCCCATCTCCAACTACAACCAAAGCAACTACTCCAGCTACCACTGTTGCCTATAGCCATCCTGAAGCTCCCCCTGTTACCCCCACAACCCCAGCTCCAACTGCACCAGTTCTGCTCAACCGGCTTTGCATCCTTGGTTACCTGGAATGTATAAACCGTGTGATTATGGTATGTCATGGCATTTGCAACATGGTCATCTTGGAGCAGACAGTGGGGTTAAACAGCAGATGTACCAGATGCCTTGGATGACAGCCTTTGACCCATCCAAATTTGTGTTGTATCCTTCCCAATTGTCTCCACTACACGTCAAAAGTCAAGGAAAATGAGCAGCTCTTGACTGCTTTACAAATGAAGGTGGTGTTGAAATAAACAGATCAAACTGATGTGGCTTTGTTTTTTAAATTTTTTTTTTTTGTGCAAGTGATAAGTTTTATGCAGCTTAAAGTGTTGCAAAATTTTGAGCTTTAGTCTACTCACTTAATGGTCATTAATAAGTAGGCTTGTGGTTACCCTGCATACTCCAAAAGGTCTTCACTTCAGCAGTAGCCTTTTAATTCATTTTTAACCTTTCATTTTAGCTTTCGTGGATATAGACCAAGTTTAACATGACCTCATTTCTTGCTTGCATCTGTAGCAATTTGCTATGAGGCCCTCACTCTGGCTGCTCCTGGCAGGCATAATCAT
>JAOVVH010000001.1:9481594-9496068 GCA_028566435.1 Scorpiodoras heckelii
AACAGTCCAAAGACATGCATGTTAGGTTGATCGGTCACTCTAAATTGCCCGTAGGTGTGAATGTGTGCGTGCGTGAGAGTGTGTTGGCCATGCGATGGATTGGCGACCTGTCCATGGTGTACCCCGCCTTCGCCCGATGACCCTGGGATTGACTCCAGCCCCCCCGTGACCCTGACTAGCGGGATAAAGCGGAAGATGATGGATGGATGGATGTACTCAAGTAGTGGTTTCACTTTTTGTTTCACACCTCTGAGTTTCTTTACGGCATCAATTCACATGCCTAAAGATACACGTGATTTTGTTTCACTTTCTCTTCCTTTGTGTGTGTAGGCAGCCTGTCCGAGTCTGAGTCCGAGTCTGAGACGATGGGTGTGCTCCCCAGACCCTTCCTCGGCTGTCTTCTCTGTCTGGCTGTAGTCCTGCTCGTTTTGGGAGACGCCTCAGCTTCCGAGTTCAATCCGTACAGGGTGCTCGGGGTGTCTCGGCACGCCAGCCAGGCTGAAATCAGGAAGGCTTACAAGCAGCTCGTCAAAGAGTGGTGAGTAATCATGAGGAGGCTCATGGATTGCATGGACCTGTAACTGTGATCCTGCATGGATGTGTTAACCTAAATAATGCTTCCACGGCGTGTTATATGATAGGCATCCGGACAAGAACAAAGATCCAAGTGCAGAGGACATGTTTATCAAGATTACTAAATCCTACGAGGTAGGTTTAGACTTTTTGTCTAGAATTTTGTCCTAAATCTGAAGCTCCGTCATGCCTTTGTGCATTTGTTTAAAATGCCCATATACTGTACACTTCACCCTGAGGCACATAAAACAGGTTTCTATGCTAACATTTTTGATGAGGTGCTCAGCAAATCTGTTCGTAATCAGATACCGTCCGCCGTGGCGCTTCCTTCTAACCCGTCTTCTTTCCTACAGATCCTTTCGAGCGAGGATCGCCGATCCAACTACGATCGATTCGGCGAGACCGACGAGACCCACCACTACACCCAGGCGCCGCACGGTTTCCACCACTTCCACGACAGTTTTTACTTCGATCAGTCGTTCTTTCGTTTCACGCAGTCGACTCGGGATTTCACGGACAGCAAGCACCTGCTTCAGTATGAGAAGTATATGAGCGAAGTGGTGCCGGATAGCTTCAAAAGACCCTACCTGATTAAGATTACCTCGGAGTGGTGTTTCAGCTGCATCCATATCGAGCCCGTCTGGAAGGAAACGGTTCAGGACCTGGAGCCGCTGGGTGGGTGATGTGAAAAACGCCCGATGAAAAATATCAGTCTGTGTTTAGGGTTGGTCAGAATGTGTTGATTCATGTGTTGATTCTTGCTCTAAATCAAATGAAAGGTTCTACGTAATCCAAGGCTCATGATAAACAGATTGAAAAAGAAACTCATTACTTAACAATGTAAAACATGTAACCGCTGACGTTTTTGGTAAACAACTAAATGTAACTACAGACCGTGTGTCATTCATGAATAACGTAAAAGACGCAGTCCACTGTGGGGTGGTAACAGGAGCTCTGCTTGGTGTTGGGGCATCACACTACCCCATAGTGGATTATTTTCCTAGAACGTTTCCTAAAATGTTTCTTTCCTCTTCTCCCATTTAATAAAATATCTTCTTAAGCCAGAAACCGTGATCTGAGTGCCATCCCTCGCTCATAATAAACAAATGATACAGACCACCAACATCCAATGAATCCGGACCAGGAGGCGTCACTAGTCACCCTCCGGTCGTGTTATTTCACAGAGCCTCCCTTTGGATTTGTTCACATCTTACCTTTTAAATCCCTCACTATAGCTTTAGGGAGAGTTTTATATTTGTTGTTTCTTAAAGCCGAATGTAGGTTTATTTTCCACTTTTGTTCGGTTCTAGGTGTGGGAATTGGTGTTGTGGATATCGGTTACGAGAAGCGGCTAGCCAATCATCTCGGCGCCCGTGGCGCCCCCTCCATTCTGGCGCTCATCAACGGCAGAGTGACGTCCTTCCACAGCACCGTGGCCCGAGAGCACCTGAGGCACTTTGTGGAAAGCTTGCTGCCACACAACCTAGTAGAGAAGGTTAGATGGGGAAAAGTTGTATGTTGGAACGCAACTGTGCTGTACCGTGCAGAAGTCTTAGGCACCCTGTTGTTTTTTAGGTACGACTTTTGTTATAGATGGTTTGTTGATGAGTTCTGCATTATTGAGTCAGTACAAAAAGATTTTATATTTCCAAGCGTTAATTTTACAACAAAAAGTTAAATGTTACTCAAAGCTGTTTGTATGTCAGTAACGAAAGTGACACATTACATAACGGAGCACTTTGCAGACATAAAACATAATGAAGGCTGCTGGGTTTTACATGCAAATAAAAAGAAGTAAGTGTGACAGTTAAAGTCTCCAGAAGAGCTGTGGAAGATTCTCCAAGACTCCCAGTAAAACTTAAAAGCTAATTTCCTTATAAAACTGCACACATTGTACCTGGAAACACTGTTTAAGAAAAAGGCACCAAATATTGACTTCCTTTAGTTTATTACTGTTTACTGCACTTTATAGTGTTTATTTTACATAGAAACATCTTCATTATTTTTGAAGGCATCTTTGCTTTACAGCAAGTCTTTGCATGTGTCTAAGACTTCTGTATCTTCTTGGAGAATCTGCCACGGCTCTTCTGGAGACTTTGGCTGTCACACTTACTTCTTTTTTTGCATGTAAAAACTTCATTATGTTTTTTGTCTGAAAAGTGTTGTTACATAATTCTTGTGTAATGTAAAAAAAAAATTTTTTTTTGTTGGGAAACATTTGGAAATATAAAATCTTGTTGTACTGACTCAGTAATGCAGAACTCGAAAAAACATCAATAACAAAAGTTGTACCTAAAAACAACAGGGTCCCAAGACTAGTCCTGTATGTGACGTGTATAATGTGGAAATGTGCTGGAGTAGAAGGGGGAAAAAAATCTATCGGTTATCAGGATCGTTATTTCTGTCTCATGTAACATGCATTCTTAAATATAAAACATAAAAATAATGATTTTGACTCCTTTTACATTTTTATATCAGGTGACAGATGATAACTACGTGCAGTTTTTGAACGGTTGGCGGGAAGACAACAAACCTAGAGTCCTGCTCTTTGACGCTGTTGCTTCAGCACCATTCCTTTACAAGGTAAAATCCTGTATTTTTATAAGAAATAAGTACCCTATAGTGAATAAAAAAATGTTATATGTGCAAATGGACTCATCAGGGCTGCAACAAATTATTATTATTATTATTATTATTATTATTATTATTATTATAAGTGTGTATTCCATCACATTTTTTTTATCGTACAAGTAATAACATAAGACATTGAAATATTAAGAGGTGAATGTATCAGGTTTATGATAAATAGTCTACACTTAGACACACGATGTCATAATTAGTTTGAACAAGCTGAAACCTAACCGATCTCCTTAAACGATGAGGTTTTTACTCTAGTATTTCTCACTTTACTACTTTGACCATGTATCAAATACCTTCCACAAAACTCTATATAACATGCAGGTGGCATTAGTGTAGTTTAGAAAGTAGAAGTTTTTGTTTTACATGTTTGCTCATCATTGACATGCTTCTCTATAAGACAGTAGCAGTTGATAATGCATTGCTCAGTGTTCTTATTCATTTATTCATTTATTTTAGTTCTTGCCTCTTTGCCTTCCTTCTTATTGCCGTGAAACAGAAGCTGCACTCCCAGCTGTGTATAACATTTGACACAGAATTAGACAACTGTGCAGTTTTACGTTTTAACACGTCTGCTGTTGTTTCTGTATCTGACAGCAGCTATTAAAATCCGTGTAGATGAATTTGCATAATCGGCACAGTCAGTTTTGTTGACTAATTGTTGCAGCCCTAGTATATATCTGACCTGTTTGTGGATGGGAAAAAAAATAGCCTGATTGTGTTGCTCTGCTTGTAGCTGTCTGCATTTGCATATCGGGACTTTGTGCGGTTTGGGTATGTAGATCATAGTGAGAGCACCCGTATCCAGCAGCAGTTTGGCATCAACATGTACGCTCCAACCTTGCTGCTGTTTAAGGAGAACACTGAGAAAGCTGCAGACGCCATACAGGTAATTAGCACTGTCTGTATGTCACAGTTTAAAATGCATCGCAGTCACAGTGAGATTCAGATGTGTACACATGTGCAGCCAGTTAATTATTGACACCTACCTTAAAGTGTACCTTACCATACAGCTGCACTTTGTATGGTGCAGGTGTACCTAATAAACTGGTAAATATCCCGGTGCAGAGATTTTTTTTTTCATTCTGGATGTACAATTATCCGGTTGCTTTATACACCTTTTAAGTAAAGCGTTCTGGTTCTGTCCACTCAGTCCAGGGGAATGAAAAAGCAGACCATTGATGAGTTTGTCTCTAGCAACCGTTTCCTGCTGGTGCCACGCCTGGTCAATCAGAAGCTCTTCGACGAGCTGTGTCCAGTCAAACAGTTCCACCGCCGTCGGAAGTAAGAAGTCCTGCTTTTCTTTTTCCTCTTTTCTTCTCAGGGTTTAGAGGATTTAAATCCTCCGTTTGCTATGTCCACTAACGCTGGCCTCTGAACGCCGAACCCTGAGCCGTACAGATTCATGTAGTTCATCTAAGGCATAGGTTTACTGGAGGATCTTCAAATTCCATTTTAAACTAGTGAATTAACAAATGACTTGTGGAAAACATTCGAGTCTCTTTTCACCTGAGCCTCCAAGGTGACTAATGTGTTCTTTCATCCTCTCAGATACTGTGTCTTGCTCATCACTGGCGAGGATGAGACTTTTGTGTCTGTGAATGACGCCTTCTTTGACTTTGCCTCGTCTAACACTAAAGAGGTGGTGAGATTCGCCTACGTCTATCAGAAGCAGCAGCAGCCTCTCTGTGATACGCTGCTCAAAAAGGAGGACACAAGGCCTCCCCAGGTGAGAGTCGCACACAGATTCGGTGCTTCAGAATTCAGATTTAGTATTGTTATTCTCATCATGTTTACATGATTCAGGTGATCATTCTGGAGAGGCGGAGCGCCGCAGGAAAGGTGCTGTACCGGAAAGTGACAGGCGGCTGGAATGGGAGTGACGATGATAAGCACCGCCTCCACGAGCAGCTGGAGCTCCTGCAGAGAGACCCAACCTTTCTCACCTATGATGCGGTGCTGCCTGAACTCAACAATGAGCTCGCCTCGGTGAGTCTGTCAGTCCTCCAATAATTACGCTGAAACAAATAATTTCTCCTAGAGAAACAGTACAGGAACTCCCATCATACAGGATTAAGACCTGCAGTATTGAGTACAAAGTGCGCCAAGTTTGGATTTGTGTACTTGGTAGTACAGACTTGGTAAGTTTGACTCCCGAGGAAGGAAGGACGCGTTATGGTCATTCTGCAGCTGGAACAGCAGCGTACTTAATGTCACCTGCTAGCCGCACATTTCCAAAAACCTGCACAAATTTTCACTTAGGCTCTTTCTTGATAAATTAACCACATACTTGGAGTCTAAATAACAACGTTCTTACCTAAAAATAATAATGAATAGGAATATGACGATAATAATAATAACTTAATTGCATAACACAACAGTAGCATTTCGCTGTTTTCTCCTTGGTGTGAAATGCATTCTGGGATATCTGACTGCCCCGAGTCCACACCTCCACAAGTCACCTCCCGATGCACCCTTGATAACATGGGCGGAGCAAGAACACATCCAGGCATTTAAACTGTACTTGGTCACAAACTTTTGAAAGGAACAGGACTTGTGCTACAGACAAGAATGCAGATTGAGAATCGGCTTTGGGATAGTCTCTCACTCTTACCCGGTATGCAATTAGAGCAGGAAGATTTGTCAAAAGAAAGATATAAATACAGTACATACTGTGCTAAACTTGCAAACGTGGCATAAACCACCCTCTCTTTAGTTGTACATGATTGGACCATGATTGAAATCACCCGTGTTAAACATAATCCACATCCCCACATCTGATTCGTTGGATAACAGCAAATCTGGATATATAGGCAAATCCAACTACACTCTAAACAAACTAATCACACTTGAGCCATTATAATTTGCAGTTAAGAAATAGTTTGGATCTGTTCGGATCTGTCCCAGTTCTGACCCAATCTGTGATCTCAGTTCTTATTCTCGTTTTCCCCATTCCAGATGTTTCTCATCCGCTGGCTGAATGCCGCCTGTGATTACCTTTCTCAGGTCTGCTTTGACCTTGTCTACTCAAACTGGTAAGTGTGAGAAGTTTCAGGAGTCACTCTTTCTCACCTGTAGCAGCTTAATTATATTAAGTAATTGAAGTTTGATTTATAGCAGAGAATGTGATAACGTCTGTAGACAGATTGTTTGTGACCTTGGTGTTTAAGGTTCTATCAGCGTTCAGTTTCCATTCAGATGAATTTCCATTCAATACAGTTATGTGGTGTACGACAAAACCCGCTAACTCTTCTTGAGATGGAAATAGATCTGATACATTTGTCTGAACAGACAGAAGCAAGCTTCCAGTTTGAGAGGATTAAAACTAGGCCACGGGCTGTTTGCTATAAAATACTCCAACGCTCAGATTAGGTTCTGTGTTTCCCTCAGGCGAGAGGTGATGCCCATCGTATCTCTGATCTTCTCTGCTCTGTTCATCCTGTTTGGCACCGTCATCATTCAGGCTTTCAGGTAGGAGCTGAAACAGTGGTGTGGTAGCTCAGTGGTTAAGACTTTGGACTACTGATTGGAAGGTGGAACTGCTCAGTTGTATAAAATGAGATAAATGTAAGTCACTCCGGATAAGGGTGTCTGCCAGACGCCGTGAATGTAAATGTAAATGTAATGTAAACACTTTGGACGTCTTTACAAGTTTAACTCGTGGTGGTGTAGCTAGGCCTTGACTTCACTTTAAACTCAACCGATTTGCAGTGACTCGGAGGACAAAGCAGCCAAGCGGAAGTCTAAAGAATCCCCAAAGACAGCAGGGAGCTCTCCGGATACAGAAAACACGTCCAGGTGCGACATATTTGATCGTCCTCTCCTTCAAATAAAACAGCTTAAACTGGGTGAAACAGAACCAGTGAGGATTTTATAACAAGTAACCATAAATCTGTCATTCTGGGGTCCTTCTGTGCTTTAGAGCGTCTCCGTTTGTTTGTTTTTTTTCCCCCTCATTCAGCCGTCCTTCGAAGAAGAACTTTGTGGAGGTGACGGAGTTGACAGACATGACCTACGCCAGCAATCTGGTGAAATTAAAGCCAGGACACATCAACGTGGTGCTTGTGCTCACAGACGTGTCCAAACAGGTCCTACTGAAGAAGTTTGCCAAAGAGGTGTACTCGTTCTCAGGGTGAGGCTTGCTATTTTCACACGTTCACATTTATGTATATATGAATAGGTGAAGAAGAAGAAAAACACGGAGTAACTGCGGTGTATTTGAGTAAGAAATGTCGAAGTGGGAGAGATTGCATCATGGTAAAGCGTTTCCAGATAAATAGGATGTTTCAGACTTCATTTTACAAAGTATGAGTTGGTCATATATTTTCTGTCGCCATAATGGGTTGAAATAATTTTTTTTTAACAGTGCAGATTTTTGTCCTCGTGCTTTGCTGTTATGTTTAGATGTTTACACGGAATTTCATAAAAACATTTCCAATCTTACTTGTGTGCCTTTTCTCAGCTATCAGACTCTTCATTACTCCTTCTTTAACACTGACAAGCACAGTGAGTGGATGGACTCCCTCCTGCAGCTGGCGCCTTCTGCCACGCTTTCAGAAGAAGAGGACACGTCCTCCAGTAAACCAGACTACACCGGCCACGTGCTGGCCCTTAACGGCCATAAAAAGTACTTTTGCCTGTTCAGACCCACGTTCAACGAGGATGAAGATGACCCTGTACAGCTCCATCACAAGCTGGACCGGCTGAACCTATGGATGGAGAAGCTGACCGAGGGAACGCTGACCCGGCATTATGTTCCTGCCTGGCCTGATCTGCACACCACTACCCCGAAAAAATGAAGCACTGGGTTTTGTGGGAATCTTTGAAATGTCAGGTCTGGACTCCACTGTGTGACTTTTGTGCATTGTTGAAAGCAGGAGTTATTGATGTTTGACTGGGAGCTGACCGCCGGTACAGTCTGTGTATAGTATGCGAGGCTTGATTAGAGAATGACTTACTTTCGCAGAACAATTTTCTAGATTATGCACTGGCTGAGTTTTTTCCTCCGTGGCAGCACCGGGTACATGTTTTTTCGCTGCCAGCAGGGGTTGCACTGCCAACCATGTTTGGACTTTATTTTAGCTGCTGATTTATGCTGTAGGAGCATTCACAGATCGGTTCGTGCCCAGGCAAGAGAGAAAAATCTTGTCAATACAATGATTGAAAGTTGTTCTAGGATGAGTTGTTCATCTATTTACTGTACAAACATGAGCTGTGTAACAAAAAAAAGACCACTTTTGGGATATATTGGAATAGCAGTACTGCACTCTGTGTGCTGGAAATTTTCGTCTAGGTGTAGAGTATATAAACGATCAGTCCATTATTTTCCTAAGAACGTAAATGTTGCTAATAATACATGGCTTGATCATCTTTTACGTCTGAGTACATTAATGACTTAAGTAACAGAAATGTCCAGTTTGTTTGTAGGATGTTTACTCCACAGCTGGTGAAAAGCTGTGATAGGTCACAAGGCTGTTCCGCTGTTGAATGCGCTTCTGATCGAACGAAACTATATAACCAAACGGAAACTGTTCAAAGCATTATTAATTCTCCATTTATGAGTGCGTGTGTGATTGAAATGTGTTCGCTTGCATGAAAAAAAGCCTCATCGTTGCCATGTTTTGCTTTGACTTCTAGCATGTAGTGTCTTTTCTTTGAATTTCGTCTCTTGGCTTATGTGAAACTTCTCACTTTTTTCAAGCCATGCACTAAACAGCATCATCCTCAGCATCATCCTCAGCATCATCCAGAAATAATTTAACACAAGTCTGTTTGATAATGCATCTGTTCGGTTTAGTCTCTTCTCAAAGGTAAATAAAATTTTAACATCCTGACCTGAGATTTCAGTAGACGACGCCATTATTTAAAGGGAGATATTTAATTTATAAGGTGTTGCATTGTTTGTTTGTTCCATGTCTTATTCATGTTAACTTAAATAAACTTTACACAAAGACTACAAAATTCTGTGTCTTTATTCAGTAGTGTACCAAAGCACTGTTAGTTTCTCAATTCTGATTGATTGTTGATTAATTTTATTTTATTTTATTTTTTACATTAATTCACTGATATGGAGGTGTTTTATTTACAGAAGGAGTCTCCAGTGTCAGTGCTTTATAACTTTCCAGGAAGGGGAAAAAAGGCTGGTGACTGCTGGAACAACCTTTAATACCTGCTATAAGGTAAATGATAACATGAACTAACTAGTTTCACAGATGTTCCACAACATTAGTAACTATAAATGGATAAAAAGTGTAATGTTCTTTAATCAATAAAATAAATGTAATTACTGTGGTATAAAAGGAATAAGACACTTTGGCACATGGTTTTTAATTGGGGGGGGGGTCAAAAAACCCTGTTGTTGGATTATTTTCCTATAACAGTACATCCTAAGTGTTTTATTCCTCACTGCAACCATCAACATCCTTTCAACCCAACATCCTTAGAGAGAGAGAGAGAGAGAGATAGAAACCCTATTACCAGAACAGTTGGGACACTTTCTTAAAATGCAATAAAAAAAGAAATCTGTAATTTGTTAATTCACTTGAAGGTTTATTTAACAGATAAAAGGACAGAGAAAAGATCTTCAGTGTATTCAATGACAGTTAATTCTATTTGTTAAATATAAAAAATTTAGAAATTGATTGCTGCAACACTCTCAAAAAAAAAAAAAGTTGAGACAAAGGCAAAATAATCAGAATTGTCAATCAGTTCAAAGAGAACGAAGTTAGGTATTTCACCATCTATAGTTCTTAATATCATGAAAAGATTCAGGGAGTCAGGGGACATCTTTCCTTTACTGAAAATTTTTCCTTTGTCCTTTTGTCTGGAAGATAAAGGTTCAAGTGAATTAACCAATTACAGATTTTAGTTTTTATTGCATTTTTAGAAAGCGTCTCAATTTTTAGATTCATATGACACACAATTAAATACACACTATAAAAATTGGCCTAGACATAAGCTAGATTTGAGCTACATGTTCCTGTACATATAGGGTTTGTTGAGACATTAGATAAATAATTCCACAGTATCTTGTAGACAATACATACAGTGTATCTGACAAATTATACAAATGGGTCCTATTTGTCCATTGACAAAAACTGCTGGCATATGTGCTTGTTTTGGTTGTTTCTGTTGTCATTTTATTGTTATATATTGCCTTAGTTTTTGTTAAAACATCTTTAGGTATCTATGACTAATAGGTTTTGTGAAAAATGTTATTTATTTATGCATTTAAAACATTTACATTGATTAAGAATCAGATTGATTGATTGAAAATCAGTTCTCCTTATTTTCCCCATCACCCCAGGCACTTATCACCTTTAAGTATTTCTGACCTACAGCATTTCAGATTTAGGAATTAAATCTCCATTAATTAGATAGTATCAGCTTTATTTAGCACACAATGTTTCTTAAATACAGCCTAAAATTTACACAAAAGTTTATTTACAATGTAAAGTACATTGAAGTTTGTTTTTTTGTTTTTTTTTTTCATATTACAAAATTAGCACCAAAAATAATAAACAAAAGTCCAGGATGTAAGCTAGTAAACCTTTTGTTGTTTTAAGATTAGTAGTTCATAGTTCAAGTGGATAGTTCATAACTTCCTAACGTTTTCATGATCAGTCACCAGAAGATTGATCCAGATATAATTAATACCTTAATTCCATGTAATTTACTCTTCTCCTACCCCTACTTCTTGGAAAGTTAAATCCCAGAAGAAGCTTTCACCACTTTATGATTTTAACTACTCTAATATACAGTATGCTGAAAACTACTTTAATATATATCACTGGTTATTTATACCAAATTGTTTTAAAATCTTAAACTTCATTCAGAATAGTGTGCACCCTCTTCCTCTTCAGATCCTCTGGTCCAAAAGACTCAGGCAGCAGTTCTTCGACTGTCATCTCCACGTAAGTGCCATCCGGTTTGGACAAGTACACCGCCCAGCTACTGCCAAACTGATGATGTGAAAAATAGGGTATTAGTTAGAGTCATTCTTGGACAGTCCCACCCATTTAAAAGTACAAATGCTTGACGCTTGACTTACTTCCCTCATGACCTGCCTACACGCACCACAGGGGGAGATGAACTGTTCACACAAATCACTACCAAAACAAAGTGGACTGATGTAAATGATTGCTACATAAACTGCCCATATCTAGTCAAATGTACATAATAACCACTGACACTGTACCTGGCTATTGCAATGGCTTTGAAATCTCTGTATCCTTCTGATACAGCCTTCGAGATGGCAGTCCTCTCTGCACAGATGCCCAGGTTGTAGCAGGCATTTTCGACATTGCACCCTATTTTTGAAAAATATAATCAAGATATGTTTGCTGTTGTCATATTTGCTTAATAAAGCTACTAAGATATTATATACAGTAGTGGTGCTATTGAATTCTTAATTCTGACTGGTCTGATTTTTTTTTTATAGAGCAGCAGATCTGACAGAAGTACAGAAAAGCAGTTCTGAAATTCAATTCGCAGGTTGGTATTAACACATTCCTTCAAATACGTTATCATTTTGTATCATAGTGCCACACGAACGGATTTTAAAGACGTGTAATCGTTAAAATGGTGATGTTTTCTGTAAAGACATTTGTTTGCAGTGGTGCTTGAAAGTTTGAGAACCCTTTGGAATTGTTTATTTCTGCATAAGTTTGATCTAAAACTTCATCAGATTTTTACAAAAGTCCTAAAAGTAGATAAAGTGAACCAAATCAAACAAATGAGACAAAAATACTTGAGGAAAATGATCCAATATCACATATCTGTAACTGGCAAACGTATGTGAACCTTTAGGATTAGCAGATAATTTGAAGGTAAAATTAGAGTCAGGTGTTTTTAATCAATGGGACGACAATCAGGTGTGAGTAGGCGACCTGTTTTATTTAAAGAACAGGGATCTAGCACAGTCCGATCTTCACAACACGTTTGTGGAAGTGTATAATGGCACGAACAAAGGAGATTTCTGAGTCGTTGATGCTCATCTGATGGGAAAAGGTTACAAAACCATTTCTAAAGAATTTGGACTCCACTAATCCAAAGGAACTCAAGGTAATTTTTAAGCAACTAAAGGCCTTGCTCACATTGGCTCATATTAATGTTCATGAGTCCACCATCAGGAGAACACTGAACGACAATGGTGAGCATGGCAGCGGGGCAAGGACAATGCCACTACTCTCCCAAAAGAACATTGCTGCCTGTCTGCAGTTTGCTAAAGATCACATGGACAAACCAGAAGGCTGTTGGAACAACATTTTGTGGAGAGATGAGATGAATATAGAATATAGTTTTGGCTTAAATAAGAAGTGATATATTTGGTGAAAGGAAAACACTGCATTCCAGCATAAAAACCACATTCTATCTGAGAAACACGGTGGTGGTAGTATCATGGTTTGGACCTGTTTTGCTGCATCTGGGCCTGGTCGGCTTACCATCATTGATACCAGCAAATTCTAAAGGAAAATGTCAGAACGTCTGTCTGTGAGATGAATCTCAAGAGAACGTGGGTCATGCAGCAAGACAACAACCTTAAGAACACAAGTTGTTCTACTAAAGAATGCATAAAGAATAAAAAAGTAAAGGTTTTGGAATGGCCAAGTCAAAGTCCTGACCTTAATCCAATAGAAATGTTGTAGAAGGACCTGAACCAGCAGCTCATAGGAGGAAACCCACCAACATAACAGAGTTGAAGCTGTTTTGTATGAATGGGTTAAAATTCCTCCAAGCCGATGTTCAGGACTAATCAACAATTACCGGAAATGATTAGTTGCCGCTATTGCTGCACAAGTGGGTCACACCAGACACTAAATGAGAAGGTTCACATACTTTTGCGACTTACAGATATGTGATATAGGATCATTTTCCTAAATAAATAAATGACTAAGTCTAGTATTTTTGTCTCATTTCTTTGATTTGGTTCTCTTTATCTACTTTTAGGACGTGTATGAAAATCTGATGATGTTTTAGGTCACATTTATGCAGAAATATTAACAATTCCAAAGGGTTCACAAACTTTCAAGCACCACTGTAGCATTTTTGGAAGGAGTCTTCAGCGTCAGCACTCCGTAATGGGTAAGGATAACCTGGCTTCTTGCTAACATGGAAAAACTATCAGGAGAGAAAGTGATAAGAGGAAAAGGAACTTGTCCCAGGAACAATGTAAAATGCAGCTATAAAAAGATAGAACATTTACATCACATTACACCATGGTATTGTTGATTATTTTTCCACACCAGCATACCTTTAGTCATCTTTTCTTCCTTAGTTAATACCCACAGCCAATATTTGGTTATATGATATAATACAGATGCCGTTTCAACATGTGTAATATTGTTAGTTACTTTCAGGTGCAAAATGCTGCCATTATCAGCAATAAACCTTATAAAAGAATAAGACTGTTGCCTGAGACTGAGTCATTTAACAGTTAAATGCATGTATTCTGAGACTTTAAAAAAAAATCATGTACAGTGACTCAGACTTTAGACTCACAACAAACCTGGTTGAGTAAGTGCACTGTGTTGTCTATCAGTCGTTTTGCTAAGTTATACGATTTCCTTTACGACATGCAAACTGCATGTCAATGATCACGTTATAGACCATAAACAATTTACCGTTCTTGAATGAGTTTTGCATTGAGAGACAAACACAGGACTGTACCATATTAGCACACACTATGTTAATCATTAACATGGTAGAAAGTGTTATGAAATACAAAATGTGGCCATGATGACTGGAATGATGCTTAGACCAAACAAGAGCCCCCCCCTCCTTTTTTTTTTTAAGCACCCAATATTACCTGCGTTCACCATTGAACTATTTTTCAGATCCATTTCATTTATATATAGTCTTAAAATAGATTGGGAGCATTATGTAGATTGTTTGTTGACATGAAATAAATCGTCTGAGCTGCTTCATGATCACATTGGTTCAAATGAAATAAGCTACAACAGTAAACAGTAAACAGTAGCTTTTCTTTTTTATTATTTTTAAAATAAGGATATGCTTCAAGTACATTTAAAAGAGCTACATGCTATTCCTCCCTTTCCAGTTCTTATGTAACCAATAGCATTATACTGTATATATAATTTAACAGTTTGAGGAACTGAGAATCTGTTGTTTATGTGTACAGAGAAAGAGAAGGATACAATATACTGTATATATATTCTGAGATTATCTACTACAGATAGATAGATAGATAGATAGATAGATAGATAGATAGATAGATAGATAGATAGATAGATAGATAGATAGAT
>JAOVVH010000001.1:9514699-9536810 GCA_028566435.1 Scorpiodoras heckelii
GGTCCAATTTAGCCATGAAACCTCCCACACTAAAATGACAGGTGTTTCAGTTTCATTGTCTAACCCCTGTACATACAAACATACATACATACCTACAAACCTATAAAAAAAAAGAATTGCTGTTTATTTGTGTCTTTAACGCTATAAAACCATGTAATAAGCTACTTCACTCTTGAGCAACAGCTTACTAAGTGCAGTATGTCTGTTCAATACTATAAATTATGATAATATAATAATCATTAATCAATTAAATAAATGTTGTAGGGTATCTGGGAATATTAATAAACAATAAAATACATTGAAGTACACACCAGTATGAAATGGCTAAGGGAAAATTGCCTGCTTATGCATTCCCATAGGATGGCTAGAGATCTGAGGTTGGGTGTGTCAGAACAGCCCTTTTAGCGAAGCTTTCATCAGTAATGAGAGTTTCTAGTTTCACTGCCTGCAATTGATATCATGATGTAAAGTGATAGCAGCAGTAGATAGTAAGACGCTGTTTTAACAGCCATTCACACCTATTTATTCATACAGGTTACAAAGCCATTTCACCAAGCTGCAAGGCATCCAGTGCATTGTTCCATTGTAATCAGAGTAAAGCCGGATCCTTTTATGCTATATCATGCTTAATAACATGGTTAACCTGTAAACAGCTTGTATACTGCTACGTGCAAATGAAGTGAAATATCCTCAACATGATTTGGCTCAAACTGGTCCAGTCATTTTGGATGTGCAGTCAGGGTAACACAGCCAATCACTTCTTGCTTGAGTAAAGCAGGTCTAAAGAAGGCAGAGAGTGGAAAATAGTCCCATATCGACTCATCAGGATGGACCCTTTTTGCCATTTAGTGAATAAGTAAGTAGAGCTCAGTGACTGCTGCTATATTGCACAGTGGGTTTTTCTTTTTAATCAGTCTATCTCTCTTTCAAATTTCCTTCCTTATGCATGTCATTTTTTTGTGCATGTGATTTGACTATGAGTTTTCCCTAAAATCAGTCAGGGCTATTTTCACCCACTCCATGTAATATTATACAGACACATAAACCAGAAATAAACGAATGCAAAAAAAGCTCCGCTGGCCTTGAGCTTGCATCATATCTCTCTCCAACCTACTACAAAAACAAGTAAAAGAGCACAGGAATGTAAACAGCTGTCTGCCTTTTTTGGGCTGAGACTTGCGTCATACAGCTCTATGCTCACTCCAGCATGACTCATGTTGATCGTACAGAATCTACCATACGGTTCGAGTGGAACAGCTGTGCTGCGAAATTATGTAAAATGTCTGTACAGACCTGTGAATGCGTTTTATTAGTAGATCTAGTAGTAAACCTGCCATATAGACTGTATGGACAAAATTATTCGGACACAACTCTTAATCATTGATTTCAGGTGTTTTATGGAGTCCCATTACCACAGGTGTATAAAAGCAAGCACCTAGCCGAGCAGTCTGCCTTTACAAACATTTGTGAAAGAATGAAAGAGCTCACTGACATTGAATTTGGTACTGTAATAAGATGCCACTGTTGCAACAAGTCAGATCAAGAAAAGTCTTCCCTGCTAGATATTCCACAATCAACTGTGAGTGGTATTATTATTATTGAAACGTGGAAACGTTTAGGAACCACAGCAACTCAGCGACAATGTGGCAGACCACATCAAGTTAGAGAGCAGGGTTGCAGAGTGCATAAGTGCATAAAAGTCACCAGTGCTCTTGTTGGCTCAATAATTGCAGCGTTCCAAACCTCTTCTGGCATTAACGTCAGCATGAAAGTTGTGCACTGGATGCTTCATGGCATGGATTTCCATGGCTGAGCAACTGCACGCAAGCCTTACATCACCAAGCACAATGCCAAGCGTCGGATGGCGTGGTGTAAAGCACGTAGACACTGGATTCTGGAGCAGTAGGAACATGTTTTTGGAATGACGAATCGCACTTCTCTACCTGGCAGTGTGATGATTGAGTCTGGGTTTGGTGAATGCCAGGAGAACGTTACCTGCCTGACCGCATTGTGCCAACTGTAACGTTTGGTGGAGGAGGGATAATGCTATGAGGTTGTTTTTCAGGGGTTGTTCTAGGCCTCTTAGTTCCGGTGAAGGGAACTCTTAATGCTTCAGCACGCCAAGAGATTTTGTGGGAACAGTTTGAGGAAGGCCCTTTACTGTTAAAGGCTGATAAAGGCTCAGTCGCGTGAGTTTGATGTGGAAGAACCTGACTGGCCCACACACCATCTCATGGATCTCAACTCCATCGGACATCTTTGGGATGAACTAGAATGGAGATTGCAAGCCAGACCCTCGCATCCTACATGAGTGTCTCACCTCACAAATGCTCTTCTGGTTAAATCTTATAGAAAGCCTCCTCAGCAGAAGAGTGGAAGGTGTTTTACCTTCAAAGGGGGGGGGGGGACCAACTCCATATTAATGCCTATGGATTTAGAATGACGTCATAAAAGGTCCTGTAGATACAATGTGTCCGAATACTTTTGTCTATATAGTGTACTTATGTGTACTGGTGTTGGTGTGTGTGTGTGTGTGTGTGTGTGTGTGTGTGTGTGTGTTGTGCATAACAACAGATCGGTTACAGTCACTAAGACGTGTCTAATGTACACCTGAATAAGTTTACCTAATAAAACGATCAGTGTTCAGGTATTTAAAACTTGGGAAAAAATATCACAGACGAAACTAACCCCCCATCGCCACCCCACCGCCCCCGGGTGAAACACGCCACGGGTGACGTTCTTCTTCCTCCTTCCCTCGACACACACACACACACACACACACACACACACCAAGTCTTGCGTCGAGCTTTTGTTTTGCATCGCTTCTCTATTTGCATTCAATTGTCAGGTGTGTTGTTTTTTTTCCCCAGCGCCACGCTCCAGCCCCCGTGAGCCTGAGACACACAGACACACACACATAGACACAGACACACACAGACACAGACACGCTCCCGCGCGCTCAACGAGTTTCCGCGTTCAGAAAACCCTCCGGGAAAGCGGAATAATCTGACAGCCTTCCTTTGTCTGGGGGGGGAAGAAAAAAAAAACCCAGGAGGGGGGTCGATTTTCCCGTGTGTTTTTGTAACCCCACGTACGAGGGGGCGTCCACTCGTGCACCGATCGTGGGAAGACAGAAAAAGCGCGAGGGAGGGAGAAGGCGAGTGAAAAAGCCAGAGCGCACGGCACGCTAAAGGCTGCACGGTCTCGGGAAAGGCTCGCTGCCGCGCGCGCGTGTCTGTGCGTGTGTGCGTGTCTGTGCGTGTGCGTGGTTTTTTTTTTTTTTTTGGTCCTCGCTCGCGAAGAGAAAGACAGGAGGGAGGGTTCAAACGGAACGGCAGCTGCGGTTTGCGCGCCTGGCTCCGTGCTTTCAGCATGTCGGAGGTGCTGCCATACAGCGAGGAGAAAATGGCTCATTATGGGAACGACGGCGACGACGAGGATCACCTCTCGTTCACCTGTCGCCTGCAGGACACCAACAACTTCTTCAGCGGCAACCAGAACAAGCGACCACCCAAGCTTGGCCAGATCGGGAGAAGCAAACGAGGTAACGGGTTTTTGTAAAAATAAATAAATAAAAAATAATAATAAAACGGTGCTGGGTTTATGATATGTTCCTGTCCATGTTCATGCGCTCCGTGTGAGCGTCATGCGTTTGGTGCGCAATTCTTCATGCGCCACTCATGTTCCAGTGCTTCCAGTGTTTTTGCATTCTGCCTGGATTCTTGACATGACAGATATTTGTCTTGTCCCCCACTGCCCTGATATCACTCAAGACTTAAGAAATGGTTGTAGCACCTTTAAAAATCCATCTTTTAAAAAAAGCCATCCATGTGTATGCGTCTGTTAGAGACAATCTAAGGCATGAGCGTGTAGTGCATCCAAACCCACATCATGTCAACTGTTCCCTCTCTGCCTTTTTGACAGTCGAGGAAGACGGGGACGCTGAGGCGCTGGAGAAGACGGCGGACAAGTCGTCCTCGTCCGCGTGAGCCGGTTCCAAAGACACTTGACCTTTGATGTGTGTACCCAAAGACATTGTAAAGAAGCACCCCCTCTCCCATCCGGCAACCAAGCACGTCACACTCTCTTGCTCTCCGACACCCTCTTTCCATCGAACAGGGATGGCTGATGGACAATGCGGCGGGCATGCACGGGAAACTGGACGAAAGGGGCCCGGGAGTGGGAGTGGGAAAGGAATACTGTGTTTTCCAAACTTCATTCGAGCTATGTGCAATGATTGGGGCATTGCCTTGTTAACCGAGGCTGGCCCGTCCTACTGGGATATAATGAAGCAATTAGAGTGACTGAGCAAATTGTACCATTAACATCGAACCAGTATCTTCTTCCCCAAGCTGTATAGTTCAAGGCTTAGCTGAGTCGCTGGATGATGATGTTAATGGTAAAATAGCAATGTCAACTTCTCTTCCACGGTGAATCTCAAAAGGAGATTCACTATGTATTTTAAGTTAAAAGGCTATTTATTAAATCTTTGGATACCATTTTTTTTGCAGTGTTGGAGGTCTGAGCAAATTTTATAGAGAATGACAGGAAAATAGTGATTTTCCTTTTATTTTTTTGTTCGTTTGTTTTGGATGTAGCTTGACTAAGGGAATACCATGGTCTACCCCTAAAATACCTTCCCTCTTCTTCCCACCCCAGACTCAACCCCCTTTCTTGCTATTTCATGCATTTGATGTTTCTAAGCTGACAAGGGTTAGATCAGGTATATCAAGTTTAAAAAATACAAAAAGAACAGAAAAAAAAACAGAAACCTTACTGTCGCATTATGATTATTATTGTACTACATATTTACCGTAGGTGTGCCAAATAATCATGACAGAAATATGTATTTCTGTGCTCTCTTCACACGCACAGGTTTATTAATATTTGGTGTTCATGTTTACAGGGCTTTTTTCATACTAGTGATGTACTTTAGTCATGCATGACGAACCTGACGACCTCAAGAGAATCTTATATAATGGCTAATGATGTTGTGTTGATTTCACAGAAAAAAAAAACGTTTCTACGAGAATATCTGTAATATTAAAGATTTTGAGAAATGGAATGAAAAATAAGCCCTTTTGTCACGAATGTTTCTCTGTCTCAGTCTTGCTAATACTATGCTTGGCTTGGGTAAATGTCTCTCTCTCTCCCTCTCTGTGTGTGTGTGTGTGTGTGTGTGTATATAAATCCAGGGGATGTGACATTTCCGTAGTCACTACACATGTTGAATGATTCATGTTATGGGAAGTGCCTTTGTCACAGTGAAGCATTTTAAAGCGCATTGTCTGAGATTGCCAAAGGAAAGAAAATATCATCTGCAGAAGGTCTAAAGGAGGATTCTGGCATGGAGCTTCTCGGGCTTCTGCCACTCCTTTACCAGTCTGGGCTTCAGACTCATTCAAAACACATGGACTGGATAGGCTGCCATGGCAACAGATGCACCTTGCGCTCAGCACTGTCGAAAGCTACGCTGTAGGAAAAGCAGGAAAGGATCACGCCTAGTGTGTCTTCTCACCAGCAGTGCCCATTTTCTGTTTAACAATAGTCAGTAGTGATATAAGCATTACACTGCCGTGGATTTAAGATTTATATGATGTTTTCTGCACAAAAATCCTCTCATTGAGGTTTTTTGTGGGGGGGGGGGTTTACTGGCATTCATAAAAGAATGAACTGAAACTGGTATTTAAATGACTGTCAAAGAAGACTCATGCTATAAATAGTGAATTGTAATAAAAAAAAGGAGAAGTACTCCATCAACCATCAAGCAAAAAAGGTCAGTGAGGGGACAATCTGGCATCTTCCTGAACGTACACAATTAGCAAGTACTGAGATATGAAGATGGAAATGAGAATAGCATTTAGCTCTCATCAGGAGCCCTTACGTAATGCTCCGGGGAAGTCACCCCACTCCACCCTACCCCGCCCCATCGCCACGCGCAGCAAAAGCACTGTGATAGAGACATGCAAATGTAGTGATACTGAGTGCGATTTGCATTTCACTGCATCCCTTTTGACGTGGCGCATGCATGGGGCCTCCCTCTCGAGGATGAATGGGAGTGCCCCATTCCACCAAAAAGGGTGAGTCACTTAGCAAAAAAAAAAAAAGGATGGTTGCTGGGCAAAGAGGGGTAATGGGCCAGAAGAGGAACCTATTTGGGTAGTTTCCCAAACAATACAGGGAAAGTTTTGAGGAATCCGTTATTGGTTAATGATAGTAACCACACACGCGGCTGGAATTTTAAATAGTTTACAGGTCCATTTTTAATTTCAGGGGAACAAGCAGTATAAATGTAGCTTTAAAGGTCATTAAAATAGAGTTGCATTCCTGATGCACTCTATAGCCTATTCACTTTAACACTTAAGTAAAGGTGTACAAATGAACAAAAGGTGTCCCATTGAAGCTAACATCAGGGAATCGCTGAATTCCACAGGAGAAGCCTAAAAGATACAGTTTATTACTAATCTCTGAAATGGACATAACATATATGTTATAAATGAACGATAAGTTTCTCCAGAAGCCTTTCGATCCTCCCAGGTCTAAATCTTTCATAACCCTCAGTTTCAAAGGAGAGTAGGATTTGATCACCCGAAATGCATTATGACTTCGAGGAAAAGGATTCTCTCTGTGATAAAGCAATGATAAAGCAGCCTTGAGCTGTTTTACCTTCTCGTATAGGATTTGTGGATTTGTATGGAGGGCTGCTTGTTGTTTTGAAGCCGAGGGATGCGA
Source organism: Scorpiodoras heckelii (assembly GCA_028566435.1). Taxonomy (NCBI): domain Eukaryota; kingdom Metazoa; phylum Chordata; class Actinopteri; order Siluriformes; family Doradidae; genus Scorpiodoras; species Scorpiodoras heckelii. Next base: position 9,521,432 of record JAOVVH010000001.1, read on the forward strand.
GCGCGCTCTGCATGTACACCGTGCATGCCAGATAGAGACACGCTGTTGGCTGACTGGACTGTTTCCATGGCAACCATTACAGGTTTCAGCTCCGCTTGCTGCTGCAAAGTCATGGGGTGGGGGGTGATGGGGTAGCATACAAGAGAAGTTTTCAGAAAGAGAGAGAGAGAGAAAGAGACTGTGAGAGAAAGAGAGAAGGAGGGGGTATTTTTGTTTTTTTTGGTGCAGAGGCTTAAAAAGAAATGTCCATGTCTGGATAATAATGTGCTAACTAGCTACATATTATGTCTTGTATCTCGTTAGTCTTTCGTATGTATGAGTGTGTGAGTGTGTGCCATGTACATACATGTGAGAGTCCATGGAAATGAGAAAGAAACTGTCATATTTCAGGCGCTGGAGATGAAATTTTGACAGCGTCTCTGATGATCATCTCAGGATGAAACTGCATTTAGTTCTTTATTTAAAAAAAAAAAACAGGAAGCAGCATCCCTCAACTGTGTATGTGGATGGAATAATCTTGATTGCATTTGCATTTGCCTCAATGCTCACTGTACAAAAACAAGCCTCATAATGCGAGAACCTAAAACAACCTTCACAAATGTTGAGAAAAATTGCTTTTTTCTTGAGCACCTGTGATAGATGATTTGGTGTATATAGCTCTAGCAGAAAAGTTGAATTTTGGCCTTCTTTAATTTGTCTTTGCAGCTCTGGTAATATAAGATAAGGTGAATCCATACAAGTAAGCCTCAAACCTCCTAATAAAGAAAGACTAAACAGATCACTCATCCCACACTAGTATGTAGCTAGTATGTACAGAAATGATCATAACCTACTGCGCATGATTAAACTGAGTACATGGTCCTTTTGTCTTCATGCCACAAGATGGCTGCGGAGTCTACATGAGTCCTCCTGAATAAAAGATGCTGGCCCAGATGGATGTCCACCATCGGCACGTCCTGCTCTCCGGTTTTGGCAATAAGCCAGAAAAAACTACAGGCACGCAGACATACGTTCAGCAGTTCCTGCTGGTGCAGGGAACCAAAACGAATCATGTCGCTGTTAATAAATCCCAATTTACAGCTGACTGACTTTTCCTGCTTGTATATTATTCCTCATGTATAGAAATAATCAGCAATGCAAGAATCTAGTCAATAAAAAATCTGAATAATAGGTTAATTATTCAGTTAAAGGTGCATATTAAAACCAGCAGTGCTGATGAAGAATATTCTTGGATTATTCATGTATAAGTTATGGACAGTGGTCTCCAGAGCAAGAACAGCCAAAGAAGTGTTAAGTATCAGCTCTATAAAGGAAGCAATGCGTTATTGAGAGAGTAATAAGGCAGGACTGGCTGTGTGTTATTGGAGAATGATTGCTCATTCTCCAGAGGCTGAGAAAACAAATGACCAGCTCTTTACCAGATGTGCAAGCCTTGAATAGTTCAATTTCTCCTGTTGTTGCCAAAACAATTGTTGTTCTGTCAGTTGAGAAGAGTCAGATATGGCTAAAATTCTGAGCTTCTGTGATTGAAACACAGGGAAAGAGCTTTGGCTGGTGTTGTTAATATTGCTCATCTGTACAAATAAGCAGTCAGGAAAAGTGATTCTCATTGCAGATTGGACAAGTTTCTGAGAAGCACTGCCTTAAGCAATTGGACCCCAAGTCTCCCATGTTGAGATTTTTCTACAAGGAATGTTTGACACTGGAGAAAAAACATGCACAATAGACATTAACTGTATTACATAGTCATGTAACAAAAGATTGCATTTGTATAGCGTTAATGTTATTATCATCATTGTGAGGAGTAATTCTTCCTTCTGAATGCAAAACAAAAGCAAAGATAGTTTTCTGATTTTGTTGTTGTGCTTTTGGGTTTACTGTGTTTGGTATTGTTTTTTGTTGTGTTGTACTTTTGGCTTTACTGTTTTACTTTTGGTTTTACTGTTGCACTTTTGGTTTTGCTGTTGTACCTTTGCTTTTACTGTTGTACTTTTGGTTTTGCTGTTGACTTTTTAATTTTACTGTTGTACTTTTTGTTTTGTTGTGCTTTTGGTTTTACTGTTGTACTTTTGGTTTTACTGGTGTACCTTTGGTTTTACTGTTGTACTTTTGGTTTTACTGTTATACTTTTGGTTTTACTGTTGTACCTTTAGTTTTACTGTTGTACTTTTGATTTTATTGTTGTACTGGTTTTACTGTGGTACTTTTGGTTCTACTGTTGTACTTTTGGTTTTACTGTTGTAATTTTGCTTTTACTGTTGTATCTTTAGTTTTACTGTTGTACTTTTTGTTTTATTGTTGTACTTTTGGGTTTACTGTTGTACTTTTGGTTTTATTGTTGTACCTGTGGTTTAACTGTTGTAATTTTGCTCTTACTGTTGTACTTTTGGTTTTACTGTTGACTTTTTAGTTTTGCTGTTGTACTTTTTGTTTTACTGTTGCACTTTTGGTTTTGCTGTTGACGTTTTAGTTTTGCTGCTGTACTTTTTGCTTCACTGTTGCACTTTTGGTTTTGCTGTTGATTTTTAGTTTTGCTGTTGTACTTTTTGTTTTGTTGTACATTTGGTTTTACTGTTGTACCTTTGGTTTTACTGTTGTACTTATGGTTTGCTGTTGTAAATTTGGTTTTACTGTTGTACTTTTGGTTCTACTATTGTACTTTTGGTTATACTGTTGTACTTTTGGTTTTACTGTTGCACTTCTGGTTTTGCTGTTGTACCTTTGTTTTTGCTGTTGTACTTTTGGTTCTACTATTGTACCTTTGGTTTTACTGTTGCACTTTTGGTTTTATTGTCGTACCTTTGGTTTTACTGTTGTACTTTTGGTTTTATTGTTGTACCTTTGCTTTTACTGTTGTACTTTTGGTTTTGCTGTTGATTTTTTTGTTTTGCTGTTGTACTTTTTGTTTTGTTGTGCTTTTGGTTTTACTGTTGTATTTTTGGTTTTTCTGTAATTTTGGTTTTACTGTTTTACTTTTGGTTTTACTGCTGTATTTTTGGTTTTACTGTTGATTTTTTAGTTTTGCTGTTGTACTTTTTGTTTTGTTACACTTTTGGCTTTTCTGTTACACTTTTGGTTTTGCTGTTGTGTTTTTGGCTTTGCTGTACTTTTGGTTTTGCTGTTATGCTTTTGGTTTTGCTGTTGTGTTTTTGGTTTGGCTGTATTTTTGGTCTTGCAGTTATACTTTTGGTTTTGCTGTTGTACTTTTGGTTTCCCCTGTGGTCCTTTTGGTTTTGATGTGCTTTTGGTTTTGCTGTAATACTTTTGGTTTCCCCTGTGTTTGGTGTGCTTTTGGTGTGGTTTTACTGTTGTAATTTTGCTTTTACTGTTGTACCTGTGGTTCTACTATTGTAATTTTGCTTTTACTGTTGTACTTTTGGTTTAACAGTTGCACTTTTGGTTTTTCTGTTGACTTTTTAGTTTCGCTGTTGTACTTTTTGTTTTGTTGTGCTTTTGGTTTTACTGGTGTACTTTTGGTTTTACTGTTGTATCTTTAGTTTTACTGTTGTACTTTTGGTTTTACTGTTGTACCTTTGGTTTTACTGTTGTACTTTTGGTTCTACTATTGTACCTTTGGTTTTACTGTTGTACTTTTGGTTTTGCTGCTGATTTTTTAGTTTTGCTGTTGTATTTTTTGTTTTGTTGTGCTTTTGGTTTTACTGTTGTATTTTTGGTTTTGCTGTAATTTTGGTTTTACTGTTTTACTTTTGGTTTTGCTGTTTTACTTTTGGTTTTGATATGCTTTTGGTTTTACTGCTGTACATTTGATTTTACTGTTGATTTTTTGGCTTTGCTGTACTTTTGGTTTTGCTGTACTTTTGGTTTTGCCATTAAACTTTTGGTTTTGCTGTTGTGTTTTTAGTTTTGCTGTTGTCCTTTTGGTTTTGATGGGCTTTTGGTTTTGCTGTTGTACTTTTGGTTTCCCCTGTGTTTGGTGTGCTTTTGGTGTGTGTTTGGTGTGTTTTCATGTTTTCTGTATGTTTGTGTTTTCAGGTTTGCTGTGTGTCATTTACAGGCCACCGTAGTTCAAGCCACTCTCTCTCTCTCTCTCTCTCTCTCTCTCTCTCTCTCTCTCTCTCTCTCTCTCTATGAGAGAGTGCCTTCTACAGATCTTTGCCCTATAATTTCTGTCTAAAAATGCATCCCTTCGTTGCCACAATTTACACATCTTCTAATGGTTACTTCCAGCTTGATAATGCACCATGTCACAATGCAAAAGTCATCACTAACTGTTGTACTAGCATATTATTCAAAACAAAAAAGGCAGTTCTACAAAAATCCTTTATACTGTGGAAAATACATTGATCACAGTCAGAAAACAATACCAACCATTGTAGCAGAAAAGAAACTTACAAAAGAAATTTTTGATGGTCACAGCTTTCAGAAATTAGTAGGAAGTGTAGAGGCCTTTCATTGAATGATTTCAGCACATCTGCACCCACAGGACATCACCAATTTCTCACACTGCTCTGATTTGATTTTGTTCCACTCTTCTGCAGTCTCTTCCACAGTTCAGTAACTTGTAGTGGGTTACTTAATCAAAACTTTGTCACCAGTGATCTTCTAGAGATTTTCAATCAGGTCCAGATCAGGACTGTGGGCTGGCCATTTCATTATTTCAATGTTCCCAGCTTCAAGGAGGTCTCTCTTGCAATGGCTGAAAGGGTCGTCCCTTTGGCCTTCATCAGTCACCTTGGAGCAGCTCACCAACTCGCAAAATGATTAGGACTATTACCAGATAAACAGGGTTTGTCAGATAATTAAGGAAATTAGTGCCAGGGGCCAGATTAGCACCAGTAAATGTGGATTAGCCTAAAGCGTTCTTTAATGGTGACCACAGTTCTCTTTCAAATTTCACATTTAACTTTTTTTATACTGTGATATAGAATATATTTAAATTATGAAATATGCATACCTACATCTACACCTAGATCTCTTCTATTCATGCTAGGATAACTTTAAATTGGGATGAACAGTGACTTAGGAAAATATAAATGTATATAAATGTATAATATATATATATAAACTTATTGGTGCCTGTAGTAAAGATGTTTTCATAATCTCACTGTTACGTCGGTCACCACATGAGGGCAACAATACACCCCCTCTCAAACTACAGCCAGGAACTACAACTCCCCTCACCCTAGATCTAACTAGCTACACCTTCCACTCATTGTGTGTCATTAGCCTTGGAGCCGTGCTGTGGATAAATGATCCAAACACTTCATCCCCGGCACTTGACTAAAGTTAAGTATTCTTCTCTTTGTCCTTATTGTCATGTGTTTATGTTCTAGTTTGCCCACGGTCAAGTTCAAGTCTGCTTAAGTTGTTTCCCGTCTCTCTTTGCAATTTTTCAAGTCAGACTGTGGCGGTCTGGATTTATGCTTTCCCTGCCCTCATTTGGACTGTTGGACTTTGTTTATCGTTACCTTGTTTGAACTGCCTTGTTGTGTTTTTCTCACCCAGTCTTTGTGCTTGCTATCTTTGTTTCTTTTGATTTTGAACATTCATATTGCTTTTGTCTCCACCTGTGTGCCACAATAAACATTACTGCACTTAACTCCGACTTTAGTGTGATCATTACAGGTTGATCCACCACACGATGGAGTCAGCAGACAGCACAGGCTTGCCACAAGCCCTGTACCAGAGCACACAGCAGCTGGAGGAGATCCGCACCACCATTTGCCAGTGGGAGGCGACCAGACAGCGTGGTGAGTCTTCGCCCACACTTAAGCCCTGCGTTCCTGGTGCCTTGCCTGTACGCTATGCTGGCCATTCGGAGGGCTGCAAGGGATTTTTTCCTCCAGTGCGATCTATATTTCACTCTCAATGAGGGCCTCACGGATCAGCAGAAAATGGCCATCATCATTAGCCTACTCAGCAGGAAGGGGCTCCAGTGGGCCACTGCAACCTGGCATCATGCAGGTGAGCAAATCCTGTCATATCAGACTTTCATCTCTGCCTTTCGCCAGGTGTTTGACCATTCCGCTGATGGCCGGTGTGCCGGTGAGTGATTCTTTACTGTTACAGGGAAGTCGTTGGGTTGTGGAATATGTACTGGAGTTCTGGACCGTTGCGGCAAAGAGCGACTGGAATGAGCCCACCCTGCCCTGCATGACGTATTCAGCTGTGGGCTCCACCCCGACGTCCAGCGCGAACTGGCCTGCCGTGACATGAACATGACTTTGGACACTTTAATTAGCACCGCGATCATCCTGGACGATCTGCTGTGAGCCAGACCGCCCAGCCTGCACCAGAGCATCCCGCAGGAGGAACCGGAACTGATGGTCCTGGGTCCCCTGAAGCTGACAGCCCAAGAAAGGAGAAGAAGAGCAGCCCATTGTCTGTGCTTGTACTGTGGTGGAGAAGGCCACACAGTCCATCATTGTCCCGTCTGGCCTGATTTTACTCACCGCACTGGTGGTGTGCCTAAACCCTACACCCCGGTGCACTTGGTGAGCAAAGGAGTTCCTAGCACATCAGGGCAATTTATGTTACTGGTACAGATTACGTATCAGGACCATGTTTTCTTTGTTCCTGCCCTTCTCGATTCAGGCACAGTCACCAGTTTCATCTCTTGAACCATCGTCGTGGACTACGACCTCCCAGCACGAAGATTAAGCACGCCTCTCAACATTAAGGAGGTGGACGGTGCCCCCATTGGCACTGGGCAAGTTACCCACCAAACTTTCCCTCTTCGACTAAGGGTGGGCCTCCTCCATGAAGAAGAGATTATGCTCCTGGTCCTGGACTTTTCAGCTCACCTGGTTATCCTTAGCCTTGATTGGATGCAACATCATGACCCCGTTATTTCCTGGAAAGTGGGAGAAATCCAAAGATGGTCTCCCTCCTGTTTCAAACAATGCCTCGAGCCCAGTCCACAGCCCCTTCTGCACCACACAGGTAGAAAGCCCAGACACCGATGTCAGGATCCAGGTACCAGTTGAATACAGTGATTATTTTATGGTGTTTGACAAGAGGAACGCTTGCCTTGCCACAGACCTCATGATTGCACATAGATCTGATGCCAGGTTGTCTCCCTCCTAGAGCCCAGATCTACGCTCTGTCGTGCCCTGAGCACCAAGCCATGGAGGAGTACATCAAAGAGGCCCTGGCCTTGGGCTACATCCGTCACTCCTCCTCTCCAGCCTCTGCAGGGTTCTTCTTTGTGGAGAAGAAAGGAGGCGGACTTCGCCTGTGTATTGACTACACAGGTTTGAACAAAATATCTGTAAAGTATCCGTATCCTTTGCCCCTTGTACCCACAGCCCTAGAGCAGCTCAGGAGCACCACGATATTCACCAAGCTTGACCTTAGGAGCATGTATAATCTAATACGCATTCGAGAGGGTGATGAATGGAACACTGCCTTCAGCACCACCACTGGCCACTACGAATATGTGGTTATGCCGTATGGGCTCTCTTGTGCCCCCAACGTCTTCCAGAATTTCATAAATGAGATATTCAGAGACTTACTAGGCCACAGCATCATTGTGTATACAGATGATATTCTGATCTATTCCCCAGATCTGTCTACACATGTTCATCACATACACCAAGTTTTGCACCGGCTGAGAGCCAACCACCTCTACACCAAGAAGGAGAAGTGTTTGTTCCACCAGACCCGAGTGGACTTTCTGGGCTACCACATCAGCCCTGAGGGCATTTCCATGAGTCACCAGAAGGTGGAAGCCGTCACACAGTGGCCCCGACCATGTACAGTAAGAGACCTCCGTAGTTTCCTTGGCTTTGCAAATTTTTTAAGATTTATTCACAATTTCAGTGCCATAGCCACACCCCTCACCGACTTGCTCAAGGGAGGCACCAAGAAGATCCAGTGGAATCACCAAGCCGACCACGCCTTTTGCCAGCTCAAGCAGGCATTCACCTTGGCTCCGGTCCTGCGACAGCCAGACTGCAACCTCCCATTCGCAGTGGAGATGGACGCCTCGAACCAGGGAGTGGGCGCCGTCATGTCTCAGAGGCAAGGCACTCCAGCTAAGCTCCATCCTGTGGCCTTTTGTTCCCAGAAGCTTTCCCCTGCGGAACGTAACTATGATGTTGGCAACCGGGAACTATTAGCCATTAAGCTTGCATTGGAGGAGTAGAGACACTTGCTGGAAGGTGCTAAACACCTGTTTATAGTGCTTACAGACCATAAGAACCTTGAATATCTCAAGGCAGCCAACAGACTGAATCCTCGCCAGGCCACTGGGCCTTATTCTTTTCTTGTTTCCACTTTATGTTATCTTACAGACCCAGATCAAAGAACGGGAAGGCAGATGCCCTGTCCTGGCAGTTCGAGCCACAAGACGAGCCCACCGAGCCAGAACCAGTCTTACCCGAAACCCGCTTTATGAATGCCATTGCCTGGGACCTCGACCGTAAAATCCAGGAGTCACAGCCCCGTCATCATCATGCTCAACTCTCACCAGGTAAACTACTGGTTCCAACAGCCCACCGAAGCGCCCTGATCACTTGGGCTCACGTCACGCCAGGAACTGGCCACCCAAGAATGCGACACACTCTGGAGCTCCTTCAAGCTAAGTATTAGTGGCCCAGTATGAATCTAGATGTACAAAAGTTTATCATGTCGTGCTCTGTTTGTGTCCAGGCCAGGGTTTCACGCACTTTGCCAGCGGGAAAACTGCAGCCGTTGCCAATGCTGGAAAGACCCTGGTCCCACTTGGCAGTAGATTTCCTCACTGACCTCCCCGCATCTCAAGGTCAGACAGTCATTCTCGTCATTGTGGATCAGTTTTCTAAGAGTGTGCGGTTCGTGGTCATGCCGAGTTTACCCACAGCCTTTGAGACTGTGGAAGCCTTGTTTCATCACGTGTTTCGGTACTACGGTCTGCCTGAAGACATTGTCAGCGATCGGGGAGTCCAGTTCATGTCTAAGGAACGGACTGCATTCATGGAGAAGCTGGGCATTTCTGTAAGCCTTACCTCAGGTTTCCACCCCCGAGCCTACGGTCAACCCGAACGAGTCAACCAGGAGCTAACGAAATTTCTACGGATGTTCTGCCAGCATCGACCTCGAGACTGGGCCCGTTACCTGCCATGGGTGGAGTATGCCCAAAATTCCTTACAACACACTGCTACGGGGCTCACCCCCTTCGAGGTAGTCTTGGGGCATCAACCCCCAATGTATACGTGGAACGCCACGCCTACTAAGACTCCCAGTGTCGACTCCTGGTTCCAGAGAAGTGAACCAGTCTGGGCCCTGACCCATCAGCAACTGACCAAAGCCATAGCGCAAATGAAGAGGGCAGCCGATAAGTGTAGATGCCCTACTATCAGCCAGGAGATTGAGTCTGGGTATCTGTCAAAGCCTTTGGAAATCCCACAGCCAGCAAGTACCTCAGCCCCAGGTATGTCGGCCCATATCCCATTGTAAAATGTATCAATGATGTTTCTTATAGGCTTCGCCTCCCACGCCACAGCCGAGTCCATCCCACGTTCCACGTGAGTCAGCTCAAGCCCACAGTCCCAGGACCATTTCATCAGGAGGAGGAATCAGATCCCCCTTACACGCACCTTGCCCAGTTCAGAACATGTGACTTATACGATTAAAGACATTCTTGATTTCAGGAAACGCCAAGGGGGCCTCCAGTATGTCGTCACTTGGGAGGGGTATGGTCCAGAGGAAAACTCCTGGGTCTCAGGATTTCTACCTTGAATATTAAACAGCAAATAAATAAAAATACAACACCTTTGTGAAATGCTGGTTCATAATATTACACGCTTGATTCTGAAATATCTAGAAGACCCTAAGGCTTATGCATGTCTGCTTTTTGTTGATTTTTAGTTCAGATTTTATCACTCTTCAGTCCTATTAAATAAACTGAAACAGTTACGCATGAACCCTTTTATCATTAAATGGTACCATTCTTTCTGATCAGGTCGTATTTCACATGTATAAGTTAACAACACGGTTTCTGAATATTAAATAATCAGCACAGATGCTGAGGTGCACAGGTGAGAAGCTCAGTCTCAGATATCTCCATGTCCATATTGATAATGCATTCACATGGAAAAGCCATGTTGATAATACAGAAAGCTTAGCGTGTATGGAATCAGTGAGAAACTTTTTTTTTTCATTATTATTTCATCAGGCAGGTTTGGAGCATTTAAATAGTAATGGGTTTCAGGCAGTCTTTACTTTCAGTCAAAATCTCAGGTCACTTCCACAGTAAAGACAGCAATGAAAATCTCTCCAGTTCATCAATGATTGCTCAGAGGAGCAAGAAACCCATCCCATGTCCTTCACTCTGAGTACCAGCTGCTACCCTTTTGGCAGAACACAGAGTGTCCTGGTGCAAATGAAATGGTTTAAAACATTGATTTGTGCCTGCTTCAGTAAAGATTTTAAATAGTGAGGTTTAAGGAACTGGGTGATGTGATTCTTTCCGACTGTGCAACTATAGTGAAATGTGCAAAAACAATGAGACTGTGCACAAAATTGAGTGAAATAGCAGAAAGTATATAGAAAGAATTAACGCAATTATAATATCACGGGTGGGCGGCACGGTGGTGTTAGTGGTCAGTACTGTCACCTCACAGCGAGACGATCCGGGTTCGATTCCCGGTCCGGGCCGTTCTGTGTGGAGTTTGCATGTTCTCCTCGTGCTTGTGTGGGTTTCCTCCGGGTACTCCGGTTTCCTCCCACAGTCCAAAGACATGCATTTTAGGTTGATCAATCACTCTAAATTGCCCGTAGGTGTGAACGTGTGCTTGAGTGTGTGTTGGCCATGCGATGGACTGGCGACCTGTCCATTTTTGTACCCCGCCTTCACCTGATGACGGTGGGATTGGCTCCAGCCGCCCCGGTGACCCCGACTAGCGGGATAAAGTGGAAGATAATGAAATTAATAATATCACGGGTGACGTCACTAACAGCAGCCTGGTGGACTTTTTTTTGTATCAATATAACAGATTTTAATCATTTTGCTAATTAATATTTTTAATCACTGTGCTACACTTTTGCTGGTACTTTGCAAGCAAAGCTTTACATATTGTGATACTGGGTATGGCGGAAATATTGTATATAAAGTATATAAAGTGTACATTATATTGTATATATCTAAACTTAAAACAAATGTGTACAAACCTTCTCTATACCTCTATAAATAAATAAATTTAAAAAAAAGAGAAAAATATCGGCACCCATGCATGGCTTTATAGCCGAGAATAGGAACCATTCGTGTCGCCGAACTTGTTTCTTCCCGGATGTATATGAGTGCAGCGCACCTTGTGATAAGTCAGCACGCCATTGTATGAATTCGCATTATTTAAGCGCTTTTTAAAAAAAGAAATTTGACCTGTCTGAGTTAAGCGGGAAGTCCTAGACCTCAGAAACCTTTTTGTTTTTAAATCAGAAGTATTTTAGTTTGATTTACGGACATGGCTACGGATTCTTGGGCTCAGGCTGTGGATCAACAAGAAGCTGCAGCTGAGTCGGTAAGCGCATGGATCACTTCCTAAAATTAAGGTGTAGATCTTTGTTTTAACACGCGACTAAATTATATTTTGGTAATTTTGAACATCCCGAGGTTAACCATCTACTAGTCCAGTACTTGGTTAACTTTGTGAAGTGTTAAAGTTAAAGTTAAAGAGGCTAAAGCTAACGAAGCTTGTATGCTAACTTACTAACTAGCCGGCTATCTGTTACTCGTAGCCAACTTTCACTTTGGGTTTTAAATGCTAGCTTTAAATGTGTTTGTGTTTGTGTTGTTATTAATTCACGGCGTTTTATTCCAATTAACAGACTTGACTACATTCTTCCTGTTTGATACTCGAAGTAAATATTGTATACAGTAATTTATTTTAGTGTTTAGCTCACTCAGTAGTGATCCAGACTCGGGCCGAGTTACAAATGGCTTCCTCGTGGACGTGAAGTGCACTACATAGGAGGCAAAAGAGATATTACTGTTTATTGTATGAAGTGGACTTGTATAGGGAGGAGGGGTTTTTTGGGATTTAGCCCAAATCTTGATACAATGTGTTATATAGTACAGGGTGTCCCAAAAGTCAGCATACATGAGGAAAATTGGAAATTATACTTAGCTAAATGTACCTTTATTTACAAAATAATTCATTACAAAATTCGATAAAATATTCTCTACGTGTTGGACGCTTCTTAAATATTAAAATATATAATAAAACCTAAAATATAGTGTATATTTGTTAATTTGTTTTGTGTGTAGAGACTTTGGGGACACACCCTGTATATTAACAAACCTATGGGCTGGTCACGTGACTGCAGGTGGGCCCCATTCATTTCTATGGGAAATTAATTTTTAAAAAAATTAAATTTATTAAAAACTATTAATCTCATTGACTCTAAAAATAAATAGCATACCACATAGCGTGATTATATATGCAACAGTCTTTGAACCGTGTCTGTACGTTAAGCGGTTTAGGCTGTATTAATCGCAGAAATGTGTTGAAGAACCGAAATAATTATTATAACTATAAGAAGAAGTATGTGGGATAACAGTAACACTATAATAATATTAATTTTATATTATAATTAAAAAATATATATACTTGTTATAACCCTAACCCTTTTTTATTCAACAGATAAGCAACCTTAAATTAACTGAAAAGGAAGACAAACCAAAAGCAGAGGAAAATGGTAAATGATAAATTACATTGTTTTCTTTTTTTTAAGTTTATTTAATTTTTTGTTTCATTTTGCAATTTTCTTTTGCTTCACAACTTTTATTATTATATCCGGTTCCCTTGGTTTTAATCAGGAGCCAAGGCCGAGGCAGAAGGAGGCAAGGCTGAGGAGGATGAGAAAGGTCGGCTTTTATCCCTCCCTTCATCACTATACACGTCAATACTGAAAACATCTCGTACTGATGTCTATGCAGGCTTTTATACTGAGTGTATATTTTACTTGTAAATGTGATGTGTGGCTTGTAGAGGACAAAGCGGCTCAGTCGCTGCTGAACAAGTTGATCCGAAGCAATTTAGTGAACAACACCAACCAAGTGGAAGTTCTTCAGCGGGATCCCAACTCTCCGCTGTACTCGGTCAAGTCGTTCGAGGAGCTGCGATTGTGAGTTGTACAGACGTTATGAATTTTCTGCAGTGTTCTCCTTCGTATATATTTATGCATACGAAACTGTGCCTGTAGGAAGCCTCAGCTACTTAAAGGAGTTTATGCCATGGGCTTCAACAGACCATCCAAAATCCAGGAGAACGCCTTGCCCATGATGCTTGCAGAACCGTAAGTGACTTTAAACACCTACATGCTCAATACAAGTCATCGATGTTTAATTAGATGCTCTGAATTAACTTTCAGATTGATTGTAGTCAAATTATTCAACAGTTGCAGCAATCTAAAGGACTACAATTTTGAGAAATTTCAGACCGGTGTTGGAGAATTATTAATCTAATTAAAAAGATGGATCTGTTTATTTTCAATGTATATGTTCAGTTTCATGGTTATTTTAAGGACCACCTGGGTGGCACAGTGGTACAGCAGGTAGCAACAAAGCCGTGCAGGGTGGCCTGGGTCCCTTCTGTGTGGAGTTAGCATGTTCTCCAGGTGTCTGTGTTGGTTTCCTCAGAGGACCCTTGGTTTCCTCCCACAGAATATGTATGCTAAGCTAAGATAAGATAAGAGATAAGAGTTGGAGATACTAAATTCCTCTCCATTGATGAGTGTGTAATACAAACGTCTGTCATGGATGTAACCATTGAGTAAAACACGACATTGAACTCCTAATTAATAAATAAATGAAGAAAGAAAGAAACAAGCAAACATTAAGGACCCCATAGTGTCCAAAGAAGAATTGTGATTGGAATCAGATTGGTCTTGCACATTTGTGGCTGTTACAGTGGGCTTTACACTGATGCCAGCTGAAGAAAAGCATTGGAGTAATTTGATGTAGACAGGTTTTCTGGAAGCCACAGCATGTTCAGATGGCAGTCCGCCTAGAGCTGAGCAATGGCCTCATCCTATCAATACTGCGATTAAATTGTCATTATGCAGCTTTCTAGAGTACGGCAGACTTGGACTGCAAATCTTTTTTTTTTTGCTTTTTGTAAATAGAGCTAAAACCACACTGTTCTGTTGGAATCTGAGAAACTTGGGAATCTTAAAAATGTCCTGTGATGTTTTTATTTTTTTATTATTTCCCTCAGCCATGAATGCTGCTTCAGATTTTTTTTCCCCAGGGGGTCAAAGATGCAGTAACACATATCAGTCTATCCTTCCCAATCCACTTGATTCCTTTAGCAATAAAGCGAATCTTGTAAAACTGGTTACTATACTCCAACTTTTTCAAATTGTTCACACTAATGTCAGTGTGATTTTCTCACAGTTTTTTTTTTCTTTCTTTCCCCAGCCCACAGAATCTTATAGCGCAGTCTCAGTCGGGTACGGGTAAAACCGCTGCCTTTGTCCTGGCCATGCTCAGTCACGTGGATCCCAACAACAGATGGCCTCAGGTATGTCCCACATCTTCCTTTACATCAGCAAATAGGGAAACAAACTTGGGTTGTTCAATTAAAACACAACCCAGAATCGGTGCTCTTGTCAGGAGGAAAAAGAATTTTGTGTTAGAGTAATGACAATGGTTATAGTGTTTGGTAGTCTGCATGGTATTGCATCGTATGATTGAACCACCCTGTCATTATCTGTGCTTTAAAAATTGCCTGTGAATATTGCTTTTTTTTGTGTGTGGTTGTAACAGATTAACTTTGGACTTTTTAAACAGGCAGTAGTGGCAAAATATATTGTGAAAAACAAAATCGGTGTCCAGTCTGGCAGCCCCTGTCTCCAGTTGTGGCAGTGGACACACAGACTAGACGCAGATTAACAACCATCCAATAATGGGGACGTTTCCCAAGAAGGACTTGGTCCTAAAGGCAGGATGGGACACTCGCACACTTAAAATATTTAAAGCAACATTATGTAATGATTTTACCTTAAAACAACAGCTTCAGAATCATTTTCATGGTGCAGTGACCTGTAATATAGAGAATGGCGCTTCTTTCATTGCCACTACACATCCAGGGCACTTGTTCTAACACTGCATAATGGCCGAGGAACAATGTCAGCCGTGACAAAGTGAGAACTGTGTAATGCACTTTAACAGTTTACGTCATACACAACCAACAGCTACGGGTGTTGAGCTGCTATAAGAAGCAGCTTGCGTGGTATTCTCAGTATGGACGTCAAGGCAGAGGCTAAATGAACCAAAAGGATGTTGACTGAGGGAGCAAGAGACAAGACAAGAGCAATGCTGCGTTCATGTTCATGTACATAGTGGGTACATTGAGAGAGAGACAGAGAGAAGGATATGATGTGTAGCATGTTTGCAACTGTCATAAAAGAAAAACCATTATGGCCTTCTTTTTTT
>JAOVVH010000001.1:9571674-9586737 GCA_028566435.1 Scorpiodoras heckelii
ATGTGCCTTATAATACGGTGCCGTACAGAATAAGTACCGTACAGAAATAGAGTCCGTAAGTGAGACTGCGCCTTATAGTACGGTGCGCCTTATGGTCCGGAAAATACGGTACAATACTTGAGTAAATATACTTAGTTACGCTATCATCCTTTTTCTCAATAAAATGCCTTTGGAGGAGAAACTAAGAGTAGTTCCGTCAAAAAAAAAAAAAAAATTATCGAAAATGACAGAAATGTAAGTTTAATGTATATTTAAATTGTGTTGAAATTTCAATAGTAATCAAATACCTTAATCTGACAGCAATTCAAAATGCAATATCTTGTAAATACACAAACAGGGAAGACCAGCTTGATAGCATGTTTTATGCTCAGTGTGCTTCCTGAAAACCAATTCAATCTCACAGCTCTGTGGAGATAATGTGCTTAAATGGATTGTATTGCAAGATGAAGTCATTTCTAAGTTTAGAGATCTTATGTTGATGGATTTTAATATCCTCTGAGAAAATGAAGGGCTTCCTCTATGGGGATGGTGCTCAAAATGGAAGCTTTATATAACCATTATGGTTATGAAGGACTTGGCTTTTTTTTTTTCTAAGAGGAATCTTATAAGAGGATGTTGGGCTCATGATTCATCTTTGTGAACATTGCATTCGGTCACTGAATAAAAAGAGAAAAGCATGTTTTCTTGGCTCATGTTGATTTGACGTGTTTCATTTCTACACCCAGAGCAGGCTGTTAAAAGCCTTGTGGAATGGTAGGCTGCTTTTATTCAAACAACGATGACGTGTTAGCAAGTTAAGCACAGCATGCATTCAATTGAGCATCTGCTCTTCAAGGGCACGGGATGAAAGTTCTTGAATGGCCTGTTGGTAGAGTAGAACAAAATTTGGCAGGTATTATCACCTATTCAGGATGGCTGTTTTGATAACAATATTGTTTCGTCTTAAGCTGTTTGCTGTTAATCCTTGAACGCCTGTGTGGTCATCCACGTCATGTACAATTAGTAGTCTTGATAAACACTCTGTTGCATTTTTGACCTCTGAGAGGTTTGAAGTTTCAGTCTGAAATATGTGCATGTATATAGTACATCCATGACTCATTCCCCAAACCTGGAGCAGTGTCCATTCACCATCTGGTGCTATCTGCTCATACTTGCTGTATTGCCTCCAAGTTGACTTTAATCACTATTTCAGTGTAAAGACAGCCCGGAGATCCAAAGTTCCTTTAAAAGAATTTAGTCTTAAATCCCACTGAAAGTCCCCAGGCTTTTCACAATGTTGGAACATTCACTTACGTCACATTTGCACATTTTTAGCATGACCAAGAAGCCTTAGGGAAGGTGGTTAGAGAGACTGGCAGCATGGTTGAGAGAACGTTTTCAGTTCCCAAAACCCAAAATGACTGGGTTTGCTTGTCAAGCTGTTCTCACTGCCGGTCTCAGGCGTTCTGGCAGCGCCACATCAGGGAAATGTGTTGCTGCTTAAAGTGCAGCCATATTGCATGCAGGCCTCAGCAATGTTTCCTTTGTTGTTGCTTTTTGGCCACAAATGTATCAGTGAAATATGAGGAAGGCTAAATAGGCAACATGTGGTGCACATCTGAAACATCCAGCTTAGTGATGTTTTACTTACTAATGTAAAAAGCTCACAAACTTAAGCCCAAGGAGGCTTCTGCAGAAATCTTGCAATATTTCCTCTAATCGTCTGCTGTACTGCTTTCTTGTGGTCATTGAATGGTTTATGCCTTTGCAAGGATATTTACAAAGAAATATCATGCCAAAACGGGATCAGGTATACATAGTGCATGAAAGAGCTATTCAGAGGGACAGAATTGTTGGGTGTTTTGACACTCATCTGTATTTATCCTTTAACAAAGTCTTCTTGATGGATCAATATTGATCAATAATACTGAGCACTGATTGTAGTGTCATAGCTATTCTGGCTGAGCTGCTTTGTCTTCATTTTTAAATGTGCAGTAAGTATGTGTCAGAGAGAAGTGTCATGGTATTGATGGAGGTACCTGCTTTTTTTCTCTCCCCCTTCTTCCTTCTATTAGGAATAATTAGGAAAGATTAGCCAGCCACCCAACATTGATTAGCCATCCAATGGCCAACTAATTGATTTATTTAATTGAGTTTGAATAACAAGATGTTTTTTAAATCCAATTTTTTTGCTGTCGTTCGCCTATTTTTATGGCTACCCAGCACCATCACCATTCCTACAGTCCAACACAATAGAGTTGCAAGGTTTCAGCACAAATTTCCAACCCAAATACATCTCAAAAACCACACAAAAACCTGAAACTAGCCAATAAATTGGGCAAGTTTTTCATTTTTATCAGACTTTGGGAAACAAGGTCATTGTGGTGCACAATGTCTGAGGACATTCGTTGGATTTGATTCTGAGTATTTGAGTACAAGCGCTTAGTGGCTGTTAACTATTTTTAAACTAGCACAACGCAACACTGGAAACTCCATCCAAGAAAGTCTCTTCACAGAAAACCAAACCATATCAACAGTGATGCAATTTTCTTTAAATTGTTACTATAGAAATAATATATTAGAATGAGCTCATGAATATAAACCTTTCAGGCACTTTTGGACCAATCAGAATTCAGCAGAGCTTTGATATTTCATTAACAGGCAATAAGCCATTACAATTATCCACACCTATTCAGGGGTTTTGCTATGCCACTTTATTGACTTGCCATTCAGACAATCCAGTAACTAATGGATTGGGTACTTCTGCAGTTTTTCTGTACATTCAGTTTAATGGGTCAGTTTAGATTTTTCTGTCATGACCCAGACTCTGTCAGGGTGAATGTGCATGTGTGCGTGTCCTACTCCCACTTTCCGGAGTGTCTTTTTATTACCCTAGAGCTAAAACGACACCAGAAAATATGTCTGGCTTTAGCACTGCCATTAATAACAGCAGTAATGACGGTTCTCAGCAATGCTTTTCCCACCAAGGCTCAATGGGGAATGGCGCGGGCTCTGTTTATATTGTTCATAAATTTGATATTGCCGTAATTTTAAGTTGTACTTGTAATGTAAAAAAAAATAAGTTAATGAAAGACAAGGGAAGGGAAACAATGTACTTTATGGATAAGAAAGAATAGCAGTAGTGTATGCTTAGGCTTTCTGGGCAGTGTAGGTCAGTTTGTCAGTTTAGTTTTTTATGAACAAGAATGCTGGAGGAAAAATGTGCATGGATATTCTTTAGAGCCTGGAACTCATCCAATCCAATAAACAGAGTCAAACTGGATTTATATACGTGATTGAACTGTGAGTTAATGCTCATGCCTAAGTATGTGCCAGCTTTCTTGTCTGCCTGATAGCAATTCACATTTTCAATTAACACACTGAATGGTTAATCCTCAGTGCTCCTCTGTAAAGAAAATCCAACAGTGAAAGATTTCAAGAAAACCCAAGAGATAAAATAACATCCCTTTTCCTCTCAGAAGCACATGTTTCATAGCCTGGAGGACCATCAATTTTCCATAAGTCATCTCCAAAGCGTGGCCCAGAGGGAGCCGGTGTTGAAAAATCCAAACAGCTGAATGTAGTGTCATTTTTTTTCTTATTGGATCTTCTTCATGACAGGAACGAAGTACACGCTCAGTATACAGCACATTCAGTTTGGTTTGGTTCGCTTTAAATCCAGACCTGGATGACGGTAAACTGCACAGCTTGACCAGTGGGAAAAAGGAGAAATGTTAGATCAGAACGAGAGCAGCAGCTTGGCAGGCTGTAGTCTTGAACTGTAAAGTCGCTGACTAAGGCTTCTTCACATTCTGAGTGTATGGGAATGACTTGATTTATGTGCTAAACGAAGAAAAGTTGGGGTGCATTTTTAAACCAAACATCAAGAAGTGGTGAATATGTCATGGTGGCCATCATGCAAAAGTTACGCTGACTGTAGGTTGGAAAGCTGCCCCGTATGTAGTTCTAGCCATTCTACACACACATGGTTCTTTAGTGCTCTACGGCTGTATTCAGAGTTGACAGTTTGTAACCACAGTATGTCATGCTGGTATTTATGTTTTGGGCTTTTGGATTTTTGAGCCCAATATTTAATAGGTGAATATGATAGTATTAAGTAATGAACAGTATCATCCCTTGAAATTCAACAGAAAATTATTTTTGCATGGAGGACATCTTAATTGGAAATACTGCTTACCCCAAGGTTTGAATTGTTTGCGGATAAAATTGTGAACTTAAAGTGAGCTGTAAGTGTAGCACATGAGTGCTTGGTAAGCTTATACTTCAAACCATTTGTATGTTCTCTTTATAGGAGAATGCATTGAATGCACAGAAACATGGCATTATTTTATTAATTTGACAACTCAACATAACAACTCAATAAATAAAATGCAAAATAACAGGATGTGCTGGATCAAGTGCTATTTTATAAGCTGGGGAATAATTAGGGTCAAGTCCATATTATTAAAATAAACCAAATTTGCAGAGATTAATGTGATGATTACAAATAGTTCTATTCAAGCTGTAATATATTGCCAATATTTTAGACTCTGTATATTTCAATGCTTGCCGTTTTCTTAATTATATAAATATCATATTAGTCATTTTATTTTTCATTTTTACATCTGTTGCGTGCTACTTTTATTTCATTTCTTGCTTTTGTATTACAGCAAAGAAAAAAAACGTTACTTCAGTCCGCATTTTCTATCCCTGATTTTTTTCAGGTTTGAAGGCAAGTTCTTGTCTTTAAAGGCAGTGGTTTAGATGCTACTGAAAATCACGGTCTTTGATAGTTCTACTTGGCAAAAATCTGGCAAATTCGGATGTGTGAATTGCATATGAATGAGACACTTAAAAAAGAAAAAAAAAACTGGAGTACCTGCATAACCCGACTCTGAATACAAATAACTTTCCTTGTGTAAGTATTGACATACATTTTGGACTTGAATATGGTCCCTAGATGGTAATACTTGGTAACACCATCTGAATATTCTCTCTTATAGCCTAACATGCTTGTAACCCACACACGGTCATATAAGGGTTAACTGTTGTCTGTTAAGGATTGTATAGTATATTACAGACCACCCTGTGTGTTTGTGTAAACCTGCCCAGAGGAACCTCTCAAAATCTTTGCTCTGACTTATGTGAATCCTTCACTCCCTCTGTGTCCCTTCATTCCTCTTTCCACATCCAATCTTGTCTTAACGCACCCCCTGAGGTCTGGACAACAACAGGGCTCATTATGTTTATTTTCTCCACCATCCCTTTTATTTCCTTCCAAGACTTAAGTGATTTTATTGGGCTAACTTTTCCTAAGTGGAGCGCAAAGACAGTGATGTTCTGGAGTCTTGTTCCATTATAATCACATATCATTTCTGGTATCGTGCTTTATGGCACGGTGTCCTTCCTGGCTTTCCCCATGTGCATTCATATCCACAGCTTCGAGTGTACATCTTACATACAGCTGTGAACATTCTGACCTTTCATTTCCTCTTAAAAAAAAAAAAAGAAACTGGTTCATATTTCCCCAGCTACATAAGGTCCTTCCATGAGAACATCTGTATGTTTATTTTAACATTTAGCTCCCAGTAGTATGATAAATTTGCATTTAAGTAAACGCTCAGAAACACAGCAAAGCAGGGTCTCTACAGGGTTGCTCCTCTGAGCACATGTTGCGCGATAGTGACTTGGCATAAACACGGTGCAGTCTGTGTTCAAAAGAGATTCGGTTTTGTTATCTCTTTAAGGCATCGAACAAATGTGGCACCCACTTGTCCCGTCACCTTTGGTGTGTCATTGCAAGACGTATGACTTTTGGAATCGGAGAAAAACAAGCTGGGTGTGATTACTATCCGTTCCAAGTGATGACTCAGTTTAACGTTCCAGATCACACTTTTGATGGAGGACAATGAGGATTGACTCAAGACGTTGACTCCCTGCGTTCTGTTCTTGTTTTTACGTAATAAAGACAGCATGAGCTGTTTAAAGAGAACCTGGAAAGTAACCCCACAGTTTCTCCTTCTGTTTCCATGCCTGGCTTTGTCTTGTTTTTTATCCCTTTGCTGGAACTACGTGTCTAGGCTTATCTGTTTGCTCCAGCTCCTTCTGCCAAGCACTACAACCCCCACAAAGACAATTAACCACAAATCCAGAAATCCTGAACTCTATCGAATTCTCTTATGATGGCCAGTACTACTTTTTCTCCAACAGCTGATTATGTACGCGAACCGGTTTTGTTTGACAGTGAGCTCTGTGTTTGCATTTCATTTTGCCGAAGTATTGCATTGATAAGACACTTTTAAGAGCAGCAGTATCACCCACAGGCTCCAGTCTGTCTTTCTTTCTCAGGATTAAGACAAAGTCCTGGTGTGCGCATTTCTCCTGACATTCTTCTTAGTCGTGGTAATGGGTTTATAACAGTACAGACAATGTACAATGTCTGATGCATGGTTGGAGAGTAGGAATGTTCACAGACATGATACATACCTACCTGTACAGTTATAAGCAGCTCTTTGTCTCTCTCTTTCTTTCTTCATCACTGGGTCTCATTTATTCAAAATGAACATGAATGTATTTGGAAATTGTTCGCAGGAGGGTTTACACATTCATGAAAATGCATTCACTCTATCACTCATTCATTATCTAAGACGCTTATCCATCTACTGGGTTGCAGGGGGTGCTGGAGCCTATCCCAGTACTCATTAGATGGAAGGCTGGGAAAGACGCTGGACAGGTCACCAGTCCATCTCAGGGCAGAGACACAGACAGACACATTCACCCACACATAGTATCTCTAAATCGCCCGAGTTCATGTCTTTGGACTGTGCGAGGAAACCTGAGCTCCCGAGGAAAATCACTGACACGGGGCGGAAACATGCAAAATCTACACAGAAAGGACCCTGGACAGCCAGACAGCCAGCTGGCCAGTATAAATCACTCATATGTTTCAATTCCATACACAAATTAAAGCAAACGTTATGAAAATTAATTTGCTTCATAAAAAGACTTTTTAACAGGAGAAATATTTAGCAAATGCCACACAGAGGAGGCGTTCTTCCATCGTTTACTCATCACTTTGTCATTATCAGCTCTGTGAGCTTTGTCTTTTATGGATTTTCATGGGTGTCACTAAAAGCAAGAAGTTGTGTGTGGCAATTTACAGTACGACTATATGATTGGCATATAGCAACAAACGCACATAAATAGGAAGAAAATCATCATTAGAGAAACTCTGGGAAATCTGGCAGGATTTTTTTTTGTGCAGATTGGCCTACAAAAACAATTACAGACAACTTTACAAAAAGATTGATAAAAGAGACTGATTGTCCTTATATTTTTTTTATTCTATCACCAAGTATGTAGTGAAGACATACTATAAGATAAACACACTCTTTCGTGGTTGAATTGATCTAACCCACATGAGTATTTTATTTTTACTGATTTCAGGTGATGATGTCCAGAAGCTTCTACTCAAATGCTGAAAAACAAACCACCCGGGAGCTTCTCTCTCTCTCTCTCTCTCTCTCTCTCTCTCTCTCTCTCTCTCTCTCTCTTGCTGTCATTGAGATGTTTCTGGTCTCATATGGAGCAAAAACCACAGGTCTTGGGTGTGTTTAGAGTGAAAGTGCTACATGGGTGGGCCATGATGATGACCACTTGTACATTTTCGTGCAATTTCAGTGTCCTGCTGTCAGCTTTTCATTTCTGATCTTATGGAACATGTTAAAATACTGTTCTAACCTTTTTTATGGGATCACTTGTATTTCGCATTAGTTGGTAATTACTGGGTAGTGGTGGACAAGTTAATCAGCACATTGAAAACTGCAGCGTAATGATTTTTGAAAACATTCCCAAGGCCTCAGCACACACTTTCCTATATAAGCAGCCACCTTTTTTTTTTTACTGTGTTACTTCTACAACATATACATCATCCTCATTTTTCTCCAGATGCCTTGTTGTATTTAAAGGACTAACCCTCGCCAGAGGCAACATCAGAATTGGATTAAAAAGCCTCCCTGAGCCCTTGACAGATTCTATTAGCAGTAGAGGATAAAGCATATAAATGATACCCGGTTGTGACAGCCTGGCCTCATGCGTATTCACTTTCTCGGCAGATCCTGGATCAGTTTGAATCATTCAAATGTCGTAAATCCAAATTGGGTGGCTAATGCAAATTGTTGGCTCTCATCTTATTTACGTGGGCTCCAGTGTACTCAGGTCTCTTTTTTTTTTTGTGCTGTGTCTGTTGGCCTTCAGTGTGGAGTTGGGGAAGGTCCAACGTCTTGTATAACCCATGGGAAATTCTGGCTCAGTGGTCGTCTTGTAAAATACGCTTGTCTGGAGAGCATCCGGACTCTGAAGTGTTTAATTTGAAAAGGGTAGGGACACTCAAACAAAAAGAGACTGATGGGCAATTAAATCAAGCACACATCTGGTCATTGCATTATCTAACTCAACCCCATTTTGCACGGTGAGATTTCAGTGTTCCTGTAAGATTATTACTTATTACATCGTGTGACATGATAAATAAATTGTGTCCTAATACTGTAACAGTGAGTATGATCTCATGATTATGATTTCACACTGTCAGGTTATATAATGAAGATCTAATTGAAAGAAAATGACTACATTCTGCACAAAGTGAGCTTGCGTAAACAGACGCATGGCCTTAGTATATTGTTAAGTAGACGGTTCAGCCTAGAGAAAACATATTTTGAAATGTGAAGAACAGGATTTTGGAGCCGTTGGTGGCTGGGTAACAGGGGACACCATGGAAGACCCATTCTTCAAAGTAAATTTTTGAGGTAATAAGGATATCTTTTCTGTCCATTACCATGCATGGTAGTTTTTTATATAGTAGTGCTATAATAAAGGTGACATACTTTGTGTCTTTTCCACAAGTTAACACAGTTTCCTGGGGTCTTAATTGAACATCTGTGACATGTTTTGGTCAAAATGCCACAAGGATCAAAGCGCCACTGCTCTCTTCTCACCCTGTCTAAAAGAGTGCTTTACAAAACGCTTGGTTTGCGTGCCTGTTCCTTTAAATGATCATCAGCCACTCGTCACTCCTCCCCACCCACTCTGTCTGGGGTGTGCCCGTGTACATACACGTATATGTAGACGCTGCATTGGCCGCTAGATCATACGTCAATACATCCGCTGTTGGAGCTGATCCCAAAATCCACGGTTCGATCTGTCTATAAATGTGTCCCTCATCCTCCCTTTCAGCCTCTGGGCCCAGAGGAATCAAAGAACCACACTGACAAGAAGCTGTTCAGCAGTGAATCATTGACTCCCTTTAATGCTGAGGATAGCAGAGCTTATATAGGCATTATAGATAAAAACAGACAAGAATATACAGACATATTGTGTATGGTTAAAAGCATAATGATTGGGTGAAAGTTATTAATGCTGAATACGGATTGGCTACATATGATTTACATGAGATATACCTGTCCCTGACATAAGTCTAGCACCTAGAAAATGCATGTCTAGAAATAAGGACGATGCATGCTGTGTGCATAAGCTTGTGTGTCGTGTGCAAAGATAGAGAAGTGTACACGTACATGAAATTAAGCTGGGTGGCCTGTGACTACTAATGCTACAAGATCCTTCACATCCTTTGATGAATAATGCCACAGAAATTCCTAACAGATTTATACAGACTTATATAGATTTATAAGACTGGGCAAGTAAACAGGGGAGCTCTGTTTTGTCTGGATTAAAAGCATTACAACATTTACATTTCTCAAAATTCATTTTTATATTCAAGGGTTTATGATCTACATGTAGTGTAAAAAAGGTTTTGTCTCCAGTTACTTTGAATGTCGATAGTTAGGCTATAGTCACTGCTAGACGCTCAGATTTTTGACCATAGTCACTTCTAGACGCTCAGATTTTTGACCACTACAACACTGGTAAAAGTCGTCAGCCAATCAGAAAGAAGTATCAGATTTTGACCAGTGAAATTATTCGTGCTGCTTAACACATCCACTACTGTGTACAAACTTAGATACACCATTTTTATGCCATTTTAGAGCGCAATATCTATTTATTTTTCGACTTTTACGCATTTCAAAAAATAAAATATATGTTCTATGTAGAGGGTGTACTGACTTTTATGTAAGAAATTATGTGAGAAAACCAGGGTCAGGATTTCAGCTGCATGTCTCAGTGTGTTAGCACGAGTGCTGCATTTCAGAAAGTAAAGGAATGTGTCTTGTCGTGATTATTACAACATAACCATACACAGCATGTCATGTGATGAGAAAGCAGTTTGACTGCTCAAACCAGTGATGACCAGTTTGAACCCAAAGTTGTGGAATTACCAAGATTTGCAAATAAACGGGGTTGTCATTTTGCTTTAGGGTTTAAACCAAACTCCTGTTAGCTCCTTGTAACTACAACAGTAACCATGATGCATTGAACAAGCTGATGTTCGGTGTGTCCTGATTGCACAAGATATTTCATTCATATGAATAGAGAATAACATAGAAATAAGGTAGAGTTTCTGAATTAATTTGATACAAATGTAGAGGTTTATCATCATGTACTAAAAAAACATGCAGGCAGTAGACTTTAGTCTTGGCTCGAGTCTTAATCTGATTTTGGGAAAAGGTGCTATTTTCTCTGCCCCTTCCAGTTTGCTAGGGAAAAGTCTGAAGCCAAAACAAACCAGACTAGGTCTCACCAACACCAGTGCCTGAGCAACTATCCTTCAAGTAAGTACGCTGCCCCTGAGGGAACCGTTTTGTGAATTGCCTTTGGGCTCTGTCGCTTTCTAATCTTGTTTCACTCCTACTGCGGGTTCAGTCTCTTTGCACTACAGCAGGAGGTGGAGAGAAATATTATTTCCAGCCATCAAGGTTCTCATGGATGATTAGGAACGAGGATGGGAGGATGGATTTTGTTCAGGACAGTGGGAATGTTTGTCAAGTCTCACTTCCTTTTCCTCTCCCCACCCCCCATTTCTAGGATCTAGGAAAAGTGCAGGAACTCATCATCATGTCTTCATACACCCTATACTCACTGTAAATTCACTGACAGATGAGTCATAGCTGATGGATGGCACAGAACTCTTCCATGATGAAAGCTACTCACCATTCATCTTCATGCCGTCTGAGACAAATGACAAACACGTTACAATTTCTTCTCTTAAATCTGGATCTGGCCTGAATGTACTCAACGGTGATTAGATCATGAATGACAAACCAATTTTTTACTCTTTATGCTTTCTGGTATCACACTTCACTTCACTTTTAGACTGAGAGTAACAGCTGCTATGGCTTCTCTCCACTGTACTGTATAGCCTGCTGTGGTTAGCATGCGTGCAAGCCAAACAACAGGGAGACTCCCAGCCTCGTACTGAGGAGCACGGGTCAGATCCTTGTCATTATCTCATGACGCAAGTTTCTGTCTATAAAATTGCACCTCGGGTAGCAGTGAAAACAGAAGTAGTGACGCTAATCGAAGTGAGCTTTGATGTCAGCCTTGCTATGTGGTGTGACTTGTGGATTGATGGAGAGCTATATCACAGAATAATACTGTCTGTTTTGACAAAGGTAACTAAGCAAGTGCCCACTGCATTTGTGAGATCTGGAGGAATAAATTGAATAGACTTCTATGCTGAATCATTTTCATTCATTCATCATTATCAAGCACTTTATCCAGATCATGGTCACAATGGATCTGGGCCTATGAGTGGAACACTGGGCCCTAGATGGGAGTCCATCACATGGCAGGTGATTGGTTTTACATGGAGAAAAATGTTTTACGTATACGAAATCTGATATGAACATAATGCCCTCCAGGGATGACTCTATTTTCTTTTTTTTCAAAGCTAATATTTAATCCTAATGATTGAGTTTTATGGTATTTCTTCATTCTCGAAGTGTTTCAGCAAGGGTTAAAACATTTACAGGAAGTGATGTGGTGTAGTGGTATTTCAGTGGTAAAGATGTTGGACTACTGATCAGAAGGTTGTGAATTCAAATCCCACCACATCCAAGCTGCCACTGCTGGTCAATTAACCCTAAACTGCTCGTTTTGTAAATTAGATAAATGTAAGTCACTTTGGATAAGAGTGTCTGCCAAATGCCATAAATGGTAAATGTTAATGATGAACATTTCAGGAAAAAAACATGTTCCATGTGAGTGGGTGTGCAACCTGTTTTCTCTATAGAACATGGACCCACAAATCACACTAATCAGCTCTCACAGATCAGCACAAAACACAAATCAGCGAATAATCATCTTTGGCTAAATCTTTGGCTGACTTCTCTCTGTTTCCTATTTTCACATGATTTTCTTTTTATTGTAAGTGAATAAAAGCAGCACATGTCTGATCGCTGGCCAGTTGACAGGATGTGGGCACTGTTTACTCCAGCTGGCCTGAGAAACTCTGGATGAAACGATGATTACATTTTGCAGATATAAACCTCTGATTCAGTTTTGTTCCTGTAACACTGGCAAGAAGCAGTGTATCAATGGGAAAAGACACACTTAGATATCTGTATCAAAAAGACCTAACTTATGCTTGGTTTTTTTTTTAAACAACACTTAAGAGATCTAAACTTATACATGCCAGTAACCACCTACATATTGTAATTTGGTTGGACCTGTTCTGTCCTGTTCTTGCTCAAATACTATTTTTTGTGTCCAGAAATAGATGGTGATGTGGGGGGGGTGAGACATTTAAAGTATGCAGAGGCAGTGGTGTTGTTGAAACCTCTACAAAATGAAAAAATACTATATTCAGACCTTCAGGTGGAGTATTTAAAGTCCTCTTCTATTCTTACTATAAATATGATGCTATGATTACTATAAATATGTTTTTTCCAAAATATTAACACTCATTGCATTCTTGATAGATGGGTATCGAGTCAATAAAATATCTGCTTTATGTCATTTTTTTAGCACAAGCCTGTGTGATTATTGTCCTTGCAAGTGTGTCAGGACTCATTACTACTACTAAGATACAAATTTGGCTTATCCGTATAGTTTGCAACTCTCTTGTCAAACAGGAAAACTGCTAGCTAAACTGTCAAAGTCACAGGTATGCCTGTAACACTATTGAAAGTTTCTTTGTTATGTAAGACGTGATCTTTCTTGTCACTCAGACCTCAGGTTTGACAAATGCAACTGACTGAATTATTCTATATTTGGTGAATTTGATCTAATATTCTGTGCAGTTGAGGAACAACAGCTAATACTTTGAACATTATACAATTAGTAGAAGCAATCAAATAGATAATGAAACTATAGATTCACATATGCAAGTGATATTCACACAAGAGGCCAGAAGATGCAATTGTTTTTCAGTTTTATGGTTATTTGTATCACTAAAGTGTATATTGGAAATCTAGGAACTCTGTAGGTAAATGTAATAGCATGTCATTACTGTGATGAACCACTGACCCACCCTCGGTTTTTGTAGGACTAAGAGGTGTTAATTTGATTGGAAATTGCAGCAAAACCCTGGTATGCAGCACTCCCTTTGACACTCACAGCAACACAACAGCCTATAAATACACTTCATTTTTAAACATACACAGGTGTAACCATTCATTCATTACCCGCTTGTTCTCTGCTACTTCTATTCACAGCCGGTGATTCACAATACCCTTGTTCTAACACACACCTCGCCATTTATTTAGTGACCCCAATATGTTTTTACAACTCCGATGCTCTTTACCACACCATGGCAATGCTATTATGTCTTATTTGTATAGTCTTATGTAGTGATGTGTTTAGTTCTTTCGCTATTAACACACAAGACATCGCCTTTACAGTAGAGCTGTGAGTGGTAACACTTGAATGGAAAACCCTGCAATACAAGGCCTGAATTTTAAATGCTGGAAGTACATTGTCTCTTTGCTGACTGGCTATACCAGTCAGTCTTCTGTTCCTGAACAAGTTTGTATTGCCTATTGACAAAAAAGAGATCCTCTGTTCTCTCTGTTTTTTTTTTTAGTTAAAGGGACTCACTTTTGTTTTGCCTGCTCATAAAGAGAGGTCTGTAAAGGGCAGACACATGTGAATATAGATTGATGTTCAGCAAAATGCTCAGCCCTCTCGCTGAAGGCTCCAGTCATCAGCCAGCTGCTGTTTCAGCCAATTTAGGTCGTTTGCTAACAGCCCGGGCTTTGTCAGTGTATCAGTGGCCGCTTTAGATGCGGGAATGTGATAGACAACGCAGCATTTTAACCATGGGCAGGTGTTCTGCCTTCATCCAATGCCAGTGCAGTTTCCCAGTATTCCCAGTACGGAGGATGTATAGGATAAAAGCAAGCAGCTGGCGCTGGGACAATAAATTTCTAGCTGGACTCAGAGGTCAGGTCTTGCCTAGGGCAGGGGTGATAAACAGTGCGTGTGTGTTCGTTTAAAAAGGGTCAAGGACGTTGAGCCAAATTAATTAAATAAAGTGGAAAGTGTAGGGGAATTAGTTATGTAGTCTTTCCAGAACTGGAATTGCAAAAGCTCAGAGTAAATTGTTTACTTTAAATGCAAACTGTTTTTCTAAAGGACTTTCAGCTATTTTGCGTCAGTCTCATAGGGTTAGCATTGAAACTGGACACACACACACACAACACTTTCCTTCTCTCTCTTTAACAGCCGGTGAAAACATGCTAGTCAGGGCCACCAACAAACTTGTGATAAAAACAGACAGAGAGCCCTTTTAGGAACCTTAAAAATAAACAATGGTCAGAACTGCATAGCAGAGAAGCAGAAGAGTTGCTGTTGCATTTCTCCTTGTTAAAAAAAAAAAACAATAGATGAAAATGCAATCACAAATGGGAGGAGGAGAATGATGATGAGGATGATGATGATGAGGATGAAACAAATTCTTAAAATTACAATGTAAAATGTTAATTTAGCCACAGGAAATAAGACATTGTGTGTTTTTTAAACAGTTGTCTTGGAGCACTGCGTTCAGTATATATGATTGTCTTGGCTTTTTTATTATTATTATTAATATTATTATTATTATTATTATTATTATTATTTTGGCATTATCTTTCTGTCTTGCAGGTGTTCGTTCAGTTGCAGGTGTTCAAAATCAGAATTCTGTTCACCAACCAT
>JAOVVH010000001.1:9589962-9604853 GCA_028566435.1 Scorpiodoras heckelii
AGGCTGGTCCAATTTAGCCATGAAACCTCCCACACTAAAATGGCAGGTGTTTCAGTTTCATTGTCTAACCCCTGTACATATATCATAACGTAATCACAAATTATCTGATGAATGGAAGTTCAGTAAAATTCCTGTTTATTTGTTGGATTTGTTAGCAGCCAAATATCAACTCTAACAATCTTCTGTAGTGAACACTACTTCCAGAGCGTTATCCATTGGGGCCCAACTTCTCTGAACATCAACTGATATTAATTATGTTTAACCGCATGCTTACAGAGGGAAGCTACTGAGTCATTCACTGCTCATGTGGTGATGTTTTGTGTTTGGAAGCTACTGAAAGCTGAGGAATTCAGTTGAGCTTGGCAGTCAGATGCACAGCATGGAATCTGAGCTGAGCTTTTTTTAGTAACACACAGTTTTTAGTGTCATATAGAATGCTTACTATTATGTGCTCTATGTTCATTAGTAATGGCTTCATGTGCAACTGTGTTGCATTTGTGAAGTGATGCATTATATGTCATGCATGGCACCATTGGGTCTAATTCTTATAGTTCTATAGCCTTCATTATATTACTTGACTGTAGAGGAAATGTATAGAAGGAGATACAGGGTTTAATTACATCTAGCGCTTCTCTTCTCTTCTCTTCTCTTCTCTTCTCTTCTCTTCTCTTCTCTGACTAATCTTTATTTGTAATTGCTTGAGGATTTTCACTGCTAAACTGATATCATGGTGAACAACAGCTGTTTTTTTTAGTTTTGTGATGATGCCTAACAAGAATGTGTGTGTTTTCTTTTTTGTCCTTCAAGAGCGAACATCGATGAGGTGGAGACAGATGTGGTCGACGTCGAGGCCAAACTCGACAAGGTACGTGAGCTCACATTGGGTCAAATGCATTGGCTCTTGATATTAAGCCACCATGGAAACCTGTTAATTTATGACAAAATGTATTGGAGCTTTCTGAAGTGGAAGGTAAAGAAAGGCATCGGATGGCTGTGTGTGATAATATCAGATTTATACCAGAGCAGAATCCTGCAGGATTTAAATCCTAGCTCAGATTGTAACAGCTTAGCGAGGATCAGGAGAAAAATGGGGTTAGGAACAGCCGTGGGTTTCAGATCTTTATCACAGGGCTCTTTTGACAGTATAAACCCTGATTACACAAATCTATACCTAATTGATCTTATGCCTAATCTGAAGCCATGCACGTGCCATGAACTGAAAGATGTAACTATTCTGTTCCTTCCCTTTACTTTCATTTACTCCTACCTATTTCTATTTTCCTCCCTTTCCTCTCTCTGTCTGTCTAGATAATGGCACATCAACAAGCACACACACATGTGCGTCATGTCATATATGCTCAGGTTTTCCACCAACACGATTAGAGCGGCTCTGTAGCAGCTTTCATTTTGTAGTTCATGTTATATTGCAGAAAGACAAGAGCTTTCCGCAACCCTGCATCCATATTATTAATTTATAGGGTTATAAGAAGGAGAATGTATAGAGATTGCAGTCAATGACATGAGGGTAATTGGTTTTGTTTCACAGTGTCCATGGTAGGAAAGATTTATGGGCAAAATAATCACATCAGGATGCTTAATGTTCATGAAATTGCTCTAAAAATAGAAGCTCTTGTTTTAAAACCAAGCTGATTAAACATGTTCAACCAAGTGGAACTGCTGCTTTGTTATAATAATAATAATAGTAAAAAATATTAATAATAATTAGCTCTTGCTTCATTTGATTGCTTTATTTTATCATCTTTGTTCAAACACTAACTATTCAATCTTAAACTGAATGATATCAGGGTAAAATAACAAATATTTGAAATGCAATTTAAAAAAAATGCAAGGAACTAAGTGATCAACGACAGGCTGGTGCGAGACGACCCAAGGTGAAGCAAAGTTACAGTTACCACCCTGAAGTTGATTATTTTCCAATAACAGCATATCTTGTAGGGTTTTATTTCTCTGATGCTTTTTTTTTTATTAGATAGATCATAAATCATAAATAAATAATTCATTGGTTTAAAAAAAATAAACCTCAAAACATGGATTAAAAGTATGAATGAATGAATGAATGAATGAAGTTCAATTTTATATAGCGCCTTTCTCAAACCCAAGGACGCTTTACAGTCAACATACACCTTCATACATACCAAAAGTAACTTCATCCCCAGTATTTTATAACCTAATTTTTACGACACTATAATTTAATTGGCCACCTTCTGCTGTTGATGTAACCTGTGTGTGTGTGTGTCTTTGTGAGCAGTTGAGTGTATATATGTGTATTAACCCACACTGCAGGCTAGCACCTAATCAGCATTGACTGGTTTGGGTTTATGCGAGCGCTTGCGCATGCTGTGAGGTGATAATTGCAGGGTGATCCAGGAGCAAACACATTTAGGAACGCTATAATTTCAGTGTCACCCCTAATTCTCCTTCTCCTCTACCGTCCCAACATTAAAACCTCGTGACGTCAGGCATCTCTCTCGTTCTTTCTCTCCGCCAGCTGGTGAAGCTGTGCAGCGGGATGATCGAGGCTGGCCGGGCGTACACCAATGCTAATAAACTGCTTATCAACGGCATCCGAGACCTGTCGCACCACTGCAAAGAGGAAATGATCTCCGTAAGTTATTGAATCACAGTGTCACAGTGATCTTGGAAACTGGAACAGCTATATGTAAAAGCAAATACATTTGCACTAACACATATATAAAAATAAACTCATTGACACATTGTTAAGGGCAGATAATTACAGTACAGGTTTTAACTCACTACTATCTTTTATTTAGAATGATCTAAATTGGAGCATCCTGATTGGCTGTAATCGCAGGGTGTATAATATTGTCTGTGCATTTGTATGTGTTTTGCAGGAGTTTCTAGAGAAATGTGGAGAGAGCCTTCAGGAAATTGTCAACTACCACATGGTGAGTCATCAGAGCTCTGTTCTCTTAGTTGCCACAGTGCATCACATGCACACGCAGACACACACACACACACACACACACACACACACACACACACACACACACACACAAACATATGCATCCTTAATAAAAACGATGTGCTGAAACACATAAAGACCGTATGTTCCTATCCAAATAGCATAATGGTCCATCATTTCCTGTGAGGCAAGCATGTCTCATGGGTACTTTACTGTGAAACCATGTCTCTTGGGCTGAAATTTAATTTTTACATGCAGTGTTTCACCTCACATCTGCCTGATGTGTTCCACATGCTTCCTTTATACGCTGATACAGCATTAGTTATATGCCGTTTGCCTTACACTGGTTCAGAGGAATTTAAATTCTAATTATGCAATGTTTGTTGTCTGACACTTAGTAACGGCTTTACCTCTCCCAAAAGCCTTTTTCATAAATACGTAGTCATACACGTACCCCAAATATAACTGTTTCATAAACAGCTCCATGTCCCATGGTTCAGTCATGAACTTAGATTACCATCTGGGCCGAGTTCCGCATGTTATCTCCGAGTCCATGTGGGTTTCATCCGAGTTCTCCGGTTTCTTCCCACCTCTTATGAAACAGCAGTATGTGGAATGCTAAATTGCGCCCCTTGGTGAATCTGTGTGTGTCTGTGTGTGTGTGCGTGTGTGTGTGTGTGTGTGTGTGTGTGTAATGTATTGACATCCTATCCAGCACGTATTCCCACCTCTCCACCTCACCCCCCAGTATAGACTCCGGATCCAACTGGATAAAGTGCTTATTGAAGAGGAATTAAAGTAGGGATAGTCTATATTTACTAATTCAGGTTCAGAGTGAAACTATTTCCAGCTTTTTAGTATGACCCTTTCTTATAGCTTTGTGAGATAGAGCCTAGAGGATGGAATAACACCAAATTTCACTATGATAAAAGTGTTTGCTATTGGGGTACATGATCTTAACTTTAACTTTTTTTAATAGAATATACAGTATTAAAGCCCTGTGTGTCTGCATAAAATGTGCCCTGAGTTTCCAGATCTTTGCTTCAAATACAGTTTGGAAAAGGAACTTAAATGCATGTGTTCTGGCAGTGCACTCTGTTTCAAAATATTGGAGAGATGTTCATTTAGTGATTGAGGAATTGTTTAAAAACATGTTTTTCAATGACCCTGGGATTATATCTAGTTAGCAGTAATATTGATAAGATGTTGGGCAAAGATTTAAAGAATTTATTTGTGCTACTGGTATATCTTGCAAAAAAGAAAAGCAATCTTTTACTCTGGTCCTCTTCTACGGTACCCTCGGTGAATATATGGCTCTCTCTAGTATCTACAGTGCTAGCTTTGGAGAAACTGACTTATTTTCTCAGACAACAATTAAGAAAAATTTTGGAAGATTTGATCGCTGGGAAGCGACTATTTTGAAAGCCTCAAACACTGAACTTATTTCTTATTTTTGTATTGTATTTTTCCTTAATAACTGTATAAAATTAAAAATTATTAAAGAAATTTATTGTTATATGCAGCACTAAAGAACAAACAGGTACAGCTGGACACAGATACAGAATAGGATTTTGGGTGATTACTTTTTTATCTAGCCAAACATTGAAACAGCATGCATGTCTTAGCCGATTGATCATATTGGGATTAGGAGGAAAATTGTGTGAATTTGATTTATTATTCACTTTTGTTCCAGATTCTGGCTAGATTTAGTGAACTGGAATTAACTTAGTAGGTGGAATACGTACCACTTCTGTGTTTTTCAATAAATCGAGAAAACCAATCTGTAAATTAGGTCAGATTTGTCAAACTGAAGCTGATCCTTGATTAGGATGAAAGGCTACCTTTTACTCAGAATGCTTTAGTTACAACTAAAAGAGAACTGTTGCAAAAGGGTGTCATTTCTTCTTTTTGGTTATGTTTTCAATAAATATATCCTCCACTGTATCTTGATGGACTTGATAGAAAGATAATGTATTGTTTTTGATTTATTTCAGCAATTTAGCTGAAACAAGCTTTTATTTTGTACGTCGAGATCAACTGAAAGTCGCATGGAGGACAGCCGTGACACTGTGAAGTCAGATATGGGTAGAGTTGAATTGATGACACAAAGAAAGTCCTTTTCCTGTTTTTGAGAGCTGAAATACTTGGAAACACAACCTTTGACAGAGACAGAGAATGAAAAAAGAGAAGGGGGACAGAGGAAGCTGTTGTATATAGGTTTTCATTGATTTTCTGGCTAATTTCTACACTGAATCCATAGTGAGCTTTATTGTTCCTGCTTAAAAGTCCACCAAATCACCTACTATTACTAATTAGGCTTCGTTTGTTTTGTTCAACACACGCAGAACAAGTACCTGTAGCACAGCAGGGCTGACTGGCTTTCTGGAGCAGAGGAATTTCCTTGTTTGGGGTATAAAGGGCCTGTGGCTTTTTAATTGTCAGCCCAAAAACTGCTGATCCTTTCCTTCAAGCATAGCACCGTATTTTCCTGTGAGATTTTGCCACCATTGTGCTGTTTTTACGAAGCAAGTTTATTCCTGTGATAAATAGTTTTGTAGAGATGTGGTAGAGACGGTGCATTCCTGGGGCTGGGCATGTAGGCGTGATGTTTTCAGGTCATAGCCTTATGAGAATGTGTAACGTTTTTACAGAGTCACAGTCGTTTGATTGGTCTAGAGATGGTTAAAGCATCCAGACAATGATGATGATGATGATGATGATGATGATGATGATGATGATGATGATAATGATGATGATGATGATAACAACAGTGTGGTTTTTCTGTCTCAGGTCACTGCTTTTCTGTAAGCGCTATGTGTGCTATTGCGTTACAAAATGATTGATGGTTACTCCTAATCCCGTCAACTGTCTCCTTTCTATTTACCGCCCATACCCGAGAAGACTCTCCTGAGCAGATCAGTTTAATTCACTCTAGTCTGTGTCTTGGGGTCAGTGCAGTCAACCTGCCACTCTATAAATCACAGGCCTGGCAGTTTGCAATACATATAACCTCATAAATCCAGAGATCTGACGTCCTTTTCACACCAGAAGGGCTGAACATGTGTGCGTGTGCGTGTGTGTGTGTGTGTGTGTGTGTGTGTGTTGCATCATATGAGAAAACATTGCCAAGTGCTAACTATTTCATCACTGTTTCTTCATCCTCACTGCTAGAATGGTGTACTGAGTTATAAGACATAAAACCCAGGGGGCGTCTCCTTCCTGTACAAGACTAGAGAAGTGAATCTTTTGGCCAAAATTGGTACAAGAAGGAATGTCTAAAATTAAAGCCTATCCCAGGAACACTGGCATTAGTTAGGAAAATATCCTGGACAACATGTCACAGGGGGAATTTAATATAGCCAGTCCACCATCACGTCTTTGTGTGGTGTTTGGTGGAAACTGGAGAACCCAGAGGAAACCACGTGGATGACTGGAGAACATGTGAAACTCCATACAAATATTAAGCAGAAGTCTAAACCATGGACCATGGAGCTAACGCTAATACTTCATCACCATGCTGCCAAGCTGATTTACATGAGCACCTTAATATAAAATACCTAAAGAGAAACAAGGCACTTTTTGGTCTTATGCTACATTCATGTCATAGAGGATTAACCGTAATTACCACCTACAACGTTTGGTGTTTTCTAACAGCCCTGAATTCTTTAGCCAAAGTGATTAGCATCTTAACGTCTTAAAATACGTTAAACTCTTTGCTTTACATTTCAGTTTATCAGGAATTTTGAAAAGTAAAATGGAAAATCCGCTCCAGTTCTGTTGAAGATTAGGAAGAGATGTGCTAATGAACAGAACTACCAGTACTTGCAAATGCTAGTTAACCAAATTACCGCCACCATTTTTTCCTAGTAAATGAAATGAAATCATAATGAAGGCCAAATATCCCCCAAATACTTCCATATGACCAACAGAAGCTAAGTAGTATCTACAACACTAGGGCTAATGCTAGGGTTAATGCAATGTCTCTGGGCTGTATATAGCCTTTCTCAAACCAGCGCTAACACTCCCACTGTTATTATTTTGTCTCAGAGGAGTAGCTCAGATTAGTTTAATGACCGTAAAGATACGTGATTAGTGCTGAGGGTACTGAGAATTCATCTAAAAAAGCAGCGACATTTAAACAATCAGCTATTAAATAAAGAGTTACAATGCTAACCAAAATGGCTTTGTGCAGATACAGGTCAATTAAAAGCATTAAAACGTGTATCCCTATTTGTCATCTGGACTTGTACATAATGATTATCTGTGATTATGTCTTTTTGCTGTGTGTAAACACTGAAATATTTTTGCTTTGGATGGTAAAATATGCCCTCAGACAGAGGTAAAAGTAATAACTTTTGTTTTAGCTCCATGTTGTGGTTCGGTAGAAATCTTAATGCACCATGTCAGCAGGAAAAGTGGTGACAGATTCCCAAATGGCCATGAATTCATTATTTAATATTCTGGTTTTGGGTAAAATGAGGGTGTTGGTAGTGTAATATGTATTCCCTACTCTAGTTTTTGTTTCCCATAATCATTAATGCTGGTCAAGAGTGTTGCGCAACCCCTCACGTCATCTTTCTCACCCTGTCTCAAACAGACCTTTGTTTATGCCATCAAGGGTGTAGGCACTTCTTTCAACAGATGAGAGACATAAGACGAGCCCGGATCATGGCTGGGATCAGTGCTCGATCTTCGTTTATTTACTGTCTGCGGCGATGGATTGACCTGGTTTACATAACAGCGGCTCTTACTCACCCATTGTCATCTTCACACTGACAGAAAGACTCCCACAGTCCAAGCTGGTGTTGTTTTACGACACCTTGCTGTGCAATACGAATCGGCGCAAATCAATATTGAGTTTCACAGGAAATTTGTTCGCCATGGAGGTCTCGCAAAATAACAAAACATCCGCAAATTCTGCTTTTCAAAGAGGCCTATAATTATGTCGCATGACTCCTTTGACATTCTTCGGTCTACGGTTTAGGGTTTCTCACAGTAAACATTCAGAAAGACATTGGCATGAGCTTTGACCTCAGACCTTCGTGACCTTTCTAGGGTTTTAATTCACGTCTTGCTGCCACAGGGAGTCTTGAGGTTTTGTTTTTGTAGCCATTTCAGTGTTTTCTTCACAAGCTGGAGGTGGTGGAGCTGTGACTGTATGGCACATGGTGTAAACTCTGGCAGTGCAAGGTCATTTTTCAGCTTTATGAAGCAATTCCCAGAACCAAATAAACAAACCACTGAATGAAACAGTGAAGCAGGAGTGGATTGTTTGTCATCTAAGTCTTTGACTTTTTAGTCTTTGCCTTTAGGGACAATTTTAGAGACTTTATGAACCTTGTTTTCTTTCTGATGTGCAAATTAACATGTACGTTAAAACAAATTTTGCACTCCAGTCATAAATATGTCTTTTTTTGTTTCTCTCCCTGAGAAAAAAAAGACTGGGATTTAGATTTAGATTGTGGTTCCACATATGGATAGCACTTGCAACATCTTGGCACAATTAATGATCTTCCAGTTCCAGGTCTCCTCTGCTCTGTTCCTGCTCATTGTTTATGTCTCTAGTTATCTTACTTTGTCTCTTTCTTTTATTTTGGAGGTTATCTGAAGTTCTGAATAGGTACCTCAGCGTGCTGCCTCTTTGTAACTGTGATGCATATAAAGAGCGACTGGATGCTGCTCTGTATTAATGCCTGGCACTACATCAAGGAGCCTTGATGCTCTTGCTGAAAGCTTTAGGCTTCAGGCCACAGTGAAACTCACACTTTCTTCCTCTCTTTTGTTCCATGCTCGCTCTTCTCTCACTCATCACTGTTTTAATTACAGTTTCACCACAGAATACTAGATGTGGTTCAGTGCATCTCCTTTTGAGATTTCTGTATATTCCCAATAATCACAGGATATGTCAGATTATGACAGTGAGAGAGGGAGGGAGAGAGAGGGAGAGAAGGAAGAAGCATGCAGAATATATCCTGAGTTCACAGAGGCGGGTGTGAAAATGAATGAAACAGAGTAAATGTTGGTGAATGCAGATTAAAGAGCCTGAAGTGGCATCAGAAACCCAGTACACTTTGTTTGACGTAATCACACAGCAGTTGGGAGCTTTTAACTGCGTATATCCACATGCACTGGCTAATTACACAAAACAGAAAATAACCGCTTTCAGATTGGCTGTGCATAACGAATGGCTGCTGTTTCGTTGCTGTTTCTGAGATTAGTGGAAGGGAAAATGCTGATTCCAGTCTAAGTTATTAACAAATTGATTGGAAAAGGTTAGAAATGCACTTTGATTAGCATTTCAGCTTTATTTGTAATTGTGCATATATTTGTAATATATGTCATTTTCTTTCTGTTTGGCATTTACCTTAAAAAGTGCAGAGCGTGTGATAGATTCTGTATCTTATATGATGTCATCTGCCCAACAGTTCCACATATGCAAAGCTGAACTAGTGTTTTGCATCCTGTTTTCCTCAGATCCGTCTAATTTATTTATGAGCAAGCTTTGGATCATGTGACATCATGTCATGAATTCCTGGTCTCAGCCATTGGCATAAATCTGATTGTTGTTTTTACTTGTCTTCATCCTACATGTGCCTGTTTCAGTTCTAGGCAGGTCTTTTCCAGTCTCCAGTTATTGGTTGTTACCCTATTGTGTTCACCTGTTCTGTGTTTAGTTCATGATTAGTGTGTCTCTTCATACACTGTTTTTGTTTTATTATGTTTGCAAAGTCTTACTGTGTATTTCTATCGTTACACTCAAGCCTTTTTTTCTAGTTTATTTGCTCTATGCCAATGTCCTGACCTTCTCTTGTATTTCAGAGACATTGACATGGAGACATTTTCCTTAAGCTCCTTTATATTTGGTCCAGTGCAGATTATTGTCTATTTCTTTCTCTATTGAGACATTATTTTAGTCAAAAGCCACAGACCCTGTGCTCTCCCGGCACCCTGTTCCCTTTTATGCAATGCATCCACTTCATTGCATGAACATCAGCTTAGAGATTGTCACGGAGCTGAAAAGAGGAAATGCGGAAGATGGTGGTTTTGAATAAAAAGTGAGATGTGTCAGGGTTAGTGCTTTGTTGGTTTAGCAATTGCAATTGTGCCATCTAGTGGTCATATGTGGTCATATACTGAGTAGATATGCTGTGTTGCCTAAGGCTGGGAGCCAATGAGCTGCACAATTTCACACCCTGGGTCAGTTTTGCTCAGAGTTATAGTCATTTAACACACAAAAATGCTTGATTTATTTCTACTGAATGATATCAAGAGCTGTTACTTAAATTTAAAATCAAATGTTAAATAATACAGCAGTCTGAAATTTATGCACATTTTTCCTTTGTCTCCTGTAGATCCTCTTTGACCAGGCTCAGAGGTCCATTAAGCAGCAACTGCATACTTTTGTCAAGGAGTAAGTGGGGTTTTTTTTAAAGGTAGAATCCTCTACCTTTTTTACTATATCCACTCACTCCCTTTCCCTAATGATTCTTGTTTTCCTCCATGCAGAGATGTACGCAAGTTTAAGGAGACAAAGAAGCAATTCGACAAGGTGCGTGAGGACATGGAGATAGCGCAGGTGAAAAATGCTCAGGCTCCCCGCAACAAGCCGCACGAGGTGGAAGAAGCCAGCAGCGCGCTTATCGTGACCCGGAAGTGTTTCCGACAACTTGCACTTGACTACGTACTACAGGTGACCATCTAAAAAAAACATGGATTAAAATAACTTCTTGGCTTTAAATAACAACCTATAAAAATAAAGCATTTGTTTCTTCATAGGTCTGATAGAGTAAATCACACTGAAGCCTTTCTTATAAAATTGTAAGAAACTGGACTTGGTTAAGGATCCATGAACAGACAGATTTATTAACAAAGAGAAACAAAACACACATACCAAAGCTCAATAAGCTTATAATGATAATTAAACACAGCATCCGAGCATAGGGCAAATCAAAAGAATATTGAGTAGACATCACAGAGAATGGCAATCACAGCATAAATGGTTCAGACCATGACTAGGCTTGGCAAGACTTTGCATTTAGACAAAGCATGTTCTGACTTTAGATACTCTATTTAGCAGGAAGTAGCCTATAACCTGGCAGTAACAGTGATCAGACAAAAGAAAACATAATATCCTATCCCTGTTAAAAAATATTGTGTCTCCTACCCAGGAAATCTTTTGTCTCTGTAGTACATTGTACTTATTTTCTCTTGAAGACATTTGATAACACTGTTATTGTTTTCAGTGTCACTGCACATGAGTGACATAAGTTATCTGTGACTCAATGGACTTGGGTTTGTTGTTATTATTTAAAAAAAATTGCATCCACAACAAGCACAGTGACTCTAATCAGTGACCCCATTTAAAGCATACATTGATGGATTTTACTTAAAGTAATAGTCCCATATTGTTCCACTTAATCTATAATCTACGGCATGTCTGTGCATGTCGGATTACAGCAGACAATAATTTGATGCGTTTCCTAGTTCTGATTGAAAAAAAAACCCCAGACAACCCTTTGTCTATTGTAAAGGAAGTTTAAGGGCAGTTGTACAAATTCTATAACAAAGCTATAAGCTTTTAACATAAAAAATACTTGAGGCAGACATAACAGAAAGTCTTTTACGTCTAGCATTTTCATAAATGAAGACAGAGTAAGAGTAATAGATTTTTTTTTAGGTTTTGTAGAAATATATACAACTTCACTTTGAAGATTTAGCTGTAAGTCAGTACTGAGCTTTTTAAAAAACATGAAAGCTTTCTACAGAAGTAGGCCACACTTTAATTTTAATTACCCTTAGACTTCCCCTTATAAGTTCCCTTAGTGAACATGTTCTGTGTTTTGTTCTCAGTACAAGAGAAATGTTGACCTTTGTTAAGAAATGTTGATTGCTCAGAGTTAGCACACGTACAGCACAGACATGCTAAATAGAGACACTAAATAGAGACACTGCTGTAATATAAATGTATATAAATATTTTAAAAATGTATGAAATCTTACGTTCTTTTGGTGCTTGTCATTTTTTAGGCTTATTTCTGTCTACGTCTATGCTGCTAGTGTTATCTTGTTAACTCAGAATCTGCAGTATTTCTAAGCTCCACGGAGTGGCGCAGTAGTGTTTGTAAATTGTATTCTTGCTCAGATTAGTCCTTGCATGCTACTAAGATGTCTTAACTACACTCGTCTTCTCTGCAGATCAACGTATTACAGGCCAAAAAGAAGTTTGAAATCCTAGACTCGGTGAGTGGTTTCCTTCTTTCTAAGCTTTTACTCGCTTAGCAGAGTCTCCACTGCTGGCTAAGATAAGATGCAGTAATGTAAACATGTACATTGCAGCTAAGGACACAAGTACTGTATAACCTATGTACCGTGCACTCTTTCTCTGATCCTTCCTTCCTTGCCTTTCCTAGATGCTGTCCTTTATGCATGCACAGTACACGCTGTTCCAGCAGGGATACAACCTTCTGGATGAGCTCGACCCGTACATGAAGAAGCTTGCTGCCGAGGTGAGGTGCTGCTTCGTCCTGTGACATGTTGTCCACTAATGAGTTAAATTAAAAGAAGGAGTAATCTGTTCCCTGGCAGCTCCTTATACCGTGTGGTGGATTATGCAGTACTTAGCAGAGTAGATCTGTTAATCCAGTACTACCAGGTGCTGTAGATGTTGAGAAAGCGATGAAGAAATCGAAGCCGATGGTGTGTAAACAGAATATTGAGAATTCAGATTTATACAAGGGTTATACATGCAGCTTTGTGGATTCTCAGCGACATCTTGAAAAATTCACAGGAGAAACAAAGAGGTTGATATTTATAGCTGTTATAGTGTAAGTGATAACAGGAACTCACTTGTCTGGCAGATGTTACGCAACATTAAAGCAACTACAAGTGCAATGTGTCATTGTTTTACCAGGAACAAAAATGGTTTATTGTTGGCAGTTTGCTGTAGCAAAAGCACTTTGTTATTGATTTTCCTGTAACAGCATGCCTTGAAGTGTTTTACTCCTTACATGAGTAGGAGCTGAGTCAAAATCAATTTCGATCGTTAATAAAAGGAAGATATTTCAGCAGAGATTAAATTCATTCTTATTATTGTCCGCCAGCCAGTGTGTAGCTGGGTCACTTCCTCAAGTCCAAGCTGAGTCAAAGGCTGCGTTCACACAACAGGCAAAAGGGGACCAAATCCGATTCACTGACCAAATCAGATTTTTTGTCAGCTTATTCACACTTTGTTTTCAATGTGGTTTCCGATATCTGACATTATTCTGAACAGATTATGCTTCTCAACTGACTCACATGCACAAAGTAACAACCTGTATCATGATGTATTCAAGCTCACTGGGCTTGTTATTCTGCCACAGCCACTTCTTAGGTTCGTGTTCTTGGTTTTGTTAAATTTTGCTTTTAAGTGTTTGACTTTCCTTTGGCACTGCAGCCAGGTTCTCCTATGGCTGGTAAATATTTCTAGTTTGCTACTCAAGTAAAATCTAAATCAGGGTCCCAGGATGGGGAGTGGGATTAAGCAAGTCCAAGTCCAGGACCTGAGTACTTTGGATAATAATCTAATAATATTTACTAGTACTAGCAGCTACGAAACTGAGAACTAATATGTAGATATATAAATATATGTATGAGCTCTGCTACTATGTATGGTATATGAGGTGTTTTATTATACATATGATCGGCTGTGTGTGTCCTGGCTGCAGCTGGATCAGCTGGTGATCGACTCGGCCATGGAGAAAAGAGTGATGGAGCACCAGCATGCCGTCATCCAGCAGCGGGTGAGCACCACTCGTCTTTCCTCTCATTTCAGCTAGCATCTGTCAGAAATACATGACTGTATGATAGATAATTTTAACGATTGAGCTCAGTGATCATGTGATTGGAGATCACATTGAGAGTGCGTTTTGCTTCTTTCTCTTAATATCAATTAGTAGGTTGGAAATTCTGGGGGATTCTAAGGGGGAAATAGAGACAAGATGAGATGCTGTATTTCATTGAGACTTTTTTTTATGGAGTTATGATTAAGAACAAGAAAATACCTTCGTGAATAACTTATATATATACTTATATATAGTGAGCCACACTTCTAATTTCACATTTCATCCTGTTTCATGTTGTTTATTCTTATTAACATAAGAATAAAGTACATTTCCCTGACCAGCCGGGAGACTTTGGGCCGCACAACACACACACACACACACACACACACACACACACACACACACACATACACACACACACAAACACATGCCCATACTATTTGC
Organism: Scorpiodoras heckelii; assembly: GCA_028566435.1. Classification (NCBI taxonomy): domain Eukaryota; kingdom Metazoa; phylum Chordata; class Actinopteri; order Siluriformes; family Doradidae; genus Scorpiodoras; species Scorpiodoras heckelii. The sequence goes on from JAOVVH010000001.1 coordinate 9,604,170, forward strand.
CAACCGCGCACTGACCATCTGTTAGCACACAGGGCCTGAATTTGCATTCATACATTTCCCATCACTGTATTTTACTTATAAATAGAATACATTTGGATTTTCACTTGATTATAACTTGTATCCACAGACTGTTTCTTTAAATCCCATGACTCTGAATCTTATTATATTTGAAGAAAACTGCAGATTCCCATGAAATTGCTTTTTGATGGAAACATAATGATGCAGTGCATTCAAAGGAGTCCTCTGTCAACAGTGAGGCAAACACGTAAACACATGGTCAAACCTTCCCAAGCGTATAAACAGCTGAAATGAAGAAACCAGTTAAATTCATTGCATGGCAATAATGCGAATCACAGTATTCAAATGTTGAAGTTATGTAGTAGTATAGGTGTAGAACTAACTATACCTTTATAGGGCAAACACTGGAAAATGATCCCAGATGGTTCAGGAATGGATAAATATTTTCAAATAATTAATATTTAAGGAATCATGTTACAATAGGAGTCAGTGTGTCCTGGACACTGATGTGGTGATGGTGTGTTAGTGTGTGTTGTGCTGGTGTGAGTGGATCAGACGCAACAGTGCTGCTGTTGCTCCACCCTGTAGGTGTAAAGTCAGAGACAGCAGCTCATCTGTTGTTGCACAGTTTGTGTTAGTCATCCTCTAATCCTTCATCAGTGCTCA
>JAOVVH010000001.1:9611924-9629798 GCA_028566435.1 Scorpiodoras heckelii
TTGTAGCCCCACGTGTCTGATACAGAATATACGGTTTGTGTCCTTAGGTGTGTTGCACTTCATTCTAGTGCCCACTGAAATGAGTTAAGCCCAATGCACTTTTTTATATAATAGCTTGAAAACCATTTTGCCAAAAAAGATGAACTCTTTATGGCAAGTTATTTTGATTTATTTGTGGAGTAGTGCCACCTTCTAGCAGTTTACTAACCAATATATTGTTATGTAAAGGCTCAAACTTCACGAATTTTCACATCCTGCATCACTTTTGCGATTTGGTTTACTTATTCCTTGCTGTTTCTCTTTATGCAACGGTCATGTTATGCAGCGCTGTGTGGTACATCTAGTGGTCGTTATAATTGGTGAACAATTTTTCATTGTGTTTTTTTTTTTTTTACAGAAAAAAACCCCCCCAAATATTAATACTTGTAGCATGAAGCAAATACAGATAGTGGAGTAGTATTGTGTTACACTTTTTAGTGTCCTTTCCTATAATGCAGCTGTAAGGATGTAGGTTTTGTAGACAGAGGCACCACTTTGAAGCATTTTAATTGACTGACTGCTAGGAGAAGTAAAAGCTCAGTTCCGGCAGCATGTTCAGTTCCACATGGGAACGTGCCTGCGAGTCTGTCAGTGCTAGAAGCAAGCGCCTGCACGTGGTAGGGGGCTTGCAAGGGGCAATAATGTTTGCTTGATTAAGCAGGAATTGTTTTGTGGACTGCCAGACAGATGGACGCTGGCTATTCCAAAACCAAGTGCCTCCCCCCCACAGCTTTTTGAAGCTCCGTTTAAGTGCGAGCTTTGCCACAGGCCGGAGGAGGAACTTTGGGCAAGAGGGCACTCGTAAATTCACTGAGCAAGCAGTGGCCCTGCTCTTGGCTGTGAAATAATGTCTGTGGTCAGGTCAGGGGCTGCTCGCGCAGAAGTAGGCAGCTGTATGCTAATCATTTGGACACTGAGCTCCACAACACACCAGGAGCTGCACTACTAGAGCAGGTGGCAACTAAGAAGAAGTGTTGCACATGAGGGTGGCGTCGTCAGTCGCTTTGAAGCCACGCTGCTGTAAGGTTCACGTCTGTGTTTCTCAACGGAAAGGAGATTACTGTAGTTTAAGTAGGTAAATATATACTGTAGATTGACTCATTTGAGGAACCCAAGACTTGGAACCTTTTCCGATTTCCCAATGCTGCTGGAAAAACTTTTTGTAAAGATGAAGATATTCAGGAAGTTGTGGAGGTTTGATTATGCTTTGGTGAGTTCAGCAGTTTACATGTCGCCTTTTTAATCTTTCTCTCTGTTTTTTTTTTTTTTTTAATAAAACAGCTACAGCTAAGTGCCTATCTTTAAGCCAAAATAAAGAAGACAGCAGTTTACACCATGTTGCAGGATATTCTGTGATTATCATCATTATCAAGTTAACAAACCTGCTCAGTTGTTTATGTTAAGAGATTAACAGCAACAAATCTTTCTTAATGTAATTAAGATGTTGTATTAAGTCCCATTCCTCCTGGCTTTACTGTTATAACTCGAATGTCACACACTGTCCTCTTCAGATCAGGTCTGGAAGCCAGTCACAAATCTTCTTTCTTGTTTTTTTTTTTTATTATTATTTATTCTTTCTATTCCAAGCTATTTAATCTGTTAAAATGTTGCCCCTTTTTCTTTCTTTCTTTTTTTTTGCCTCGACATCTTTATAGAGAAATTGTGTAACAGAAGAACATTTCCCCTTTCATACTCAACTGTAGTCACATAAAGCTCCTGAGATTAAAGGAAGTTTCTGACTTTATCCCTAATTAAAACACTGTAACCCAAGGATCTTTGTTCTGCTGAAATATAAAGAGCACATCATAATTATACCCAATATATGTACTTTGTGCTATGATAAAAATGTCCTTTGTGTATTTTCATGTATAGCACCTAGTTTACAGAGGTGTACCGGACAAAAGCTGCTATAGGTTATGTTTTACCCTTTTGCTAGTTTCCTTCTTATTGATTTTTGCATTAAGTGGACTTGCTTAATAGCTCAGCATTACTCCTAGCTCACATTTTAATTACAGGGGTTGTTTGTGTACTTCAGGTGACATTACAGAAATGATTTAAAAGCTCATGTTTGTATGATTATACTACACTAGGATTTCACTGCAGCATGTATTAACAAAGCATTTAATCTTAAAGTTGAAACAAAAGGGCTGAAAAGACCCCTAGTCAGGAGTTTCTTTATGCTAATAATAAATAAACCGCTTCTCATTAACTGCTTTAACCACTTATTATATACTCAGTTAGAAATTTAAGTGATTATAATGAAGAATTGGAAGTTTAAGTGATTATAATGACGAATGAGATGTCTGGATCCTGAGAGTTTAAGTACTTAGTTTGCACAATCAAAAACATGCCCAGGCCTTGTAATGAGGCATATTGTATTTGGATATTACAGGCAAATAAGCCATTGATTAGTTCGCAGCCATGCAAATGGCTTAGGGATTATGTTGGGTTTTTTAATGCTGTACACTAAGAGGTTCCAGGTTGCCAGGGTTGATCACTGTGTGGACACCAAAATATTTAATATCTATTTAAAAATGCGAAATTTTTAAAAAGTTTTATCACAACATGTGAGCACTAAAGAGTGAGCATATCTATGTCATTAGTACTCAAAGTTTCAGTGCCCCTAATTTTCCCTATGAAATTGAGTCTTTTTGTAGTTATGTAATACTATAAAAATTATTATTGAAATGGTAGCTGGAGTAAATGATGCACTACTGTTTTATTACCTTAAATATTACCAGATAATTATGTATAGGCATATTGTATACAGAATATGTTGATATGATATTTACCTGTTTCTCATTATTGAAGGGTAGAAAATTAATTTATTATTGTCGGCTGCTGCTGGAAAACCTGTACTCATGCCATGCACACTGTTGTTCTGTAATTTGCAGGACTTCGCCTGTGATGATTCCAAGGTGGAATTTAACGTGGACGCCCCGAACGGGATCGTGATGGAGGGATATCTGTTCAAGCGATCTACGAATGCTTTCAAAACATGGAATAGGTAAAGGGAAGAAACATCAGATCTCAAACCTCACAAATCCCCAATATATAAAAAGAATACATTAATTAAAAATATATATATTTTTATGCCTCACTATTCAGGCGATGGTTCTCAATACAAAACAGCCAGCTTGTCTATCAGAAGAGGCTGAAGGTAACTCCAGTTGCAATTTCCTGATTATTTCCTGTGCCCACTTTAATGTAGTTAATCTAAAAACTTTAAATAGTTCTTAATCAGAAGGTCTGTTTGTCTAGTCAATAAAATGGTATATTTCCGTGTAAGACTGTTAATGACGTATATCATAACACTGCAATAATTTTTTAAGTTGTTTATTCTTAATTGTTTTTTATTACAGGATGCTCTTACGGTTGTTGTGGAGGACTTGAGGCTTTGTTCAGTCAAACCATGCGAGGATATAGAACGGAGGTTCTGCTTCGAAGTACTATCACCTACAAAGTGTGTAACAGAATATTTTTTCATTATTTTCTCTCGTATGCCTGTATATCTGCGAGTGCATATCTGGGAGTGCATCAGTGTGTGGTAGTGTGTGACTAATAGCCAGCATTTTTTGATGATACAGAAGCTGCATGTTGCAAGCAGAGTCAGAGAAGCTGCGTCAGGCCTGGATTCAGGCTGTTCAGGCCAGCATAGCATCAGCCTACAGAGAGATCACGGATAACTACTATATAGAGGTACGTACTCAGTTACACAAGCAGCCACAGCAAAACTGAATAAGAAAAAGAAACATTAAACAACGTTGGTGTTTAATGGTGCCAGGAACAGCATTTGAGTGTTGAAATCGTAGATGTGAGTGCTGCTTTCAAATGATCAGCCTTCCCTGAAGGTATTTAAAAGGTTCAGGCCTGATTTATACTTTATACAGTAATGTCTAACATGACATCTAAATGCCTCTTTTTCCTTCGTACTTGAGCCCAAACTGTTCTGTCCGATTTTTTGTGTGCTAACATTTTGTGAAACCTGTGTAATAAATGGTGATTTTGTCCGATTTTGTATATAAAACAATATATTACCTTAACTATATACTTGCATACACGTTCTTCCATATTTGAGACATCAAACTACATAGAAAGAGTTTGAAAATGAAAAGAAAATAATTGTATTTAAAATGAAGTACCGTATTTACAGTTTATCCTGCTGCTAACTGTGACCATCAACCTGTTTCCATGTCTTGTGTGAAAAATATAAATGTGAAAGGCCCAAATGAAATATATTCATTAAGTATGTATGTAATTTTATCTGTCCATTTATTTTTGGTGACGAATACGTGAACCAATTTATTAATTACAAACAACTGTGATGAGCAAAAATAGATGGGTCAAAATGTTAAAGTTATACATTACCTGGGGGAAAAACTGTAACCGCAGTGTATAACTTTCTCCTCTCAGCGTTTGGACAGAACGGCATCCCCCTCCACCAGCAGCATCGACTCGGCAAGTGAGCCACGGGAGAGGAGTGTGAGGGGGGAGAGTGTCCTGCAGAGGGTGCAGTCTCTACCAGGAAATGAGGTGTGCTGTGACTGCGGCCAGGCCGAGCCACGCTGGGCCAGCATCAACCTGGGCATCCTGCTATGCATCGAGTGCTCCGGCATCCACAGGTAATACCTGCAACTCTCTCGATGTGTAGCGGTGTGCTGATGTGCATTGTCGTGCAACAGCACGATACCCCTGGATAGCAGTCCTCTGCTTTTTGTCCAAATTTTAGGCTTCAGCTCTTCAGTGAGTATCTCGCTGTCATGAGCACTGTTGATTGTTGAACCTTTTTCCTGATAATTTTCCAATACTGGCCCCTTGAGAATCCCGCAAATCTGTAAGCATCAGTTTTCCAGCTGTTGATTGACTTTTGAACTTTTTTTTGGTCGGCGATTAAGACAGCGACCTCGTACAGAAAGCACTGATAAGACAAGAGTGCGGATAAATTTTGACTCATATACAGTATACAAGATGCTACTTTTAAGGCAGAGATTGTTTGCAGTCAGATCAGATGTGCATAGAAATTTTCAATAGAAATACAATATTTGCTTCCATCTCTGTAACTGGGATTTGCAGATTTACTCACACCAAAAAACAAGCCGGTTGTTGTATTTCCTGTCATAAAGCATGACCATTAATATATTATATTATATACAATTCAACTGTTGTTTTACCTCAACATTATCTTTTTAACTGAGACAAACAAAAGTAAGATAGATGAAGATAGTTGATTCATATCTTCGAAGCCACCTCTTCTACCACAACAGGCTCTTTGTAGATTAGCGGCGCCACTCGGCTAATCAGATTAAATCTCTGCCGCATTTTTCAAGACACTGAGAGGCATTCAGTATTAGCAGACGCAGTCAAAACAGAGACTGTAAAGCAGCAAAAGGGGGCATGCTGTCCTGAAATATTTTAGATAGAAATATAGATAAATATGCCTGTATGTAATGGTGAGCCTGGCTTTCTGCCAAGTATTCATGATAATTATTTTGTACTGTTTTGTTACCAAGGTATGACCAGAAAATCTAATCCAAACCTTGCGGAATGAATATAGGTCATGAAAGAAAATAAAAAAATGGCCACCTTTGCATTGAGTGCCGTGTTTAATCCTGGTTTTGTGGATGTGTGTAGGAGTTTGGGTGTACACTGCTCGAAGGTGCGCTCTTTAACACTGGACTCCTGGGAACCAGAATTATTGAAGGTAATAAAGCTCCTGTCAGCTTTATCTGTTGCTTTGCAATTTCTGGATAACATTTCTCTACAATCCCCCCCCCCCTTCTGTCTCGCTCTAAATAGTTAATGTGTGAGCTTGGAAACACGGTAATTAATCACATCTACGAGGGTGCCTGTGAAGAAAGAGGTCTGAAAAAACCTGGACCCAACAGCCCAAGGTCAGTAGCACATGCACACTTTGGGTAAAAATCACCTATTTGTAGTGAGGATTCCTAAAGGCTTCGTCTTTCTTCCCCTCAGGCAAGAGAAAGAGGCCTGGATCAAAGCTAAGTACGTGGAAAGGAAGTTCCTGAAGAAAATGTGTGGCTTAGAGGCGCTGGTCGAAGGTGGCAGGAAGTCTCATCACTGGCAGGTGAAAAAGTGCAGAAGAAACAACAGTGCTATCGGAGCACCCAAATCTCGACACAAATACAGACACGACGGTGGAAGTGTGTCGCCAGCTAACTTATCTGCAGGTACTGCAAGAAAAAGGAAGAAAACATGTTTTAACGTACAGTTAAGATAATAGATGCCTTTTCATCATGTGCTGTCTCCTTTAACCCGAAATATTCATGCCCCAACCAATAACTGGTTAGAATAACATACTTGGTGTGCTGTTATAACAAAAATAATTAGTGACAGTGGTGTGATGTGGTTAGATAATGATAGATTGAGAGTAAGAGCATTATATTAATTCAGTTCAATTCAGTTTTGTTTCTAAGGCGCTTTTAACAATGGGCATTGTCCCAAAGCAACTTTACAAAGATATAAATTCCAGACCTAACTTTTAACTTATATTAATTTATCCTTCAATTTTATCCCTAATGAGCAAGCCAGGGGCGACGGTGGCAAAGAAAAACTCCCTGAGATTTTAAGAGGAAGAAACCTTGAGAGGAACCAGACTCGAAAGGGAACCCATCATTATTTGGGTGACACCAGACAGTACAATAATAAATAGAAAAAATAAATAAGGAAAAAACTGCAATTGTAACCAGTAAATTCATTAAAGTTTTAACATGAACAGTAAATTTTTAAAATTCATTAAAGAAGGACACATCATGCTTTTTTGTACCTGTTTATAAGCTTAGTTACATTTACATTTACATGGAACCTGTCCATTCTGTTATAACAGCTAAAAACAGATGTTCCCTCTTGAAGCAAAGAAGACAAAATGTACCCTGTTACATAACTGATACATAACTGCAAAGTCATTGGCCCCGAAGATGTTCCCTAAATTTCAGGATAAGCCTTTAATTTGCTTTGCAGCTGACATTACATCTTAGACGTGCGGTTATACGAAATTTATCAATATCATCTGACCAGTCAGATTCGAGAATTCAGCAGTGATGTGATATGAATATTTATAGACATTATAGACATACTGCATATTGGTGCATAATATGAGCATCACATAAAGTGAAAGAAAATAGCAAGAATGAAGTGAAATAAGCATATCAAATTTCAAAATTGTTGCTTAAGCAGTTCTTGAGATAAACATAGGTGTCAGTTGTAGCACCCCCTATGGATGAAATGTCACATAATTTGGTGTGCTTCTAAAGAATGTGGTTGTGATGCAGGGTGTGCAATTTCATGAGTTTTGAGTCTTTACATCACAAGATATTAGCTTCAATCCATGGCGCTAATGCACAAATTAATAATAATAATAATGTGCTTGGGTAATGCATCTCCTAGAGGTTAACTTGCCATAAAACAATTTGTGGCAAAATGGTTTTTGAGTTCTTGCCCATAAAGTGCTTCGAGTCTACCCCATTTCAGGGGGCGCTAGCACGAAGCACAACACACTCCTAGGAACACAAACCTCATATTCCGTATCAGACATGTGGAGATACAACCATACCAAGTCTCATGTGTGTTGCTGAAGTCTAAGTATATGATATCATCAAGAAGATATGATATCGTATGATCATCACTAGCTAATAACGATAGCTAATAAAAATGTCCTGTAATAAACAACCAATAAAACTGAATTAAAACAAGCCTTGAGTGGGACATCAATTGAAGGTTGAATGTAGCATCACAGTATAGTACTACAATACTACAAGACATTTAATTGGTGCTTATGTCCTCCTTTCTCCTTAAACACAGCAGCTGCAGCAGCCAAATTCCGCAGGGAATCACTTTTCTGTCCTGATGAACTGGACTCGCTTTTCTCCTACTTTGACACTGGCTCTGGACCCCGCAGTAAGTCATCACACCATTTTAAAACCAAATCTCCTTGATGGATGTTTGGGTGCATGGAAGGATGAATGGACACTGATGACAATGATGTAAAGTAAAGCATAAATCAGAGCTAGCTTGTTATTGTTGTAAAAGACACCCAGACAGTTAGGGGATCAGGACGGGAACAGAAGGAACACGTTGATATTAGAAAATAACAAGAAAATGAATCAACACCTTCTGACCAATCAGAATCAAGAAACAGTGCTGTGAAATAATCATAGATAATAGATGTGGTGGGAATGCTGGAAATTTGATATTAATGTTTGCAGTTGTGTTATTTTAGTGTATACTGTTTTGCTTGCTAAATATCCAGTGGTTGGGATATCTTTTTGATCATGGTAATGACATAAAACAAGCATGGTCCACTCTTCTGGGAAACTTCTAAGCTCTGTGGTGTTAGAGCTCTCCAGAATTTGATGTTTCATGCAATAACTGTGTGGTTGAGGAGGCGGTGAAGTGAATAATGTGTCCATGGCTTGGCCCTCTTTGGCCCCGCAGGTCTCAGCAGTGACAGTGGTCTTGGCGGCAGCACAGACGGCAGCACTGACATCCTGGTGTTTGGCTCAGTTGTGGACAGTGTCACAGAAGAGGGTGAGTACTCAGTATTAAAAAGTTGAGGACGCTGAAGCACGTAGACTATATGGCCTAAAGTTTGTGACCATCACATCCATATGTGGGTTTTCACCACTCTTTCTCACCCACCTTGAGGGTTCGGTTCAGTTCAGTTCAGTTCAGAGGGTTCTGAGTTTATTTGGAGTGTTTACATATGCGCAGTAAATGCTGACTTATTGCTCTGAGTTTCTTTTGAGAGCTGAAAGAGACAGCTGAAAACAGCGTCCAGTTTCAGTCCAGCCAGAATGATGATAAAGTTTAACGTTTACTACATTATGTAAGACCAGCAGAAATGTAGAGTATCCATGCTTCATGAGCACATCTGTGCTATTTGAAAGACAAGAGTAACCCCAAATCTTTTCCCTTCATGCCTTGCTCCAGAGTGTGAAGACTCAGAGGAATCCAGTGGGGAGGCAGAGGTCGAGCAAGAGACATCAGACCTAGAGGACGTCCAGGAGCTGCATCCCGGCGTTCTGCTCTATAAAGCCTCACAAGCCCGTAACCTGCCTGTCATGGCTGAGGCGTTAGCACACGGGGCAGACGTCAACTCTGCTAACGAAGAGAACGAGAGCAGGAACCCTTTAATACAGGCTGTCACGGGGGTGAGTCGGCCCGGACTGTCACTTTCACTACTGCTTTATAAGCCATGTTGAGTTATTGCTGTTAAACCCATCAGATGAATATATACCTAACACAGCTGTTTGATTTTCTCGATACAATGTCCTTCTGTCTCTCTCTCCTCTCAGGGTTCTTTAGTAGCCTGTGAATTCCTGCTGCAAAACGGAGCTGATGTAAATCAGAAAGACACAAGAGGACGGGGTCCGCTTCACCATGCCACGTCTCTGGGCCACACAGGGTAAGCAATGTCATGTGTCATGGCTTTATATTAGACATTCGGATGTTTCTGGTGGAATTATTACTTTTTTTTATCCAAGGATTTCACCCTATTTAAATATCATGCATTGTAACAAATGATTATAATATTTAGGACTATATTTAATATTTATTATTGGAATTAAATAATTAGAATTAATATTTCTAATAATTAGAATTAATAATTAAAGTTTTAATTTATCATATATTACAGCAGCTATAAGCAGTTGTTCCACAACCAGACTCTCTTTTTCTTTCCCTCTTGAAGTTAATAAAACAAAAAACTGGAGACTCCTGTCCTAATAAATATCTCTTTACGGAAAGCTTCATAACATATTAGAACAATTAATATAAACCTGTGATCTGAGTTACAGCTGGTACGACTGTCAGAGCTGCTGTTTCTAAGAACTTAATCAACCCTTTCTAACCAATTGAAATTCATTGAAGTTCAATCCAAAGTGTACATCAGCGTTGAAGTATCAGGTTGCTTATGGATCAGGTGATGAGTTCTTCTCTGCACCTGTCCTGTCTGCAGGCAGGTGTGTCTGTTCCTGAAGCGAGGAGCATCTCAGACGGAGGTGGATGAGGACGGTCAGGACCCTTTAAGCATCGCTGTACAGGCGGCTAATGCAGACATCGTGACTCTGTAAGCACTTCTTGTGAAGCAGTGGTCTTTGTTATTTATGGCTCTATTAATGAATGCATTGTGCTTGGGCATTTCTTAACCGTTTGACATTGTCATTGTTTTAGGTTGCGGTTGGCTCGGATGAACGAGGAAATGCGCGAGGCGGACGGACCCCTCGGACTGCCAGGTCAATACCCCGGCAGTAGCCCCACTGAGCAGCAGTACAAGAAATGCATTCAGGAGTTTATCTGCCTTACAATAGACGAGTGCTAGGGGGCACTCCAGAGCAGGGCTAGCATTAAAGGTCCAACGGTAGCAAATCGGGGCGGCTGAACTTTGTGTTAGTAACTCGAGGACGCCTCAAGACTCGGTACAAATAATTCCGTCTCGTTAAGGAACATGTCTGCGGTCACATTCCTGACAGTTCTGTACTGCTATAGTGAGGTGTTTTAGATCTTTATGGTACGTCACCTATTGTCTCGGTCCATACGATATTTAGGGAAAAATGTAGTATTAAACATAATTATAGATGTTATCGGATATATGTAGTGGCTATGGAACATTTGGTACTCAAAACCACACCGGATGTCTTATTGGTGATCACTCACAAGTAATCTGGCTACAGAACGAAGACTTTCTGTGGGATTATTTTGCCATCGTGTACAAATACGACTGCGTGCACTTTTCCTACCGGCAGTATTTTTCTTATTTGTATGTTTGGTTTTTTTGTGTTGTTTAGTGTGTTCATTTTTGTAATTTATGTTGTTCCGCCCAGAGGACTAGTGCAATGGAGACTGGAATACAGAAAATCTGTATCCATGTACTTTTTTTTTTTTTTTTTTTTAGTTCCAAGCTTAATGTAATTCAGTTTTGTAACTGGATTCGTATTGCTCAGCTCTCTCAATAAGGCTCATGATTGCTCTTCATTTTAATTCTCTCCATCCTATAATTACAGCCATTTTCAAGCCCCTTTAGAATAATGCCATAAGCTAAATTATTTATAGAAGCTACATTAATAGTAGGCCTATGTTTTGTATATTTGTCCCCAAAATGATTTCTTTTACGAAGCTCTTTTGTTAAGGTCAATTGCTGACAGTTTGTTTCTGCATGCAAGACACGCCTGCGCACATGATTTCTTTAGCTGGCCGTCGTCGTTTTATAGAAATGCATGAGTTTTTGATGCCATCTGATGCCGTGCAGTTTGAAAACAAGTTTACTTGAGGTGTTTACGTACGTCATCATGAACTTCAGCCCTGTTTGAACCGCTCACTCCTTCACATCATGCAGTTAGAAGTGGAAATATACTGCTAAGTCATGATGGTCAGCTATAAAATCCGTATATTTTATGGAAATCACAGGGGTAATAATGTATACATTTCCTGTTTAAGTGGGGGAAAAAATGCACTTTCATGTAATTACACAAAAAAAGTATAAAAGAATAACTGTTAAACATGTTCTGTCTGTGGGAGGGTGTTTAACGTGAACATGTACAATTTCCTCTGAATAACTGTGGTGTAAATACACATGATTCTTTCCATCTGCCTGCGCTCTGCATTCTACTGTTGATCCTTTCGCCGTTCTCTTCGAATCGGTCTGTACAATCTGTTTTAAAGTAGTGTATTTGGAGATCTTATTTACGCAACTGAAATCTTAAAGAGCTCTCGTTTGTCACTGAAAAAAAAGCTGAAAGAATAAATCTGTGATGCTTTTGGACTCCTCGCTCAGCTCTGTGCTTGGTCTTTATTCCTGTTTTCAGTGCGTCTCTCTGTAGAATAATATAAATAATAATTTTAGATGCAAAGCACTTCATGGACCTAGCTTGTAACTCACTCACTCACTCACTCACTCACTCACTCACTCACTCACTCACTCACTCACTCACTCACTCACTCACATTTAGCAACAGGAAATATTCCAAAAGGAGATGTAGTTGTGCTTTGCATCCCTTTCCACTGTGTGTCCTTGTTAATGAATTTTGAGCCCAATTAATAGACGATATTAGAAGACAATTTAAGTAAAATGAAACAAAAAAAATTATGTGTAAAAGTAAAAAAAAGTGGGTCATTTTGACCTGAAGCGATCTCTTGGATGAACTCAAGTGCTATAGAGAGACGTACATGCCAGGTTCTGTGTCTGTGTCTGTGTCTGTGTCTGTCTGTGTGTGTGTGTGTGTGTGTGTGTGAGTGTGTGTGCGTGTGTGTGTGTGATGGGAATAGGATTCTCTGTGTTTATCTGGCCTGTGGGTTAAAGCTCTGTAATGCTCTCTATGCATTAATGCAAATGAGATTTGATTGCATCAAATCCAGTCTGTGTAAATCACTCTGTAAATGTTACATGGTAGAGTTTTCTCTCTTGACTAGGCTGCTTAGAGGATCACTTCCTGCTTTTGCCATTTATATCCATCACATTTTCTTCATGTTCTTTGAAAGTGCTGCCGTTTGAAGGCTTTTGGGTTAAAAAGCACTTATTTATTAAGCTATCTTCAAGTTTTCCTTGTCTTATGTCGGTTTTGTTCTCTTCATAGATGCCAGTATTTCTCAGCGAGTAAAGCACAAGGAAAAAGTGAGTGATGTTACTTGGTGTGGTCTGGACTGGTGTGGTCTGGGTGTGTTACTGGCGATGGAGCGCTGTCTCAGTGATGTGGGGTGGATGGGTTTCTACTCTAGATCTCTGAAAGATACAAAGACATACATGTCACATACTGTATATACGTACACCAGTTCTCTCTTGGTAGCTGTATGGGATACCTGGTGGAAAGGAGTTTATATGGAGATGTCCTCTAATTAGGACATTAAAGCCCCAATCAGGAACAGTCCACATAAAGCAGTTCAGAGTGGATCTGGATTTACTCAAATAGACTATTTACATAATGTATACTTAATATTTTTCATAAATTGCAAGTCCAGATGTCATGATAGCAATTACTGATTGGAATCGATATCATCATCATCATCAGTATGATTTCATGCTTCAGCTTTCTGACGGGCTATGGGTCATTAAATTAATGGTTCAATGCATTCATGTCCTTAAAATATTTGGTTTGTCCTACACAAGGAATAAAGCACATCGTGTTGTGCTATTAAAGGAAAATAATAACCCATTACTACCAAGAAGTTGATTATTTTCCAATAACAGCACACGCTGAAGTGTTTTATTTCTCTTATACCACAGCAAATTGCCAGCACTAGCAAAATTTTATTTATTAAAGTTTATTTATTCATTAATTAGGAGTTTAACATCACGTTTTACATATATAGTTCCATTCACGACAGGAGAGGTTAGTAGATTTCACACTAGATTAGGTTTCACACTCGCCACTGAGGGAATTTTGTATCTTCAGTTCACGTAACGTGCATGTTCTTGGACTGTGGGAGGAAACCGGGACCCCCCTGGTGGAAACCCACATAGACACAAGGAGAACAAGCAACCTCCAAGCAGAAAGGACCCAGGTCGCCATACCTGGGAATCAAACATATCATACTTTTTACAATACAATACTGCATTTCTGTCCTCAGGACTTTCACACGGTGGAAAACCTAACATTACAACTTCACCTGTGCCTGATAGAAAATGCTGGAGACTCCTTCCATAATGTATAAACAGCCACCTCCTCACACAAAACTTCATCATGTCAAACAGATCCGTTTATGCGTAGCGTCCACCATACAGGTCCCTATGAGAGATGTTACTATAGAAACAATAACATATTAGAACAAACATATTAACATTAACGCGTGACTTGCCTTGCAGCTAGCACTTTTCTCAGAGCTGCTGTTATAATTAACTTAAGTCAACATCTTCTGACCGATCCAAATCAACGATTCAATAGTGCTGTGGTATAAAATGGCATATGAGTCAGACTGTACATGAATGCATGCAACTGAACATTTATTATGATAAATCTGGGTATCACTAAATGTACAAGTCCACTTACTAGCTCTGTGTCCTGTTTTAGATATCACCACGGACGTTGAGATCATTCGGGAGTTTCCGCACATGGCTTAACACAAATCAGAAAACGTGAGCAGAGTTCGGTCCTCGAGTCAAGCTGAGTTGTTTGTGATTTTCAGATTTTCATGAATGTCACTGCTCCAATAAGCCTAAAGAGACATTTGTAGTGAAACAGAATTTTTTAATGACTCTTTATATTATTATTAAAAAAACCCGCTGATGTTACTTCAGGTTGTTTTGAACACTTTTCAGATGGTTTTCTAATCAGAAAAAATTTTTTATCCAGTCTTGGTTTGTTCTCTTCACAAAGCAAGAATCATTAACTATCCAAAGAACAAGTTTTCCTCAGTGTAATTAGTGAATGAAAGCAAATCTAACTGTGATTTAGATTTAGCTATTTTATTATTGTATGTTTTTCTCATTTATGAAATTGTTTTGTCAAAATATTTGAATCTGCAGTGAAATCTATTACTTAACTTATGTTTAAATAAAGAACTTCATTAGTGCACATACGGTACACCATATTATGGAACAGACCTCTGTCATGTAACATTATATTACTGGGATTGCATTTATTTATGTGTGAATTTCTAATCCAGAGTAATTTGTCTTCTCTGTTTATACTGCCGTGCATGATATCTGCCCAAACTGGCCGCAGGGACATTCAGGAGATAATACACTGGGCCATACATATGATTACTGTGTTGTTCATCTGCTAGATAGATGCATCTGTTCCTGACACTGACTTTGTTTTAGTTGTTATCTAATAAAATAAATGTAATGTCATGAAATGTGTAGACTAAATCAAGAACAAGAGCAGCATGAACAGTGAAGCCCCAAAAACGATCCACAGAAAAGCCTCTGCAGTGCTGAAATGGCTCTGAATTTAGTGAAAGAGTCATTTCAGAGCGAAAGAGTGCACCTGCTGTATTTTTAGATTCTGTCATTCATGGACCTGGCTTATAATTCACTCACAAAATCACTCACTCACTCACCTTACTCACAACCTCACTCATGACGTCACTCACAACCTCACTCACAACCTCACTCACAACTTCACTCACTCACTCACAACCTCTCTCACTCACAACCTCATTGACTCACAACCTCACTGACTCACAACCTCACTCACGATCTCACATCACCCACAACCTCACTCGCTCACTCACTCCCTCACAACCTCACTCACTCACTCACCCACAACCTCACATCCAACCTCACTCACTCACTCCCTCACAACCTCACTCACTCACTCACTCACTCACTCACAACTTCACTCACTCACAACCTCACTCCCTCATAACCTCACTCACAACCTCACTCACTCACAACCTCACTCCCTCACTCACAACCTCACGGATCAGACACCGTTCAGACACCTTTCAGACACTGTTGCCTAGATAATAGCGCTGTGTGGTGTGCTATGTATTTTTGGCGTTGATCCGATTTATCATTTTTAATGAATTCAAGTTTAAAAAATAAACATTTTCCAAAGGAATGAATGGGAAAACATGCAGTCACATGACTGCCGCCAGGCTGCAGTCACATGATCACCTGCAGTCACATCACAGAAATGTGTGGAAGAATAATAATAAGCAGAGGAAGTATGAGGATCAACAATATAATGCTTTTCAAGCACTATTATCTACAACGTTGCATAGATAATAGCTCTGTGTGGTGTGCTATATATTTTTGAAGTCGATCTGATTTATAGTTTTTAAAGAAATCAAGTTTTAAAAAAAAAAATCCCATAGGAATGAACGGGACCACCTGCAGTCATATGACCCTCTGCAGTCACATGACCAGTCACTATTATAATATAGTGCTTTTCAAGCACTATAATAAAAATGCACACACCAAGAATTCATGCTTAAGTTTTTTATTGATCAGATTGAAATAATAAAAATCTAGTCATTTTTCCTTTGCTGTCATGCTGAAACTAAAGTGGCCAACACATTCATCTGTTTATAAGTACTCATGGGTGCTCATCCTCCTTTTGCTCTCATCCTGATCCTGCTCTGCAATCTTCTGTCGTTCCACACCATTTTTCGCAGAAGCCTGGAGATGTTCTGCAGCATTATGCTATTTTTCTCCTTAATGTCTAGAATAATTTTCTCTGTTTCCTGCTCCTGTTTATTTTGCTCAGAATTCAAAGTGGCCTCCAGTTGGGCAATATGATTCTCCAGTTGCTCTCGTTGTCTCTTCAAGCTCTCTCTATCCTGCACTGCAATCTTCAGTTGTCCTTCATAGAGTGCCAGTCATTCTTCACAGAGTCTCAGAGTATCCTGGAGCTCAGTGAGGTTCTGCAGGTGTACAGTGTTCATCACTTCAATGTTGTGCTTGGCTTTCTCTCTTTCCTGCTCCTGCTTTTTTGAACAATAAGATCTGTCTGCATAGCCGCAGTTTTACACCATCAGTTTCACAACAACATTTTCAGCCCACTCGCATTCAGCTTGTGTGCTTCCTAGCCTGCTGTGTGGTTCCTAGCCGAGGTGTTTGCCTGAAGCAAATGGTTGTGTTTTAGACTTAAACTTAACATAATAATAAATTACTGGAACCACCAAAAAGAGTAATTCATATTGGTCTATTATGCATATTGTACTCATGGCATAAGGCAGTGTTTCTTAGTCTTTCATTACTTTTTGACAAATCCACAACCAATCATCTCCATGGCCACAGGGTCCCAAAACCTCTCAGTATCCAATTCCTTGGTGTAATTCTCTAGAAGTTCTTTCAGGTCACTTCCTTAAGTAGTGAAGAAGTAAAATTTATCAAAATTCAAAATAGCACATTCTTAAATAATCTTAATAATTTACAAAATGCAGAGAACAGCTGTATCAGTATGCCGTTATTTTACTGCCAAAAGTCAAGAGCACATTTTTTAAGCGAGCAAGCGCGATTCACGTAGCACTCATGGATTTTCTTTGCTCACATGAAAAATATACACGTTCTTAATCATGTTTTCTCTGCTCTCGCTCAGATTCAGTTTGCTTTTGTGAACTTACTCTTCTTTCATTTTGTGAAGCGTGCATGCTCACCCAAACCCACCCCGCACGCTCACAAATCTTTATAGTCTCACACTCGGATTTTTCACCGTGCTACGTGAATCATGCTCTCGCTTAAAAAATGTGCTCTCGACTTTTGGCAGTAAAATAACGCCATATATCACTACTGTTTATTCTGCAAAAACATTCTTAGCAGCCTTACGCAAATCCATTATGACCACGACAGGTGATCACCACAGGAGACACACAATTAGGTGTGTTCATGGTCTGTGAGGAGCTTAAAATATCTGGAGCACCATGTCAGTGTGCTTTCAATGTTATGTTTGTTCAAACTCAGTGAAGTGTGGGGCCATGAAAATAGTTTGTAGGTCTGTTAAAGACTTAATAACAATGACAGTCCTTTGACACTGCAGTACAGTCCCAGTTTTTGTTGCTTTTGTTGCTAGTTACCTAACTATATACCAAATGCACAGTGGAGGAAAATTCTTGAAGAAAGAGAAAGATCAAAGTAAATACAGTTTGCTAACATAAGTGCTGTAGTGTTCCACACTTCTGCATAGAGTCAAAGCTATGAAAAAAGTGTGCTAGCTATAAAGTCTGTGAAAGTAAAAATATGGTCTTTAATAAAAATTAAAAAAAAACAGAAAAATATTCAGTGTTTAGTTTTAAAATGTCCCAGCATAAATAATATAGAATTGTAGTTTTAGCCTCAGTTCATATTATGTTTTGTTATACAGGGGTTGGATAATGAAACTGAAACACCTGTCATTTTAGTGTGGGAGGTTTCATGGCTAAATTGGACCAGCCTGGTGGCCA
>JAOVVH010000001.1:9694948-9708918 GCA_028566435.1 Scorpiodoras heckelii
TATCTATCTATCTATCTATCTATCTATCTATCTATCTATCTATCTATCTATCTATCTATCTATCTATCTAAGTGTCTACTTTCCTGCAGGTACTTTACTGATAGCTTGAGTAATTATTAAGTATAATTGAGTAGCATTAAAGAATACCAGGGAGAATTAGGAAATTACAAACCATCATTTTGAATACACGTCTTGTATTCAGTAGGAATAAAGTATACTTAAGACTATGTATGTATATAGAGAAGAGACATAACACAACGTTAAATGAATATATGTCGAGTTAATAGTCTTAGAGATAATGTAATGAAATAATATTTAGACATAATGCTGCATCAGTATAACGGTATAAATGTTGAGCAAAATGATAGTGGCGATGATTTCAGCTCCAAAACCATACGCTGCGAATTCTGTTGCTGAAAACGGTAAATAACGTCATGCTTGTTGAACGCTGCACCGAAACCAGGAAAGAAAAAAAAAAAAAACAGAAAATCTCCCAGCGCGAGCGGCTCAGCGCGACAAGAGACGCGCAGCAACTTGGCACAAGGCGGCTCAGCGCGAGCGCGGGCGCGAGCGTGCGACACCGAATTGCACCTGCAGCACAGATTCATGCACCGATCTTGATTTGTGGAGCTGCTTTTGTTTGTTGTTGTTGTTGTTGTTGTTTGTTGTTGTTGAGTCGTGGGTTCAGGAAGTGAAAACCATCAACGAGGGAGAGGGAAAGGGGGGGTGGGAGCAGAAGTTTTTCAACCGGACAGAGGCGCCGAGGATCGGCAGAATGTCCCAGAAGGAGAGACCCGCTTTCTACCGTCAGGAGCTTAATAAAACCATATGGGAGGTACCTGAGAGGTACCAGAACCTCGCTCCGGTCGGATCGGGCGCTTATGGATCCGTGTGGTAAATATGACTTCAGTTATTTATAAATTTATTTCCTTTTGCAGTTCATGTTCATGTGATCCGCTCATTTTGAGCATTGCACAACTGATCTCATGAAGTCTCGTAGAAGTTACTCCAGGAGGCCAGTTTTACATGCACAAAAATCAACAGCAACGAGGATTCCCATCATCACACACTTTTCATCCTTTGCATTAATCTGCACGTGAAAATTCCTACATCCGTGCATGAACCTAACTAATATACACATGAATATGTTCCTCCTGGGCTCTTGTTTGTTTGTTTGTTTTGTTTGTTTGTTGTGCATGCATTCCTGGAATCTGTTGATCTTCCTGACTAGGATCTGTTTCGTTTGCATGCATAAACATGCAGTTATAAAAAAAACAACACATTTGCATGCTGATGTCCAGGTTTGTCAGTATTTATTGCCAAGTGAATAAGGTGGACCCTGTTCGTCAGCCACATGCTATGCAGTGCTCTTGGTGGACAGAATGATGTCACCCAGCATGTCTCTGACTCACACTTCCAGTATTAGGTGGTCTCCTCAGTGCTGCTTCACTGACTCATGCTCGATGGGGGCTTCCGAGCCTTCAGGCATGTGTGTGATTTATTACCAGGCGAAAGGATGTAGCCATCTTTGCGGTACTGACAGATCTGCGATCGCTGACCTCTGACCAGCAGGATCTTTAATCGTGTGCCGGGAACGTCATCCGTGGGTGTTTTCCGAATGAGCGAATGCAATCCTCCGTCCCATTAATGCGACTCTTCCTTACGTAACGTCCGAGTCACGGCGTTGCTACAGAATATAGATCTGTTTTTTTTCTTTTTATTTAAAGCTTCTGTTTGTAAATTTTCTGGCCCAGAAAAGTGAAAACGTAACTCACAACACGGCTCGTGTCATGTCGTTCGGGGCTGGGGTCAGTGTTTTTGGGGTCAGTGTTTTTTTAAATTTTTTGTATTTGTTCAGTCAGCAGAGCTGTCTTCAGCTTACAGACTGCTTCTTTAATGACTAGGAAACGATGCTTTTTCCTTCATGACGTAACATTTATGAGTGAAACAGTCTCCAGAATATTCAAGAGTGGAAGATAAAAAAAGTCAAAACTGTTCCTGATGTATTGTTTATATTATAACTAGGGCTTGTTTTTCTGGCCCAGAAATAGGCCCCGCCCTCAACTGTAACACAGTTCAGTAAAAAAGGCTATACATAAGGCTGATTTATGGGGTTGGTTTATATGAGTATGGAGCCTTGTGACATCGTTATCGTGATTTGCCCGAGAGGCAATAGAAAGATTTAAAATTACAGACCGCTGCTTTAAGGTCAATTTGAGCTCATTCAGACTGGATGTGCAGCAGGGGTTTGGTTTGTTTATTGCTCCTAGGAGTCTGCAAAAGTCTGCGCTACTGTGGTGTTACAGTGTGGCTGCTGTTTGGAAGTGGACCAGAGTCAACACGTTGAGATATTAGGGATCTATTCTGTTCCACTCCTCCAAAGTGTCAGTCTTGGCTCAGAAGTGCAGGAGCGTCTTGTTCCAGCGTGCCCGGAGCATAAATAGATGACCGTGCCCTGCCGTATAAATGCCAGCTTGGTAAATCAGTCTGTATGGCTGCGGTTATCTGGTTCAATCCTTTCACTTCTGGAGCTTTGTAGTCTTCAGGAAGCCACCTGCAGAATACGTGCAGCTTCGTGTAAACCCACGGGGGCATTTCTGTGTGGTTTTCCACAACATGT
Organism: Scorpiodoras heckelii; assembly: GCA_028566435.1. Lineage (NCBI taxonomy): Eukaryota > Metazoa > Chordata > Actinopteri > Siluriformes > Doradidae > Scorpiodoras > Scorpiodoras heckelii. The sequence continues at coordinate 9,697,569 of JAOVVH010000001.1, forward strand.
GCTCTTCTGTTCTGACTTCATTTAGTTGTTGGTGGGCAAAGGTGTGGTATTGTTCACGTGGCTCTTTTTCCAGTCGGTTTGAAAGGAAGATTCAGTGCCGTTGTGATTATTTATTTTCCCCCCGGCATACAGAAAAGTGCGCATGCAATGAGGGCGAAGTAACAAAGTGTGCCGTGACATGCTTTCCACTTCCTGAATATGCCGATATGCTCTGAAGTGTCTGGAATGTTTTTCAAGTGCAGACGTAGGGAAGGTGAGCACAGGTAGAGGAAAAAGCAATGAAAATGATTTGCCCAGAAAACAAGTATTACTGATTATTCACATGTGTGAATCACCGAGAACGTTTCCGAACGTAGAAGGATGTTTTAAGCATTCTTCAGTGCTGAGTGTTTGCGTCTATTTAACCGCAGTCTTTCTGGATCTGGCACGAGCAGGCAGGAAATTCAGCGTTAATGCTACTCTTATTCAGGGTCCAAGCCATCTGTCTTTTTGCAGGAACTTCAGGGGATTTTTGACTTTGTTCTGTCAGAGCTTGTTGCTCCCTGGTGTACAAAGGGAGCTGTCCGTGCTTTTTAGTTTCGTGTCTTTGCTTTTTCTTTTCTTTTGTTTTTTTTGCATCAGCTGCGATGTTTTTACGTGCAAAGTTCTCCATGCACTCTTTTGCATGTCTCTGTTTTCAGGAGCGCTGCCACAGTCTTGACAGACAGAAGCTGGAAAAATAGACGTATTGTATTGCTCACATAGTTTGCTCGACTAGTACTGGACAGAGAGCTGGTCCTAAAACGTAAGGTCTAAAACCTTGGCCTTCTCGGGCACTGAGTAATGTGTAACAGAGTCTCCTGTGCCTAGATAAGGAAATGGGAGCTGTCCCTCAAGCCCTGGTGGTTTCCCGAGTTTCACAATCTTAATCTGAGTCACAGTTTCCAAACCGTTTGTGCACAGATGGTATATGTCAGAGTCTGGTGTGTCTAACTGCTGCAGATCGTAGGACAGTGTTTTAACAGCGCGGGCTTTGTGTGGCATGCACTCATACTTTTAAGTAAGTGTGTTTGAGTTGGATTTGTCCACGCAGCGAGGCTGAACTGAGTCATGTTTACTCTTATATAAGGTGTAAAGAGGAAGGAAGAGCAGCAAAAGAAGACATTGTAGGCTCCTTTTGGTGCAGAAACTGAAAATTTCACTTTTAAATATAAACTCTTGTAATAAATTAGGCTGGATTCACTTCTCTGCTGTATGTATGTATGAATGTATGTATGTATGAGCATGTAATCACTGGTCCACTACTTCCTACTTCCATAAAAATGTTTATATGTGTAGATATGTAAGGAATAAAACTCTTGGGGCCATGCTGTTACAGGAAAATAACGAACGATGGTGTAGTGTGACGTAGCCTGATATGATGCATTTATTATGACCACTGCAATGCTGATTATTTTCCAATAAATGCATGTCCTGAAGGGTGTTATTGCTCCTATACTAGAACAACTTGGCAACAAATACAATGACTTTATGAACAAATGACACATCACACTTTTTATTTGTTTCATACCTCTGTGAGACAGGTTACTTCCTGTTATCTATTTTATTCTGGCAGCTATAAATGGTGACTCTGTTACCATCCTCTTCCCCTTGATCGTTAAAGTCATTAAAGTTTGTGTCACTGTAAAAGCATAACATATTAAAATGAGTGCGTTAATAAATTATAAACCTTCTGCCAGAGCTGCTGTTATAGAAAATTAATCAGCGCCTTCTGACCAATCAGGATCGATTGTTCAGCAGTGGTGTTGTATAAGCTGAATTACCCAACTTCATGTTTACTGTATACAGATTATACACCTTATATTACATAGACTCGGACACCACAAGTGTACAGACGCCTTGTTTGTTATTGCTTTGTTCGGTTTACTCGCCAGTGCTTTCTCCTTTTTTTGCTTTTTACACTATGTTTAGCGGTGTGAGTGACCGTGTAGTGAAGCGTATTCTTTGGGGACTGCTGCACCTTTTGTCTCCTCCATCTGCACACGCTTGGCCTACTTACACTTCCTGGAATTCTTCTTGACTCACTTTCAGAGCGAGCCAGAGCAAAGTGCTGTTGTAACTGTCAAGCCATTGTTTCCAAAGATCACACATGGTTTGCTTTGAATGGATTGATTCCACACACAATTAGCTTAGCACGAATTTAATTTCTCCGAGTGAAAGATAGACAACGGAACTGGAAAGCGCCCAGGCCATTAAGGTGGACGAAATTGGAAAAATGATTTTTAGAAAGTTAACTCCTCTTTAAATTCTGATTCGCACTAAATAATTTCCCTTCAGGACTTTCTCTGTAATTTGCTACAAAAACCCAGGAGTGTGTATAAAAGAGCTGAGCTGCTGATCTAGCCTATGTGTAAATGTTATTAAAGCCCAGTGTGGTAATCAGGAGCTTGCTCTGTCTTTAATTAGGGCCATGTGCATTTTTATTGCACGTAAAAAACCCGTCCTTATCTTCTGATCGCTCCTAATGTACGAGTTGTTAAATAAAGTTTCGCATTGTAGATATTCTGTTAGCGCCTGATGCTAAATGTAAATAGAGTGCCATTGTAATTGTATACGAGTCATATCTTAGTCATTTACCAACACATCTGAGAGAAACGTTGACATTTCCGACAGATCGGTCAAATTTTTTATACAGTTCAGCCTTCATATTGTCTATATCGTACAATATTTTTTAGAGCTGAATGCTAAAAGTCTTTCTAGTGAATTCGGCAGCCATCTTTATCAATGCTTCAGGTTATTAAATGGATTGTAAGGATGAAATTTTTACACAGATTTGAAATGACTCTTAAAATCCGACAAAAACTTTTGGTCTTTTGCTAAAATAAAATGAAATATCGCCCTGTTTCTCGCTAATTGTTTTCTGGTAACATCTTAACCAACAAACCAGTTGGCTCTTTTTACTGGATAGGTGGGACTTGTGTAATAAAGCCGCCATGTTGAGTTTTACATCCTGATTCATTGATATTTTAGCTGTATTTTGTTTTGTCGGACTAATTAGCTTTAGTTACCGGCTATTTTATACTTGGTGTTCATTTCCGCATTGCTTAGCAACAGTGTACTCGTGGTGAGTTATTCGTGCCAGCTAACTCAGGCAACATAAAATAAAGTAGTTTTGGTTGTTACAGTATATTTTACCTGGTTGGTTTTGTAAATAATTGAGACTCTGATACTGAAATCGCACGTTTGTGACTGTGACAAATACAAGCTAGTTTGTTAAGAGCTAAACTTTCAGTTAGTTGTTTGAGATACAAGTTACTAGTGCTGTCACGTGATTAATTTTTAAAATCGTGCGATGAATTTTTTTTAACCGTGGTTTTAATGCACATTTTGATTTGCGTTGTACACGCAGGTCTGCATCGTAGGACCATTGAAAATGTTGTTGCTGTTTTATCACTGGGCTATTTTAAGAGAAACGACTGTTGAATGTTGCCTCAGTATTCTTTATTTGATAAAAGTGAAATATTAAAGATGATTGATGTCTTTTCAAAAGGGAACTGCACAGTGTGTAGGGAGCGACTTCTTCATTCTCCATTGTTCCTTTCAATCTTTAGCAATGTTTATGATAACTAACGAGGTAGATCAGAGCACTGTGCACGGGAAGAGACAACCAGAAATACATTACAAAGTTAAAATACATCACCCACAGTTCATAGACTTTTCATCACATTTATTTCAAAAGTGCCTGCAAGATATAAAATTAGTCTGAACAGTGTTGTTTTTTTTATCATGCTAAATACAGCCGAGTGCTGTAATGACGGCGTGATCCGGAGGCTGTCCGCTGTTGATGACGTTGCCTGGCGTTTCAAAAAGAGACGTTTTAGTGACTGAGTTCCCTATGAAGAGCCCTTGCGATTCTGTACCCTGTACAGTGTGTAGGGAGCAGGGAAACAGATTAGGGACACTTGCGATCTGAATGCAGCCTAAAACGAGTAACGTAAGGATCAATTTCAGAATGTTTGTATTCGCTGATGGCGCCTCTGGTATGCATAATTTAACTAATTTGTAATATGCATTAAAAGTTTTAGTGGTGTTAATTTTTTAATATAATAATTACTATTGTAATATAATAAATAATTCTTTAACATTAACATATTAATTTAACAGCACTACAAATGACACTATGTACAGTATCTTCATAATCCTTGGCAAGTGTGGATGTGTTCCTGCATCATAGTGTGGTGTTTTAGTCATAAAACAAAACCTATTAAACAGTGTATTAATCTAAGTAGAATTTTAATGTTTTAAAATGACACTTTAGATTCAGGGTTCCTATCCCGTGCAACAATGCAGCAAGTAGTCTCTTAATTGCTAAAGGATCTCTCCATATGTTCTTTAGTAACGTGAGTGAACTGTCCTTGGCTTTTAAAGATGACTCATCTTTTGTCTCTGCCCTTTCCAGCGTAATCTCAAAGTCCTCAGTGTGCTGGGTAAACTGTTTGCCTATCCAGATTTGTGACAGATAAGGCCAGTAACATTGTGTTCTTCTCCACAGCTCGTCGTATGACGTAAAGACGGGCCTGAAGGTTGCTGTGAAGAAGCTGTCGCGACCTTTCCAGTCCATCATCCACGCCAAGCGCACCTACCGAGAACTGCGGCTGCTCAAGCACATGAAACATGAGAACGTGAGTTATACTACTCGCATCAATTGCAGCAGCAGAAATGTAACAGGGCCAGAGTGAGCTGCAGAGTTAAAAATAGTAGTAGTCTGCTGCAAAAAACAGACCGATGTGTACTGATATTCTGCCATGGTGTCTTGAACCTCATCTATGCACTCACGTAGACCACTGTACGAGTGTTTTCTTCCTTTTACCACACCCACAAAACCAGATAAACGCAAACATCCTCTCTGTGATGGAGCATGAACTCCGAATCCTGCGTGGCATGCATTTCTTATGCAACATTATTGATTGCTATCTTACTTTTGCAGATTGGGTTTGTAAGTGTATGTGTGAGTGTATCCGAGTTGGGGAGAGTACATTACACACTGCGTAAGAATTATTTGAGATAGAGACTTGTTTTAAATTGTATGTTTTTGATCAGACTTTGGCTTAATGTGAAAAACTGAAAATCCTGATTGCAAATGCATTCATGGCTTTACGCCTAATATATACAGTACTGTGTGGAAGAATTCAGCACACTATTGTTCTTAGGTATTGTTTTTAATTTCTGCATTATTGAGTCAGTACAAAAAGATTTCCAAACATTACTTTTCCTACAAAAAAAGTATGTCACTGTGTTTGTGTCAGTAACGAAAGCAACACATTACATAATTTCAGTAAATACTACATTTCAGACAAAAAACATAATGAAGGCTGCTGGGTTTTGCTGCAAAAAAAGAAGCAAGTGTGACAGTCAAAGTCTCCAGAAGAGCTGTGGCAGATTCTCCAAGACACTCAAGACACTAAACTTACCAGCTAAGATGAATAAATCTTGTGTATCACCTTGCAAGCTTGTGTAAGGTTGGAACTAAAGAAATGTGTTAGAAAGAGAGTAAATGCTCTCAGAGCTGATGTTGGAATAAACACCTTCTGACCAATCAGAATGGAGGATTCCACAGCACCATGGTGTAATCGTGATGATTATTTTAGCCATTATCACGAAATCTACCTGGATTTTGTTCAGTGTGGCATTTGGGACTTTCCTTGAGAAGTCTGTGTAAGAACTGACAGTAAGTTAAAGTAAGACGGAGATTAGAAGAAGAAGCCGTGATGCATAGAAATGGGCAATCAGCCAATTTTGAGTATTGAAGCTCTTCCTGAGTGTTGCTCAGCATAGTTTGCTTGCATATATGAAAACAAGCTAGAGTAGCTGTCAGTGTGTGGGTGGAACACTGTGGTGGGCCTCTGACACACACACACACACACACACACACACACACACACACACACACACACACACACTTAACACACACTTCCACCCACTGCCACTTCCTGCATGTTTTTTTTTTTGTCCCAGTCGGCTTTTTGATATGCTTGGTACTCTTCAAATCCCTGAACAATTAAGAAACATCCCTCTTCCCCAGCACTGCTATAACGGCTGGCAACTAATCTATTGGTGACCTAATTGCTGCTCAACGTTCTAGTATGACACGACTCTGCTCAGGTTACGCTGTTTGTCATTACAGAGCAGCTCATTGATGCAGACAGTCACCCAGAGGTCACAGAGAGGTGCCCCCGATCCCGCAGAGCCCAGAAAAGCTGGGACGACTCATGGGGTGATCTCACAGGCTGTTCACCAACTGACATCTAGAAGAGATCCTATAAAAAGGCGTGGACTCCCGAGTAGCTAGGGTGTCACCCTGTTTTGGGTAGACGAAGAGCACCTTGTCCAAGAGAGCTACTTAGTTGTCTCTTTCTCCCTCCATCGGTTGTTGCGACACAATCAAGGATGTCTGGGTTAAAACAACCCAGTTCTAGGCATTTGCAATTTTGGAATGGTATCCCCCAGGAACTTTTGTGACTGCACTGCTTTTTTCTCAGTCCCATTACGACCTAGTGTTAACATCTGTTGATCTGATAAAGAGTGCAGTACAGATGTGTACGTCTGTTTGTGACTCGTTCAGACCTCGTCTGAAGGTGGTCAGGGACACGTCTAGATAATTATCATTTGTAGAACAAACGCTCTGACAAATGTTCCTCAGTGAGCCCTTGATATCTAGTTAACCGCCTCATGAGACTCACGCTAGTCAAGAAATTGCAGTTTGTGAGATTTTGCGAAAATGTTGCACCGTCTCGGCTGTCCGTTTGTGATCAGGGTGCACAGAATGGAGGTTAATTACCTACTAAGTTAAGTCTGAGGTAGATAGAGGTTGGAGGCAGTTAAAAAGGCAACGAAGATGCTGAAACAGAATATTTATCACATGTCGCAAGGTAGATTAACCTGATGTCATTTTATTTATTTTGTTTAGTTTTTTTACCTTTCACCATTAATATCTTAACATTCGCTTTTTGACTTTATCGACACTGGATGTCTTGGTTGCAATAAATATTTTGTGCAAAGTATAAACTTTTGCGCTCGACTTTTTATAAAATTTTTCATATAATGGGTGACTTTGCTGTGGAAAGCTCACAACGGCTAATAATTGCAAAAAAAAAGAAAAAACAACAACCAAAACCTCCGTGTTATTTCTAAATGCAAATTCCAAATGCGTGCTTGTGTGAGAGTTTGTCCTGGAGACTGATTTGCATTGTCTGAATCGCTGAATGTCACGTTTTTCCTGCAGGTGATTGGCCTGTTGGATGTCTTCACGCCTGCCACCACCCTCGAGGAATTTACCGACGTGTGAGTAAATTGTTGATTAGTTTTTGTTGGTGTGTTGATGTGATTTCTTCAGCCACTGGTGCAAAACTGCAGTTCCATCAATTCCATTCCTTTCAGTTCAGCTCAATTCATTTCATTTCGGTTCAATTCAGTTCGGTTTTATTTCTAAAGTGACTTTAACAATGGACATTTTCCTAAAGCAGCTTTACAAAGGCGTAAAATCCAGGCGTAACTTTTTAATTGATGCGATTATTTAAATTATATATATAATATAATTATAATTTTATCACTAATGAGGAAGCCGGGGACGACGGTAGCAAGAAAAACTCCCTGAGATGTTAAGAGGAAGTAACCTCGAGAGGAACCTGACTCAAAAGGGAAACCATCCTCATTTGGGTGATTCCAGACGCGTTCACTACCAGTGCTTCAGTTCATAAACCTTTAGATATTCTGTAACATGTGGTGCCCGAGTGCTCAATTTTGGGGGGAAATAAAGGCTGCAAGGCACCACTGTTTTACACGTCCTACAGCTTTAGCTGGGCAACATTATTTGGTCAGCCTTTTATGTTTCTCTGGCACGTGTGCAATCTCGTTCACGTGGTCTTTGTTTCACTCTGAGCTCTGAGTGTGGGAGATTTTCAGAAACAGATCTAACAAAGTAGCCTAGTGCATGCTGCGGAGTCAGATTAGAGGCAGCAGGCGGTGTGCAAGCAGATTGATTGTAACGTGCATGTGTGTGTGTGTATTTGTGTGTGTGTGTGTGTGTGTGTCTGTGTGTGTGTGTGTGCGCGAGTGCACGCTTGGTTACCAGGCAGAACGGTGAGAGGAGGTCCGTTTGTGGCGAATCACAGAAGATAGGGCATTGCTTCCTGATTGGCTAATGCTCTTTTTAGCAAGTGTGTGTGTGTGTGTGCGTGTGCATGTGCGTGTGCGTGTGTGCTCCTGCATCTGCCTGCATGTTGTACTGGGGGGCTTATGATGCTAACAAACTCACACATTTACCTCAACTGTGAGAAAATGCATACGCAGCACTTCCAAGTGCTTGTTGATAATATGCACAAGGGGGCCCCTTCATGGTGTAGCTCGGACAGTGTGTGTGTGTGTGTGTGTGAGTGACTGAAGAGATTAGAGCAAACACGTGAAGGGAATAGTCACAGTTCCTATGGCAACAGGCTTTGGCCGCTTTGTGATTTTTGAATGTGCAATAATCTTCAGGTCGCTAAACCTGATGCACAGAGAATTCAGCACAGAGAACATGCGTCATAGAGAGAGAGAGAGAGAGAGAGAGAGAGAGAGAGACATACAGTTGAACAGACAACATTGTTTTCACCAGACAGTGAAGTATGGGACGATAATCAGTGACCTGTACGGTAACAAGACTCTTCCTGATTCCTACCAAGGTAATGAGTAACAAACAGGGGCATGTTGAGCTGGAGAAAGTGCAGATCATTGACATAGTTGTCTCAAGGACGTTATCATTATCATCATCGTCGTCGTCACCGTCATCGTCATTGCTTTGTCTCTATTTCTAGACACTTCCCCTGATTTCCCTAATGTTGCTTCACTGTGCTAGTGTGTTTTTAAAAGTGCAGATGTCGTGAAAATCTGTAAGGAGTACCTGCTATACAGGAAATGTGTCATTTGTACCTGATGTGGTTTCTTCAAAGGGGACATGCCATCCACTTTTCAGTTATTTCATTTTATTCCCTAAGATGCTTTTGTAAAATTTGTAAGTTTCTTGTATTAAAAAGAAAAACTACCTTTATTCTTTTTTCCTCATGCTGTTTTAGCATGGTATGAAAACCCTGTCGAATAGTCAGGCTGATTTTTGGTGTTTGCTTTTAAAAAACTCAGATATGCAATTCTCTTCGCTCTGATTGGATAACATCTTTGAACTTCAGCTCGCTGATCCAGAGCTTGAAGCTTTCAGGCAAAACAAAAGTAAAAGTGAAAATCTTTGCACAGATTTTACACATATTCCCAGCAACCTATTGTTTTTAGGTACAACTTTTTTTATTGTTTTTTATTGAGTCAGTACGAAAAGATTTTACATTTCCAAGCTTTACTTTTCCAACAAAAAATTAAATGTTACACAAAAATGTTTGTATGTCAGTAATGAAAGCAACACATTACATAACAGACCACTTTTCAGACACAAAAACATAATGAATAAAATAATAAACCTGCTGGGTCGTACATGTAAAAAAAAAATGAAGTAAGTGTGACAGTCAAAGTCTCCAGAAGAGCTTTTTCAGATTCTCCAAGACTCTCAGTAAAACTTACCAGCTAGTTACTGTACAGTACGATGCAGAAGTCTTAAGCACATGTAAAGACTCGCTGTAAAGCAAAGAAGCTTTAGAATATAATGAAGATGTTACTACATAAAAGAAAACACTACAAAGTGCAGTAAACAGTAATAAACTAAAGGACATCAGTATTTGGTGTGGGCTTTTCTAAAAACAGTGTTCCCAGGTACAGTGTGTGCAGTTTTATAAGCAAATTAAGTTTTGCTGCATCTGCCACAGCTCTTCTGGAGACTTTGACTGTCACACTTAACTTCTTTTTTTTTTGCATGTAAAACCCAGCAGCCTTCATTATGTTTTTTTTTTGTCTGAAAAGTGCTCTGTTATGTAATGTGTTGCTTTCGTTACTGACATACAAACACTTCTTGTGTAACATTGAATTTTTTTTGGAAATGTTACGTCTGGAAAAACGAATTTTTTTTCTTTTACTGACTCAATAATGCAGACGACTTTTGCACAGTAATATGTCAAACTACAAATTTTATTTAAATTTAGTATGATGGAAAGAATGTTTACGGTAGTTGACTGACTACTGCAAATATTACCGAGGGCTTTTACAGGTCATGCAAGCGGACTGAAGGGTTACCATCGGTCCAAATCAAGAAATCATTATAGAATAATAATAATAATAATAATAATAATAATAATAATAAGTTCAACTTATATAGCTATCATTATAGAAGTTTACAGTATCCAATACAGCATTTAATATTTGATTTTTTTTTTACATTTTGAACATTTAACTTACAGTTTGCGGACTGCCTTCCACTTCAACAAGATGAAATTTTCGGGGACTGCCCCAGAAATAAAGTTCAGCCACGCTTTATGTGTAGTAAATGTTACCCGAGGGCTTTTACAGGTCATGCAAGCGGACTAAAGGTTTACCATCAGTCCAAAAGGAGAAATCATTATAGAATATCATTATAGAAGATTACAGTATCCACTACAGCATTTAATATTTATATGTTTTTTTAGAACATTTAACTTCAATTTCAACAAGATGAAATTTACAGGGACTTCCCCAGAAATAAAGTTCAGCCACGCTTTATGTGTAGTAACATCCTTTGGAAGAATATGCACACTCAGCTTTTCTTTTGTGCATCTTAACAACACATTTGCGCTTTCTCCCTGCCATCTCTGCTTGTTCCTTGCTTGTACTGTTTGCTGAGTATCTAAGTAGATGAATATTCCGGTATGGGTTAGTGGTCATATGTTAGTGGTGGTGGTACCATTAAATAATGTGATCATCACAAACATGCACTTTTGGAATCAGGATGTTCTCACCACCTGTTTTCTTCTTAGAGCCATTACAGGTAAGAAGATGAGAAGGTAACAGTCCACTTTAAAAGTCCCAGTACATCCCCAAGTCACATCGACCCATCTTATTTCAAAAATAGCACCAAAAATGTTTTCTTTTTAACATCATGTCCCCTTTTTAATACGTTCCCTATTTTTGCACGACATCCAAAATCACAAACTTCGTCACACATGGAGTTTATTGGAATAACTCGCTGACAAAACAGGAAGTGACCCAAATCACAGATTTGTACATGTTGTATGCATTTTGGGATGATGCATGATTAAAAAATCTAAATGATGAGTGCAGTAATGATCCACCACTGCTGCAAATAAAATCCTTAATTACTTCCTGAAACACAAAACTTTTCAGATCCTCTGGATCGAGTTTGTTTTGGTAAATCATCCAAGTGCTCAACCATTTTATACTCACAGGACAGCACAGTTCTCTC
>JAOVVH010000001.1:9731331-9744232 GCA_028566435.1 Scorpiodoras heckelii
TAACTTTTTAATGTATGTTTCGGTTGCAACATGCCACGTTACTCTAATTGGCGAATCGATGCCTTTAATTAAACTCCTACTCTAATCAGTATATCAGATGAACGAAAGGCGAAAACTATTTTTTATTTAAAAAAATGAAAAGACATAAATCATCATTATTTCACTTTTATCAAATAAAGTCAGGTGAATAATGAGGCAACATTCAACAGTCGTTTCTTTTAAAATAGACCAATGATGAACAGCAATAACATTTTCAATGGTCCTACGATGCCGACCTGCACGTACAACACAAATCAGAATGGGATTACGCGATTAAAAAAAGTATTGCGTGATGGCGCTAGTAGAAGGTAGAAAAAGATAATTTATGGAAATGCATATTAATCTATATCATGATCAGACACTGTGATACTATAACAATTCCACCGGCAATAAAGGGGTCCCAAACAGCTCTGCAGTGTTCTACATTAAAGTGCTGTAGGGTTCAAGGTGACGGAGACTAGGGCCCTTGGTGCTTATTAAATAATGAACAACATAAATGAACATTATTGAGCAAATTCATAACTCCTTGGCAACAGTTTAGCCACACTCTGATGGAAACTTCCAGCATGATGATACCAGGAGCATGATGGCGAGCTTTGTTTCATCGCAGTCCCATGATCCGTCCTACTGAGTGTCTTTGGGCTGAGATGGAAAGAGCTGTTTACAATTTACCAGCACCTGCACAATATAATGATTTCTACATGGCTGTATAACACATCCAGGATCATACAGAACAAATTCCCAGTCTGTTATAAAGGCCAAAATGCTGCAGCACTCGGTCATGTTTAGTAATGAAAAGTGAAAGGTCTGGCTTGTGCGGTTAAGCAAAATGTGGCCTGTCGAGTCTTTTTATAGGATGCAAATGAAGAAAGAGTGAGTGAATGTTTCATCCCTTTAACTCTAAACCCTTTAGCCACTCTGACATGCGTGAGGATTATATTCCTAGTATCTGCCTCCAGTATGTATTTGCTGTCCTGCATGTCTTTAAGTACTGGAGTAGCAAGATTATAGTGATCTCACTCAGAAAGTGCCTGGCTTTAATTGGGCACAGCTTTAATCCAGCACCAGCAGCGCTGACGAACTGAGTGCGAGTTCATTGTGCACTCTGAACATTCATTTTTAGTTGATGTGACTCAGAATGGAAAAGATTTGCACTTGTGTCAAATTAAAATACAGCTACCGGATACATCTAAAAAAAAAATAATAATAAATAAATAAAACAGAACTGTTCTGTGTTTGGCGTAACCTGAAAAGAAATTTGCATGGATATTTTGAAAGTTGACCCCAAATTGCTATAACGAAATATCCGTTTGTTTAATTATTATTTGTACATTTGTAAAATAACTATTAATTGATTAAAAAAATCGTAAAAAATTGTAATCATCGGCACATTGCTATAGTATATGAGGAAAAAACACGTGGCGACTTAGTTATTGATAAATTCAAATTCAGTTTTCCTATAACAGCACACCCTGTCTTGTTTATTATTATTATTATTATTATTTTATTAATTGCTGTGAGTATGACTGTGCAAAGCACGAATCGGCTAGTGAAATCGTACCATCTGTCCGTCTGCAGGAAAAAGAGCATGTATTAAGATATAAAAAAAAGGGTACATTATCACGTATAGTGGTGAAGGAGTTCATTTGCCTATGTTGCATTAGCTATTTGTTTCCAGTAGGGGGCATTGCCGAGCACTACCTCTGATTCCTAATAAGTTTCAGTCTGAGGAGACGAGGCGGGGACGCAGACCTGTTCAGGGCACGAGTGTCTGATTCACTTCTCCTGTGAGCCAGAGCGCAGTGCATCCAAAGTGAGAGTGAAGGAGACAGAGAATGAGAAGTAGATGCACTCAAGACGCAGAGGAGTACTAGATTTGGCAGGAAGATAGAAAGAAAATAAAGAAGGATGTAAAAAATACAAGGAGAAGGAAAGCAAGAGAGGCCCCATGAAGAGAAGGAAAGCTCTCTGCAGTTCTGAAGGAGAAATAAGGAGGTGGTTATGGTTTGTTTTGTTTTTTTTTTTACCTGCAATGCAGTGCCAGGCTGCTCCAGCCAATCAGGACGCGAGGCAGGGAAAGTAAGAGGAGGAGTTCGAGGGCTGACGTTAGCAGCGCATGGCACACGGAGACAGAAAATGTGATTATGAAAGTGAGAGAGCGAGGAAGATGTTTGTGTGAGTGTGTGACAGTGAAGCGGGGGAGAGAAGGAGAGAGAGAGAGAGAGTGTGTGTCTCCTTGTTGGCATATCTCAGTGTGCAGAGTGCACGAGCTGCAGCCTCTGGTTCATGGCTTTGGCTCTCACCTGCGAGCCTTGGCCACCTCCGTATCTCATGGGCATCCGAGCGTCCTGTAGGTAAGAGCGAGTCTCTGTTTCTGTATACGATCCTACACATCTCTGTCTGTTTTTTTTTTTTTCTTTTCTTTTTTTTCTCCTCCCAAATTGTTTTTGGACACCGATTATGCACGTGTGGTTTGTCACTCAGGATTTTGGGCTTTAATTTTTTTAATCGTACTGTCTCCGATAAGTGCTGTTTTGCAGAGCAGGAGGACGAGTGCAGAGAAAGAGACGAATGCACGGGATTGAGAAAAGCGTTCATTCTTTTTCCTTGGTGTTTTTTTTTTTTTTTGCATTGAAACAGTCCTGACAGTTTTGCCCTCATTGCCAGAAATCACTATCTGGTCTGTCTTGTTGAAATAAGCAAGTCGTATGTGAGGGGAAAAATAAGAAAACGCAACTAAAGCATGACTGCGTCTTTGAAAAGATGTAATGCGCCGTGCTGAAGAAATGCTGGTCTGCTAGCAGCAGGTGGACAGGGTCCCTGCTGTTGCTTTATCGTCATTGACTCCATGAGCAGCAGTGAGCACTCTCGAGTCTCTCCATTCATTCATCCATCCATCCATCCATCAATCCATCTGTTTTTTTTAAAGCAGTTTTTCGATTTGCCTGCTTCACTTCTCTCAGCTGTCAGCACATGGGAACTTGGCTCTTCTAGAGGTTCTGCTTTGATGTCAAGCCGTATTGGTTCTTTCCGTACATCACAAGACAGAGCGATGTCACCCGAAAATGTTTGTTTCTTCGATTTCGAGAAGCATTTTCATTGCTCTTTGCTCCGGGCATCGCTGCTGCATTGCAGTCAGACCGAGGACCGAAGAATTCCGAAGACGGAATTTCGGAATTCTTGAATTCGGAGGAAATTCTACATTAATGAAAATTTGTTGCATGTCGCTCGGAGGAGTCTGTACATGTTTTCCTGGCAGACGCCATTCAGGAATGTTTCGCAGCCTGCGCATGTGGGCTGGCGAAGTCGCGAAAGCAGAGCTCCGCATCGAGCCCGGGTTTTAACCCCGTCCGTGCCAGATGTCGCCCCCCCGCCCACTTGTACACGAACACGTGTTTCGGTCTCGCTCAGTGTCCTGATGAATGGACGAGTACGAGTGCTGTTTTTTTTTTCCCCCCAGCATGATAAAAACGCAAGCATAGAGCTGTGCTATAGTCAAAATTGCTGTAGGTTTGATCATTTTATTTGCTTAAGTTTGTTATTTCTTTAAAAAAAAATAGCTTGATTTGGTTGATCGCATCCGTATAAACGTTCAACTGGAGCGTAGACATGACAGTAGAAGTGGTTTTGCTAATCATCACGTAAGTAAGCGTGTGCTTTTGTTGGAAATTAATCATCGTTAGTGTCGTACGAGTTTCTGTTACATCCACAGATTTACCAACAGTTTTTATTTATTTATTTATTAAAGAACCTATTTTTTAAGAACATGCATTCAGGTACACTTAAAGTCATGGAACGTCCCTGAAACAAGTTAGCACCTCTTGTCACTTATGTTATATCGGCTGTAAACTTTCTTTCCTTCACCAGCCTCTATTTTTTTTCCCTCTCTTTTTGTTTTTTTAATAAGACAAAAAAATGTCCAGATTTTCATGTTAACAAAAAGCACAAATCTGTCCTGAAAACGTTCCCTTCTCAGGCAACTTTACCTCTGACCATATCAACGATTATAACTACACATTAAAAATAATCGGTTTGCACGGAGCGTCCACCGTAAAAGTCGTATTAACATAAACAGAGCTGCTGTTAGAATAGAAAATTATTCAACACCCTTTTATTGCAGTAATTGTGTTTGCATTCCCCAGCACGCATGTGTGATCACTAGATCATGCCGGTTCTCTGTGTGCCATGGTTTGTCATACAGCTGTCACATTTTCCTTGCTATGACTGAACCAAGAGCCTCTCTGACATTAATCCACATTAAATGGTTATTACGGTGCATTATTAATCACTGCACACGTGATCAGCGTCCTGCAAGTGTTTTTCAGCTAACAGTATAATCCTCACTCCGAATCCGGTGCACCTCCAGACTCTGAACGCCTACAACCCCGACTTCATGGCAAGACTGAACAAAGACTTAAAGCAAAGCTCGGGAAAATGAGCTGCCAATTATTTGCAATGGAAGACTATCATTACTAAGCAACAAGGTTGTACCACATTGCCGTGACCAGACGTTTATTTCAGCCGGAGCCCTGTCTCGTCTAATAGAGGAGGCTTTATAGGGGCTTAGAAAGATCCTGTATTCGGCTAGCACGATGAGTTTCAGTCAGGGCGTATAATTAGTCGGATGCAAATGCAATAATCTTAATGTCGTTTTTAAATGCCAGGTTATGCAAGATGTTGATTTCCATACAGTATGTAGGAGTGAGTCACAGGCTCACCCTAATGAAATGCGAGGAATTTAGGCAAAGCACAGCAGTGTCTGTTGTCCCAACAGTAGAAAATAGAAACACCCACTTTGCCTTCCCAGACACTGGGTATCCTCACTGACATGATGACAATGCTGGACTCTTATTGCGCCCAGACCGAAGATGTTCATACGTTTCGTCATGGAAGGATTCATTGCTGTTTGTTGTTTTATTTAACTCCACTGCTCTCTTTATATCATTCTGAATGCCAGTCAATCTCTCCAGTTCTTCTGTTTTGAAGCCAGAGAATTCAGTTTCAGATAAGGCTGCATGTCAGCCATTTTTCATCACTGATTTTGTTCCTCAACTTCTCAGATGATTAGAGTCAGCAGCACTTCATTAAAGAGCCCTTGAACTCGAATTCCTGCTATTTGCCGCTATTTAAATGCCTCTTTTTATTTTTGCATGGAAGTGCTGATGTAGAAACGGCATTGATAACTGGAGACATAGCTTTTCCTGACCAAGATTTCAACCACCTACAGGGGACATGGCTATGCCTATGTATCAGGCTCGTCTATATACGAGGTCATTTTCAAATAACAAAGCAACAGTGCAGTAAGTGATATGATTCGAGATTTTCTCACTCTTATTCAAATTACTTATACGTCCTAAAGTGACCGATGATCACTTGGCCCAGTTGTGTGACGTATTTGGGCCGACCTTTCAGCTCCCCGCTCTTTAACGTTAATTCGTCCCCTCAGTTAGATCTCATCTGATGCGTAAAATTGGAAGGAAACCCTATAAGCGTGATTTCTTCGTGTTTTATATGAGCCGTCAGTACATGTGTATAGAGATGATATAAAAAAAAAAATGGAAGGACGTAGCAGAGCTCGTTGCTGCCTTTGGGGAGTGTGCTTTGCGGCTCTACAACAAAGCTAATACAAAACTACACTCTATGGCCAAAAGTACGTGGACACCTGACCATCACACAGCTGTATAGAATGTCTTGGTGTGCTGTTGCATTATAATTTCCCTTCACCAGATCTAAGTGGCCCAGATCTGTTCCGGCATGACAATGCTCCTGTGCACAAAGCAAGCCCCGTGCAGACATGGTTTGCCAAATGTGGAAGAGTGGATGAACATGACTGGCTTGCACAGAGCCCCGATCTCAATCCCACCAAAAGCATTTTGGGATGAATTGGAATGCCAACTTTATGCCGGGCCTCCTTGCCTGACCTCTTGTGGCTGAATGAGTCAAAAAAACACAGCCATGCCCCAAAATTTAGTGTAATCCTTCCCAGAAGAGCGGAGGTTATTATAATGGCAAAGGACTGGAATCCCTCTCGGTGTCCATATAATTTTGTAACTCCCAAATCAAACATTTCAAACAAAAATGGTATGTATGCAATTTTTTGGCAGTGCACTCCAGTAAACAACAACAGAAGCAACTGCTATATCCCCACAGTGGAGTAACTACAAGTGATTTTTGCTATGTAGTGTGAACGTAAGGCTTTTCAGATGCAGATCCGCAGATTAACATTTAGTCCAAGATTAGGCTCATTTTGAGCAGATATGGACTAGCTTACCTGGGTCTTCACAGAAAATTATTTCCAATGGAGAACCGTGTCATTTACCTAGGGCTTGGAAAAGCAGGTGTGTAGGTTCAGATTGATGACCGGCTGTTTGATGCGGGAACAGATCTCATTCGTGTGTACGTAGTGACAACAGCCAGCAGCAGAACTCACGTTTACTAATGAATTCTCACCAGCAATTCTTGCATGCAGTGTGCGTTTTGCCTGTTCAGTGAAGAACTGTGATCTTGTATGCTAATTTTCTGTAGGTGTACTTCAATAAGCACTCGACACTTGTGCATTCTGGCGTTTTTACCCAGATGGTGTCTGTATTACCCAAATAATGCCTGGCTCTTCAAGTGCAAAATTGGTTCTGGCTGTGAAAGACATGAGCACTGATTTTTTTTTTTTTTTCTTCTTTCCTTTTCTTTTTTTGGGGGGGTAAAGTACAACTAAATGCTCCCATTTTTCTCTAAAGGATTCTGTTTTTGTGATTTTTGGCTGTTTGCTCTCTTTTTCCTGCATCTCTCTTTTGTTCTGCTCAGTGTCGTTTTTTGGAGTTTTGAGTCCTCCATTATTATATTTGATCACATTTATTATTCATTCCCCTTGCCTCAGGCACTTCTCTAACTTTTTCAGCAGTCAGATCTGATTTGGCTAGGTAGATTGTCTCTTTTTGACCATGGCAGGATTCATTAAGCCTGTGCAAATACCTTTTCTATAATCCTATGTTTATTATTCATTTGTAGCCTAATTACAGCAGACAGAATAATAAGGTGTTTGTTATGCAAGTCATAAATGATCGTTTTACAAAGAGATCTCTTCATTCTGTCGATAATGCATGTCTTTGAGAAAGCCAAGTCCATTACGGTCTCTCTTTAAACGTTAGGACGTTTGTCAGAACAGATGTTAAAGAACAGAACAGTTTGTTTTTAATGCCACGTTCAAGACTGCAGAATGATATAAAGGATACAAAGAGCCACTGGAATTTCATTAATGGTACACATGACTGTGGATTAAAAGATGTATAATATCTGATAATAGTATCTCTGGTATATAGACATAATAATACAGCAGAAATAAAGGACATCTTTAAATGGACTTGATCTATATAGACGGTCAGACAGTTTGAGCCGTGCTTTACTTATTAATCTCTACGATATAAATGATTAAAGTCACGCAAAACTGGAGCATTATTATTATTATAGCAATATAGTTTTCCCCCTTATGTTGGATGATTAAGCTCATAGCCGTAGTGGCAAATCTAAATTTAAGGTTATTAGATGACTGAAACTGATATGGAAAAATGCCTCCAGCGGGCTTACTAACCTTCACGGTTTTTGCACAGCAGCTCTGCATTTTAACATCGAAGCATGATTTCTGCTGTGACTTATCATTCCAAGGTATCCCAGAATAGCCTTCTTTTCCATCACCCCAGTATACGCTGAAGTACCAGGAAAAACTGGTACAGGAGCCTATGCAAAATACATAGCAGCGCCTTCTATGCATGTCATTGGTTGCATCTGCCAGTATGTATATAAAGCGATAGACATCTATGGAAGATTCTGGAGCTGTTTCCTCACGACTTTGCGATTTTCAGTGCGGTTTAATAGTTCGTGAGATGGGTCACAGCATTTCAAAGGTAGTAGAAGCAAAGATTGGATTTTCACGTATGAGCATTTCAAGGGTGTATCATGACTACAAGAATTCCAGCACAACCTTGAACTTATGACAGCAGTGTACCTGACAAAAGACTCGGGGTGAACGTGGCCAGCGTCGGCTGGCAAGAATCATTTCACGTGATAGTAGCACAACACTGCCTCAAGTAACATCAGGATTCAATGCTGGGGGCTCAACAAACATCAGCGTGAGGACTGTGCAACGTTCCCTTCAAGATCCCATGGGGAACATTTTTCTGGTACTTCACTACACTCCTAGACGCCCTATCCCCTTCCTCCTGTCTCACTTCGGTAATCTTTCAGCCGTTATTCTCTCACCAGGATTCCCTTTTCTAGTTACAGAGAAATAAACTACTTGGACTGTTTGACTATTTCAGTTTTTTTGCTTAATGAATTTTACTGTTTACTGTGTTAAAGCTTCTTTATGTTCTTTGCACATAAATGGACAAACATATCCTGAACCTGACACAGAATAAAACCGGCTGAATTAAATACGTTTCTAAACACTGACAGTATGGGAGGGATAGAATAGGCTTGAAAAGAATGTTGGACTGATTGAACACCAGCTTCATAACCAGACGACCAGCAGTGCAAAGAGAAGGCAGTCTTACCATCTCGTCCTCTTCAGAGCACTCAGAGCATTTTTTTGAAAATGGTGAGCTCTTTTTAATGCGAAGGCAGCAGAAAAGGCCCCTCATGAAAATGATCCTGAGAGAGCACTATCTTCTTCCCATCCTAACATGGCTATTTTTAAGGAATAAATTTTGCAGTGTGTCCTGCAGAGTGGTGATGTCATATTTAATATGCGTATGTGTATTACAAACAGCTGCAGTGATACCATTGGAAATATAATTCTCATTAATTCAAAAATATTAATTGCGATGACCTATTCCCTGAAGAACAGATTTCTGCGATCACAGAAATGAGCTGCTGCCACACAGAAACACACACTAATTTTGGAAGCTTATGTGGGCTTGGCTGTGTGCTGATAAGTGTTGTCCACCCTCGCTAGACCTGATCCCCACCCACGGGGAGCTGCCCAGCCTGACTCGGCTCTGCAGGAGCAAGAGGAGGAGATCTTGGGCTCTGATGATGAAGAGCAGGAAGATCCCAATGACTACTGCAAGGGTAAGACAAGGAACACTGGTTAAGTGTGTAAGCAAAGTAAAATATGTTGTAGTTTTGAAGTAGATCAGTAGATAAAAATTTGCCTACATGGATACATATTCACATAAGCCAAACAGACAAATAAATGGAGAAACGGCTGGATGTAGAGACATAGAAACTTGTACTGATGGATAGATCCTTGGATAGATACTGTAATGTAATACATGTGTGAAGAGATGCATCCAGAGATGGATGGAGCGAAGGGTAATCTGCTAGAAAGCTAGACAAATGGGTATTTGGATAGATAGATGGGTGCTTGAATGTGTGGGTAGGTGGGTATATGGAAAGGCGGATGAGTACTTGGATGAATGGATGAATACTTTTCTGGATGGATGACGGTATATGGGTACTATTCTACAAGTGTGGCTGGATGGAAACATTGCTGATGGCTGGATGGGTACTTGGCTAGATGGATGGATGAATAAGTACTTGGATAAGTATATGCATGGATAGATGGCTGTGTACTTGCCTAGATGGATGGATGGATGAATGGTTGGGTAGTTGGCTAGTTAAAAGGATGGATGGATAGATAGGTGCATGGGTGGAATAATGGAAGGACACCTGGCTGCATGAGTACTTGCATGGAATGATGGATGGATGGAAAGTGGGGTGTGTGGGCACATGGTTATATTGATTGAGGGATAAGTACTTGGCTCAGATAGATGACTGTACTTGTATGGATGAATGGGTAGTCTGATAGATGGATAGATAGGTAAATGGGTACTTAGGTGAAAGAATGGAAGAAAGATGGATGGAGGAGTACTTGCCTGGCTGGATGGATAGTTGGATGGGTGGATGGGCAGAAGGTTGCATGAGTAAATAATAGCGAGAAAACATGAGTACTTTGGTAGATTGGATGGATGGATGGACACGTACTTGGATGGATAGATGGATTGTTGGATGGTTACTTGGGTAAATAGAAGGGTGGATAGATGTATTGGGTATATGGGATGGATGGATGGATGGATGGATGGATGGATGGATCTGCACTTGAGTACAAAGGTAGATGGAATTGTTGGGTGGATGGAAGGATGGATTGATACTTGGGTAAATGGAGGGATGGGTGGATGAGAATAAAGATAGATGAATTGTTAGTTGGATGGAAGGATGGCTTGATACTTGGGTCGATGGATGGATCTGTAGATGGACGGACAGGTGGGTGTATGGGCACGTGGTTTGATTGATGGAGGGATAAGTACTTGGCTCAGTGAATGCATGGAGAGGTGACTGTTGTACTTGCCTGGATAGTTAGGTACCCTGCTGATAGATGTATAGATGGATGAATGGGAACTTGGGTAAAAGAATGGAAATGTACCGGGAAAGATGGATGGATGAGTACTTGCCTGGCTGGGTGGATAGTTGGATGGGTGGATGGACAGAAATTTACTTGGGTAAATAATAGGGAGAATACATGAGTACTTTGGTAGATTGGACGGACATATGGACAGATGGATGGACACTTATGTGGATGGATAGTTGGATGGTTACTTGGGTAAATAGAAGGTGGATAGATGAATTGGGTAGATAGAATGGTAGGTGGATGGAGGGATGGATGCGTATTTGGGTAAATGAAAGTACAAAGGTAGCTGGAATTGTTGGGTGGACGGAAGGATGGATTGATTCTTAGGTAGATGGGTGTGTGTGTGGGGGGGTACTATGGTTATGAAGCTATGCCACATTACACAAGTCAGAAGAAGAGTTAGATAGACAGACAGACATTTGTTTGTTCCTTCCATTCACTCGTTTTTGATCTTCTCCAGGTGGATACCACCATGTGAAGATTGGCGACCTGTTCAACGGCCGATACCACGTGATCCGAAAACTGGGCTGGGGCCATTTCTCCACTGTGTGGTTGGCATGGGACATTCAGTGAGTTAGAATTCCACTTCTTCTTGGCAGCTGTTATGTGTGTTTGGACACCATAAGACTATTTTTGGGAACACTAAATTGGACATGCTTTGTGTACATTTATAAACTACATAAAATTGCTAATAAATTGTACAGGCTGATTACAGTTGTTTACACTGCTTTTGGTTGAGTACATAAACTTTTGCATGTCACTATATGAAATAAGTCTGTATGTAAGAACGTTGTTGTCTCGTCGGTTTTTAATGTCTCTGTGTCTGTTCATTGTGTGTAGGGGAAAGCGCTTTGTGGCTATGAAGGTAGTGAAGAGTGCAGAGCATTATACCGAAACAGCCCTGGATGAGATCAAGCTCCTGCGCGCGGTGAGCATCCACCAACCTCACTGCTGCTATGGTGACCACCGCGTGCTGCTTTGCGTCAGCTGCTTTCTAGAATATTACCTTCTGCACCTTGAAACTAATCGAGTGTTTCTTTTATTGTTTTTACCTAGTCAGGGGGATGTCGTTTTCTTTGCCGAGAAAAGCTCTTAAAGTTTTAAAGTGTAATGAATGTAGGAGAAATTGAAGTCATTCAAGTCATTTGTGCCTAAAATGCATGAACACTCTGTGTGGATTAGGTGCGAACCTCAGACCCAAACGACCCCAGCGGAGAGAAAGTAGTGCAGCTGCTGGACGACTTCAAGATTTCAGGTGTCAATGGCACTCGTATCCTTTCAGTTACGTTAAAGTTTCAGCTTTTCATTTGAACGGGTGGAGGAATGCTGCGGTTTACTTTGTCTTTCTTTTTTTCCTCAGAGTTACGGGCTTTATTTGAATGCAGCAGCTCTCTTCTGCGTTTGACTTTAGCTTGTAATTTCCACAACTCTGCACAGTGCTGCACTGTTTTGGTTAAGAGCAGCCTGTACAAAATGCTGCAGCACTTTGCAGGGATCTGCTAATGAATCCTTTTGCTAGTCTTTTATGCTGGAAGAGATTTTAATAAGCGTGTTTGTCTTTTGATGGGAGCTGAGCTCATAGCTCTCTGTCTAGTGCTCTTGACTTGCTCTCTCTCTCTCTGTCTCTCTCTCTCTCTCTCTCTCTCTGTCTCTGTCTCTGTCTCTCTCTCTCTCTCTCTCTCTCTCAATTATGACCTTGACTATGACTGCTCTCAGATGTATGCATGGTGTTTGAGGTCCTCGGTCACCACTTGCTCAAGTGGATCATCAAGTCTAACTACCAGGGTTTGCCTTTACCATGTGTTAAAGGCATTATTCGTCAGGTAAAGTACCTTTCTGTGCCTCACGCCTGATAGAGGATATCACCAAATCTTTTAAAAACTGTGACAGTACAAACTGAAATCTCCTTTGCTTTCATAATTATTTGAACCTTTATAATTAGGCTTATACTGTATTATGTGTACGTATTATCCACCATGCAAGTCCTGCTAAATAAGTCCCTATAGAAAGGATAGAAGCTCTAACGCATTGGAATGAACATATTAATGTATACCTGTGATTATCATTACATCTGCTGTTATAGAAAATCAATCAACACCTTCTGTCCAATCGTATCGGAGCATTCAGCAATAAAAATGAAAACTCTGTTTTCATTCTTCAGGTTTTGCAGGGTCTGGACTATCTGCACACAAAATGCAAAATCATCCACACAGACATAAAGCCGGAGAATATCTTAATGACTGTCGATGAGTCATACATCAGGAAGCTGGCAGCCGAGGCCACAGAGTGGCAGAAATCTGGAGCTCCTCCACCATCCGGCTCGGCAGGTGAGATCAGAATAATAAACAATATCTTTCGAAACAAATGAACAAGGAAATTGTTGTAATATAGTGCAAAACAGTTCATCATGTGACCCATTTACATCTAATATCACAAGTATACAAGCTACCCATGCTTATT
>JAOVVH010000001.1:9824203-9836068 GCA_028566435.1 Scorpiodoras heckelii
GGATGTGTCTCATAGAGTGCACAGTAAGTGAACACAGTGTTTAAAAACTCCAGCAGCACTGTTGTGTCTGATCCACTTACACCAGTACAACACCCACTAACACACCACCACCACATCAGTGTCACTGCTGAGAATGATCCACCACCCAAATAGTGCAGCTGTATGGTAAGCGGAAGTGAGAAAATGGACAATGAGTGTAAAGAAAAGGAGGTGGTCATAATGTTATGCCTGATCGGTGTATAAGGAGATAGTAATGTAAAGGCAAATCTTTATTTATTGACTTCAAATTATATTATTAATGATGAGCTGCTATACAGTAGTTGTAGTATACAGTAGTAAGTTTTATGATTTACGCTTTGTGATTGGCATTTATCACCATACGCAACAAACGTTCTGTAAATGCGAGAAGGATTTTGAGTTATGGAAACATTTACATACAACTGCTTTAAAACACTGCAAACTGAGGCCCAGTGTGTGCACCCTCAATATGCAAACCAATTAGTATAACTTAATTGGTTTGCATCAATATTTCATGTTGGCTGTTATTGCTGTGTTACCAGAGTGAATCCTCAGAGCAGAACATGGTGGAGTTTTGCTGGTTTTTCCTAATAGTCAGACCAGGAAATGTCCTAATCCACTGCTGAGTTTATAGACTATTAGTTCTGTATGAAGTTGATCAGGCTGAAAGATTTTTTTTGGGTGAAAATGAGCACCATTTCTGTTAGGTCGGTTATTCCCAGGTTTTTAGTTTTGTTTTAATAAAACGTTTGCTCCTGTTTCTGCATGACTACCGCTGACTCTACACGTCTTAGTAAGACCTCGGGGCAAAACTCTCACCAGTGACCGTTTCATTTGAAATTCTTTTAACAACCAGTGTGCTTCTGTGCAAGAAGCACACCTTGGAATTGAACTATGAAATAAACCGACGCCGAGTTTGATTAAAAAACAAAGCACCGTGAGGCTCGTAAGTGTTTCCAGTAGGAGTTTTGGAGTACCGGAGCAAACGTTTTAAAGACAGCAGCCAAGAGTGGGCTCCACTTCCACTTCCCGTGATGTCCAGCCGGATATCACTTTAACCCTTCCTGACCAACTCTACATGCTCTTTCCTGTTAACTCGTCCCTCTCTTCTCCTGCCTGTTTTTTTTTTGAGAGTCTTTCCTTCTTTCCTTCCCTTCTCTGTAACTGACTCCTCCCACCCTCCCCTAACCCTGCTGCTGTTCTGCCCTTTAGGTCTGATGACAGCGACTCCTCTCTCTCGGAGGTCCTCAGGTAGATTTCTCTGTCTGACTGTCTTCTCTTTTTTTCCCGTTGCCTGAGTAGCCTGGTTTGTGTAGACGGTGTTGTCACTGTTTGAGCATGCTGAATCCGTACTTTGCTGGCCCCGCCCCCTTTTTTCCCCATTTCTGTTCTGTGTTTGATGTGAAGCCCAGCACTGAATGAACCTTACGGTCTGGTCTTAAAATGAAAAATCCTTTTTACTAGAGAGTGCGAGAGTGTAAATAAGACAAGTGATGAAATTTCCCAAGCAGTCCGTTAGTTGATCCAGTTTATCTGATTAAAATGAATGACGCATACATTTCCAGTTACTTTGAACAGATTTTGACATGTTGATCTAAAATTCATTGATAATAGGTAAGGTTACTTTTTCATGCCTGCACAAAACTACGCCTGTTCAGATCCACAACCTATTTGTCCATTAATCCGAGTTGAAAACATATTTAAGGCTCTTAACCCGACACAATAAATTCGACTGATTTTCGCTACACAAATTTGTTGTTTCTTTTAGTCCCGGTAGGCTTTTAATTGGTTCATTTAAAGCCCACAGTCTGCTCTAGTGTGCCACATAATTTACTTTACCTTATCTAATAGAGCCCGCAGTGCAATCTCTCAGCACCTTCATAGCCCTATTATCGCGACACTGTGATTGCATTTTTCTTGCTTCTGTCGTGAAGCTCTCGTTATCCCATTAGAAACTAATGGCACCGTGATGGAACGTGGGGAGCATGAAATAACCCCCTTTTACAGTTTTTCCCTCCTTTAAACAACCACAATCTCACTGTTTATTCTCATACTGACATGTCAGAAAGATCTGCATGTGTTTTTATTTGATTCCTGAACCTCTTTTTTTTTAATTCTCCAAACAGCAGCAAATCCCATAATGGCAGCAGTAATAACCGATAAGGTTCATTCACACCACGATTCCAGCGACTGTCTGGTTATCCACTAAACATGTCGCTTCATCACATCCTCACCCTCCCGTCTTCCCTGCTGATGCCTGAGACAGAACGGAGAACGCGTCCTTTCACCTGATTTCTGTTTCATTCCTAAACCGGTGTAAAATGGTTTCATATCCACAAGCTCACTCTGCCTTGGTTTAAGTGCTGCATGAAGATTTGATTTAGAAAATGATTTTTGTGGCTTTTTTTTTTTTTTTTTGATGTGCTATGGGTTTGCCGTGTTGTTTTACTGGATTAGATTTTAGGATGAAAGTGCTTGCATGTAGTTTTTTTGACGCTGTGCTATGTGGGTGTGCCTGTTCGAAAGGATTCTTGCACTGAACCTGACACGTTTGCTCAGCATGGCACTACACCTGGGCTTTGTGGGCGTGATCACGCGAACGCGATCCGGCGAACGGCGAGGGCTGAAACGACGCCGCATGAATATATGACGCCGCTTCACTATTATTAATCACCTGCAGGGTCAGATGAGCCGATCAGCCATTACCATCCTACGTACCTGTGCTGTCGAGTCAACACAAAACTCAGACCGTGTGTTTTCACAGATGCTTATTTCAGCACTATCTCTCCAGCAGGAGCCATATCGTGTAATATCAAGTAGGCCGTTTTATCACTCTGCATACCACTGCATACTGTAGTGGATATTCCTGAGCTCGTGGTGTCAGTTGCTTTCAAATATACCCTCACCAACCACTTTCACAGGAACATCTGTACCTTTTCTTATTCGTACAGTTTCATTACAATCAATAAAATCATGTGGATACGGATTAAGAGCTTCAATTCAATTTTACATCAGCCATCAGAAAAAAATCTGATTTTACTGACTGACCGTTGCATGGTTGATGTTTAGTGAACGTGTCCAGGGATTCTCTTGCACAACAGTCCCTATAGTTTACGCAGAATAGTTGTGAAAGCAAAAAAAACATCCAGGGAGCAGCAGATCTGTTGTGGAAATGCCTTGCTGATGAGAGGGGATGAGGGCCAAAAGAACTGCCAGGTTCATTCTGGCTCAGGAAGGTTACAATATCTCCAATAACCAATCTTTACAGCCGTAGTGAGCATAAAAGAATCTCACAACATATCGAAGCTTTAATTGGGCATCAGGTTCAAGTCCTGATAGCCAAGAACAGGAATCTGAGGCTACAGTGGACAGACAGTTGAAGACTATAAACATCGCCTGGATGGAAACATTAACTGAAGCTCTTGCTGTGTATCTGCATCATTTTTTTTGCATTGTTCTGCTGCTACATGATTGGCTGATTTGATAATTGCAAGAATGAGCGACTGATAAGTGTATGATGCTCATCAGGCAATTCTTTACCGCCCTGATTGCCACAAAAGTTCCTCAGCCTCCTCCCTTAGCCAGGATGTCCTCCTTTCCTCTTTAATCAGCTCTCCTCCTGTCACTTCTGTTCCACTAACCCTGAATGGCAGCTCGGACATTATTAGGAACACAGAGCAGCTAAGCCTTTACGTTCACTCGCAGGAGACCGATTTTTTTTTTTTTTTTCTGTGCCGAATCTCACACTCCTTTTTTCGTCTCACTCGGACGGCTTCCCAGAGACAGAGAATGGCCCGAGGCCAGACATGACGGGAATGCTGCCAGCCTCAAGAGGAGACCCTCGTTATTTTGCAGAGTGGAGAGAAGGACTGTTAAGCTCTGCCAGGTTGCTCATGGGTTTCATAGAAGTATGTGGGCTAATTGGCGCAGAAAACTCTAGAAGGCGAGATGCGAAGCTTTCAGACCAGGAAAGGTTTGACAACAAAACTAAACTATTAGTAAGTTTGTTGACAATTGGTACTTTCTTTTCTTTCTTTTTTTTTTTTTTGCAGTAGGAAATTATTCTTCCTTCACCTCTGATGAACCCCTCTGACGATTCTCAGCATATGGATAGAAGAACAAAATACACAACAGAAATGTGAAAACAACCCTCTCTTTTATTGGCATTGTCCCTCTAGGGCTCAATAAAAGATTTCTCACTGGTCATTTACAGAGACACTGACCTCTCTGTTGTGATTCAAAACACTGCATTTGTTAAACAATCGCTGTGTGATGGAGCCTTTCGTTTTGCCTCCGGCTTAAGTTCGTCAGAACTCCACACAGAAACACAGACTGCCAGCTGTCACGGCGCATCATGTCTTTCCACAGCGCACCCTCCGATTGTTTTAAGACAGATGTAAGGTTTTCGGTTATAGCTAAATCCGAAGCACTGTGCTATTCGAAGAGCTGCTGCCGGTAGCGTTTTGCTTCTTGGTCTGCCCGTATTTTGACGCAAGCGAGCATGGCAGGTGTCATGCTAATTCTGTTATTCCTGTGACAGAGCGTGAGGCACTGACAGCATGGGTCACGTTCCTCGAAATGGAGGCGAGTAACCCTCACTGCCTCTCGTCTGCCTGCCTCACTTCTAATCGTTTCGGACTCGCAGCTCGAGCCAAGCCAGTGTGAAGCTACTTGGATGTGGGTGTTGGAGGCTTGGCAGGTCTAAAGTGTCTGGAGCTGCCAGAGAGGTGATGTGATGGCTGTGATGCCTAATTGGAGGGCATCTTGCTAAAGTTCAGTCTGTGAATAAGAAAGGGCAGCGGCTGTCTCCAGCAAATATTTTATGGGGGTATAAACACATAAATAAATAAATAATGGTCATATTTTCCCTAGTTGTTATTTATCAAACTCGTAAAAGGTCAATATAAAAAGCCGTTTTTCTGAGTTCATATTTACTCGCCTAGACAGCAAATGAACACCAATCAGAAAACACAAACGGTCAGAATCATGCATTTTCCCCCTCATTTCTGTTCAAAAGCTACTAACCAGCTAGCTACACTCCAAAAATAGGTACAGAAGACCTGGTTTTATAAGAAAAGAAATATTTCCCTCCTATTCCTAGCACCTTCATTTAATAATTTTGAGTGGAACTGTCATAACGTTGTTATTAATATGACTTCTGGAAAATTATGCCATCACCACTTTCAGACTACTACTGTCTGAATTCCCCTTAAAAACAGATCAGATTTGGAATTTTCTTTAATGTTTTTCTTCATACCCACAGAAATTAATTCCTGCTTATAACCCTGGTATACGCATTCTCTCTTTCTCTCTTTTTTTTCTATTTCTATTAACAAATGCAGAAAGAAACATTCGTTTACAATATGTAAAACTAGCATTCTTCCATATCATAGATACTCATTGCAGTAGTGCTCTGTTATTGCCAGGATTCTCATAATCATGGTCAGTCATGATCCCTGGCATCTTTCAGCTCAGGTTTCAGTCACGACCAAATCTGCATAGCTGCATGCGAACTCTGGCCACTGGCCCAGATATCCCTATACCTCTTTCTTTGCCAGTAGCAAAGAAACCTCCGCTAGATTAATTTTGGGAATTAAACTTCAAATATCAGTTCAGCCACAGTTTCTACATTCCCTTTCTTCACTTCCACTGATCTCCTTCACGCTGCTTAGAGAAACAGCTCAGCAGGCTTTAATTAGCACCTGCCTTGGATATGAAAGCGCTTCCATTGTTTTGGTTGATTTCTGTCTGTCACACAAAGCCCAGCTGGGGTTTGATGAAGCAGATTAAGGAGCGCAATATTGATAATGAACTCAGGAGAGATGGAGGTGAATGGAGCATGGAGGTATGGAAGAGGAGGCGGGGAACAGCGGCGCTTTGGGGCAGAGAGCTGCTAGACTTTGTCGTTTCTTGACATGAAAACAAAATCAAAGTCGATTCGGCGAACAAATCTTCACTTCTTGCACACGCATACTCGCTGTTAGTGCAGTTTTGAATGTGTGTATCTCGGTGCAGGGGTGTGATCAGTCCCACGGCGGGGCTGAAAGGGGGCAGAACGGCTCCTCTGCAGTGCATGGCTGTGGCTGAGGGACACTCCAAGCCCGTGCTCTGCCTTGACGCTACCGACGAGCTGCTTTTTACTGGATCCAAAGGTACGCACGCAAACATAACTTATTTCTTGCTATTCCCCAGTTTCTACTTTGTATATACAAACTCATGAACAAACTCAGAAAATCAATTTGGGTTGCATTGTCTGCATGCTTTTGGGACACACTCGACATGCTTTATTGAACTCGTATTATGTCTGAAGCCTCTAAGGACTGAACAACTGCTGGAAGAAGGTTCACTGCTGTGAACCGTAATGTGGAAACAAACTAAAATCCAGTCTGTCCAAAGGAACATCTGATGTTTAAACCAGTTGTTTGAAGATGTTTCTTCGATTAAATTAGTGCCCCAGTTAAACCATTATTCCATGACAGACTCAATATTCCACCATTCAGTGTAAAGTCACTGCCTTGGGGTGAAATCTATTTTGTTAACCTTTCTCTGTTCCGGTGCTGTAAAATGGATCCGGCAGCATTAATGGAAGCCATCATCATAATAAAGCCTGATGGCACATACTGCTTGTTAGCTCATAAACCATATGGACTGTGGAGCCATAGAGGGCTGCGTTAGGGCCGTTCATTGGCTGTGAGTCTGTTAGGGCCGTTCAGGCTATTTAGTTAAGCATGCCTTTCCAGGTGAGTATAAAAGATGATAATTGATGTTTTACAAACATAAACAGTTTGGACCGAGTGAACAGGTTGAACTCGTAAAGAGGGAAGGAAGCACAATATTTACCGTGTGTATGTGAAGAGGTAGGTCAGGTGTTCAAAATTAGCCACAGATTATTCTGAATGACCATTTAGAGATAAAGATATTTTATGCACGCTAGTATTTATAGCTACAGATGCATAGCATAACATAATATAACGTAACATAACACGATATAACGCTGTAATTTTTTTCCGATCCTTCTCTTTGCCCTCAGACCGCACGTGCAAAATGTGGAACCTGGTGACTGGGCAGGAGATCGTGACTCTGAGGGGACATCCCAACAACGTGGTGTCCGTCAAATACTGCAGCAGCTCCGGCCTGGTCTTTACTGTCTCCACGTCCTACATCAAAGTGTGGGACATCCGTGACTCTGCCAAGTGTGTGCGCACGTTCACGTAGGTATCGAATGAGCTCTCAGGTTATCCTACCCTTGTTCGTTCACTCTCTTGCTGTGAGGATAATGTGTAGACTTAAAAATCAAAGAGGAATTGTCAAGTAGAACCCAGGATTATGTCTGATCTCCTCTACCTGATTGTAAACTCTTTAGTGTTTGGGGTTTCCTGGGGCTATGTACGATCTCCTAGGGCTGGGTGGTACATCAATAATTTAAAACATGTCAGGATATAAACAGAGCTGGATATGGGCTGAGGTGGTATAATTTATATCGAGTTTTAAAGTTTCGAAATAAAGTTAAGTTGCGGTTTTTTTCTGCTCCGTCGCTGTCTGCTCCGGGCTGCACTACTCTGCTCTGTTAGCAACCCTTCCCCCACTAACACACACACACACGCACACACACACAAACACACAGCAATATACTGTCTTGCAACATGGAGGAGGATGACACACAACTCACACATGAAGGCAGCTTAGTCTGTACAAAGAACAACAACGGTTCATTTATTTGGGCGTGGTTTGTATTTCACAGCTTAGATGAGACGTGCAGCAGAATCGCATTTCCTGTAGGGAATGCCTAAAGGAGGTAGTGTCAGAAAGCTGGAGTTCTACCAACCTTTTTTCACCACTTACACCAGCACAAAGTGCTGTAAGAAGAGGCTGTTAAACTCCGAGCTTCTACTACAGTTACCAAGCATTTGCAGCCCACTACACCTAAGCCAGTTCTGACAGCATTGCAAGGTTCAAAGAAATGTGCAAAGTGGTGTGGAAGATTTTTCCCACTTCGTGAAAAATATCAAGATGTACAATTATGTGAAAATATTAGGACACCCCATGAAAACCTTCAGATGACATTTGATCTTCATTTGAACAATATTGAGAGAATATAACTAAACATGTTCAATTAAAGATTTGAAAAATGTCATTAATAATTAGAAATGCAGTTTTCTTGTGAGGAAAAATTCAGGACATCCCCACATTTCTGACTAAAATAGTTACATTAGTTAAAAAATAGGGTGGCACGGTGGTGTTAGTGGTCAGCACTGTCGCCTCACAGCAAGACGATCCGGGTTCGATTCCCGGTGTGTCCGGGCCGTTCTCTGTGGAGGTTGCATGTTCTCCCCGTGCTTGTCTGGGTTTCCTCCGGGTTCTCCAGTTTCCTCCCACAGTCCAAAGACATGCACGTTAGGTTGATCGGTCACTCTAAATTGCCCGTAGGTGTGAATGTGTGTGTGTGTGTGTGTGAGTGTGTGTTGGCCATGCGATGGACTGGCGACTGAGTATATTTTAAACGTTATATCACCTCTACCTCTTAATATTGTTAAAATGAAGATCAGATTTCCATATGTTTAAATATGTTAAAACAAAGCAAATGTTTTCATGGGGTATCCTAATTTCATCACATCGTATATCATATATCATATACAGGGCGTCCCCACAGTCTAAATACATAGGAAAAATTAAATGTATAATATTATGCTTTATATTTTTAATTTGCCAGCACATAGAGAATATTTTGTAAATATTTTGTAAAATTTTGTAATGAATATTTTTGTAAATACAGGTACATGTAGCTACAAGTTCCCATTTTCCCTCTGTATGGCGACTTTTGGAACACCTTGTATTGCCATTCAGACAAAACATATTGAGATATAATTTTTTTGTCTATAATCACCCAGCCCTACTATCTCCCATTTAACAAGTACACTGAAGTACCAGAAAAACTGGTACTGGAACCTATGCAAATTACACAGCAACGCCACTTATGCACGTCACTGGTTGCGTCTGCCAGTGTGTATATAAAGCGATAGACATCTGTTGACAGCTCATGAGATGGGTCATAGCATTTCAGAGGTAGAAGCAAAGTTTGGAGCATTTCAAGGGTGTACCGTGACTACAAGAATTCCAGCAAAACCTTGAAATTACAGCAGTGTAGCAGTAAAGGAGACTCTGGGTGAACGTGACCAGCGTCGGCTGGCAAGAATCGTTTCACGTGATAGCCAGAATTCAATGCTGGGGCCTCAACAAACATCAGCGTGAGGACTGTGCAATGTTCCCTCCAAGATACTGCGGGGGACCTAGCAAGTATTAACTGCTGCACCAGTTTTTCTGGTACTTCAGTGTACAACAATAATAACAGTAATAATAAGACGTTTCCTACATTTATTGACATAACCCAAAAAAGCATACGGTGCAAGTTTCACGAGAGACAGATACACATGAACAGTCACATGGTGATACAATCATATTGTAGTTTTCTGTACAATATAATAATCTTTATCATTATATTATATTATGGCCAGTTTAATCCTGTAGGATTGCATAATTTACCTGCTTGATATTTGATACAGATGAGTGAAAAAACTTCAGAAATGCATTCAGAGAACATTAAATCGATTTATAATGGATCACACAAGGTTACATCCCCCCAAGCAATTTGCAAAATATTTTAAAAGTTATGTTCATATTCTTATGTGAAACATGGAATAAACCCTGCTTTATGTTTGTTTTTTGAGACTTTTATGTTTCTCGCTGTTTCTTTTTCTATGAATTCTGGGTGTTTTTTTTTTTTTCATGTGACACCGTACACAGTGGTCATGCTTTTAAACTTTTCTTTCTTCTTCTTAACTCTAGATCCTCAGGTCAGGTGGTTTCAGGAGACGCCTGTGCTGGCACCACCACCCGCACAATCACCACAGCCCAGGGTGAATACCAGATCAACCAGATCGCCCTAAACCCATCCGGCTCTGTGCTCTACGCTGCAGCAGGGAACACGGTCCGAACCTGGGACCTCAACAGGTACACAACTTTCTGATGAACCTGCTCGTCCTGTAATGCTAACCTGGCTGATTATGTGAGACCCAGCTAGTTACCATGTACTCTTAGCATTCCAGATACCTTCATTACGGTGACATTATGCTGGATAGCTGCACAGTCAGGGCGTGCCTTCTGGTTAAATTTGATATTCACAAATGCATAAAAGTTAATGACTGGATATTAACCAGTAGGAGAAAGGGAAACGGGTATTTACTCTGGCACAATGCACCACAGTTAAACCTTTGTCCACATGTTTATGTGTTTGACAGATGTAATGGAGAAATAATGAACTATCAAATCTACAGCAAAAGCTTTACTGAATGTCAGTTTTAATGAATGTCAGTTTTGTTAAATGTCATCTCAGGATTTCGGCGTATAACCCTGCTGCAGTAGCTCATGTTGAAAAAAACTTCATGAACCTTATAACTACCAGAGTTCACGGCTCTGCATCCGCTTAGATATTTTTCCACTGGATCTTTAAATATATCATTTCCACTAGACTGTTTTGCTTTCTGCATTGTGGTGTAACTGAGTTTCCAAGGTATCTGATTTTGTCTGTTGTAGTTTTTTTACTTTTGCTCTGTGGGTTTTGTGCTCCCAGTCGCTTGAGATTAAATACCATCCACTCCAAAGACTTTTGTCATACCTGATCCACACTTTTATGTTGCACATCAACTACTCTCGTGTGACAGCATATTGCCAGATATATATACGTATATATATATGGTTTTTTTTGGTTTCTGTATTGGCTATTTGAATATCCATGCACATCCCTACTGTATCATAGTTATAACCACCTACAAAAGACTGTATTTTGCCTATCTATCTGGGTTGTAAGTTAGTGAAATAGGTTATTTTTTATGACTTGCTAGTTAGAAACAGAACAGTTTTATCGCATTTTATTAAACGCAGCCTTTTTTCACGTTGTGCTTTATAACTCTACGTTCCTTTTGAATGTCTCTTTAAATCAAAATAAAGTGACTCTTTGAAATGCTCAATATTAACAATATTAATATTATAAGACAGTCATTTTTAAAAATGCCACCTTCAAGTGCACCCATGTAGAAAGCTGTACCCTATTAGTATGGTTTCATATTCGCTGACTAATCACGGTAATTTTTGACTCATTAAAGAAGCAACGAAAAAAATGA
Source organism: Scorpiodoras heckelii (assembly GCA_028566435.1). Classification (NCBI taxonomy): domain Eukaryota; kingdom Metazoa; phylum Chordata; class Actinopteri; order Siluriformes; family Doradidae; genus Scorpiodoras; species Scorpiodoras heckelii. The sequence goes on from JAOVVH010000001.1 coordinate 9,835,399, forward strand.
TCTCATTAAATGTTCTATTAATTGGCAACTCTAATTAGCCACTATATTCATGCTTGTTTATAAGGCATTAAAATATTAGGCATGCATTCAAGCTTGAGTTGGGATTGAGATGAGAATGGGTTGAGATGAAGTGAATGTGTCGATGCTGTATAGAATGCAGGCCTCGGGGAAGCTTACAGGCCACATCGGCTCAGTCATGTGTCTGACAGTGGGCTACTCGGGTGGAGGCAAAGACCAGGTCATCACCGGCTCTAAGGATCACTACGTGAAGGTATGCATGCCGCTTGCTGTGGAGTCTTTTTCATATTTCTCAACCTACCCAAAGTCGAAAGAAATGAGAAGCGACATGCAGGCCGATGCTCTTTGTGCTGTCATGACCTTTTACAGGTGTTTGATGTTGCGGAAGGCATGCAGGGGAACATCGGACCCGCTCACAACTTTGAGCCACCCCACTACGACGGCATCGAGTGCCTGGCCGTGCATGGTGACGTGCTGTTTAGCGGCTCCCGTGACAACGGCATTAAGAAGTGGGATCTGGAGCAACAGGAACTGATTCAGGTACGGGAGCACTAGCAGAAAAGCTCATAGTCGTGTAAGGGTCAATGCTTTTTGAGACATTTTTAAAAAATACGGCTTAAGTAAGGGTTGATGCTTTTTGAGACATTTTTAA
>JAOVVH010000001.1:9840892-9857395 GCA_028566435.1 Scorpiodoras heckelii
TCTTTCTTTCTTTCTTTCTTTCTTTCTTTCTTTCTTTCTTTCTTTCTTTCTTTCTTTCTTTCTTTCTTTCTTGCATTCTTTCTTTCTATCCCATTTCCCCTTTCATTTTGTTTATTTCTCTCTCTTGCTTTGTTTGTTGTTTCGGTTTCTCTCTTTTTCTGTCTGCTCTTTCCCCTTTTTGTTTCTCTCATACTCGCTCTTTCACTTTTTTTCTGTTTCTCACTTTTTTCTTTTTTCTCTCCTCCTTTTCCCTTTCTTTCTCTCTCTCTCTCTCTCTCTCTCTCTCTCTCTCTCTCTCTCTCTCTTTCTTTATTCATTCACACATTTTTTCTTTCTTTGTTACTTATTCTGTACCTCATTGTCGTTATTGCTATTGTTTCTCTCTATATTTCTATATCCCCTCATTGTTTTTTCTTTCTCTCTCCCTCTCACTCTTTCTCTCTTATCTCTCACTCATCTCTATATCTCTGTGCCTCTCTCTTCTCGCTCTGTTTTTCATGCCTTCTCTCTGCGTGGCTGCGTTGCGGTGTGTGTGCAGTGACTGTCGGGTGAAGTTGTGGACGTATGTTCCGGGTCTCACTCCCTGCCTGCCGCGTCGTGTTCTGGCAATCAAGGGCCGAGCCACCAGCCTTCCCTGAGCCCCACTAACACCCTCCGCCTCTGCTCTCCGGTACTGCCTTCCTCACACACTTACTTTATTTCTGTCTTTTCGACTTCTCTTATTGCTCTTGCTCTCTCTCGCACTCTCTTCTTCACTCCCCGACTCGTGTGTCCTTTTTTTCCTCAGTGACTCTCACTTTTTCTTAACAAAAGACAAACTCTTGCCTTTAAATTGGATGACAGGCTCAGTTTTAGCTCTCGGTGAGTTTAACAGGACTCTTCTTCTGCAGCACCAAACTCTGTTGCAGTTCTAATTGAGTCTACCCTCTGGGCATAAATCCTCTTAATTGTGTCCTTTCCCGAACCCTACCACTGAGAGCTGTTGTCTGTCTCACGCCTCGTTGAATCCTTACTACCTTGTGCTTCTGATTCACTGCTATAATATCGTTGTGTTTAAACGAGTTGCTTTGTATCCCACCAAATTCACTACAAGTGCAGAGTACAAATTTGAAATAGTCAAACACTTGTCGTGCAGCAGAACACTGCTATAAATTGTACAGCCCTTTGAGGATTCTGCAGTTTTAGAGACCCAGAACGTTACATAAGAGCCCACACGGTCAGGGTTAAATCTTTCCTCTAGAATAAACGTGCCAGAGTAATATTTGCCATTCTTTTTTCAGGTAGCTCTCCGGTTTTGACGTCTAGCACATATCAGCTGCGGAGGAGTTCCTGTCAGTCCGTTTCAAGATTCATTCTGCGCTTGTTCCTATTTTCTGTTCTCTCACACTTCTTTATTGCTCTGCCTCTCTTCCCACAGTGACAGGACTGTGAAGATCTGGAACCTGAGGATCGTGAAGAAGAGGTGACAGCTTGACTTCGTGAACGATGATGGTCTGTGTTCCTTTCACTGGGCTGCTGATTGCCAGGTGACTCAGCTTGTCCTCAGAGATCAGAGGTCAGAGGTCACAATCTGGAGCTCCAGTGCCACATGAAGGTCTCGTAATGGAAGATGAAGGCAATAGTGACTCTAAGGTGCCACCATGTCGGTATTTTTGACTGCACACCAAATAATGAGATGAGCACGTGTCTGTGACACGTGCGTACATTTACAGAAAGTGTCCTTCCGTGCCAAAATTGTTTTTTTGAAGGAAAAACAAGTCTCTCTTTAGATGTAGCTGCTGTCCATTTTTTGTTTATTTATTATTTCAAGGATAAAAAAAACAGGCCAATACGGAGGCCTTGGGAAATCACTTCTGAGCCAAATGGTGGGGAAAAGCACTTTTCAGCTTTACCCCCTGGAGACCCATATGTTTCTGTTTTTGATTGACTGAATATCAGACTTCATCATAGCAAGCGCTGTACTGGAAGCAAGAAGGAGATTGATTCTTCTGTTACCATCTGGCGGAGCTTCTCTGGAGAGTCTGGCTACAAACGGAGCTTGTTTCAGGACGTGACTGTGTAACAGTGCTGGTACACTCACCATACACGCCATCACGTCCCTCTGAGGTGTCTACTTAAGAGTTTTACAGAATCTAATACGGACTTGGTGTCTTCTTAATCCCTCATCATCTTGATCACGCTCAAGAAAACTTTGTACAGCTTCCTCTCCTTTTCAGACAAGTGTCTCCACCTGTGCTGTGATGTTTCCTTGTTCTACCTCAGGTTTAAATGTGTCTTTTGGGTCTGTAACCCTGTCTGATGTTTGCGCTTGGGGCTCTAAAGCACGTCTATCTACCAGTCTTCTTATTACTGGTCTGTGAATCCAGTGCTCTCTGAGCTCTGCAAGCCCCTTATCCACACTCTGCTGAGCGGACACTTTTAGTGGTCGGCTTCAATAAGCTCGGGCCAGCAGTGGCCCAGAGTGTGCAATAAAACCGACAGTTTGCTCTAATGAAGGCTCCAGTGCTTAAGCAGGCAGAATGAGACTTACCTTCAGTGGGTTTAGAAGGACCCGGTCTCCTGCCGAGAGGCAGTTCTTGATCAGTTCGGTTCAGTCTGACCCAGCTGAGTGAGTTTGTACTGTTCTTTCGATGCTGTAAATGCTGGACAGACTCGAACGGAAGTAATCTAACGGAAGTCATTATAATTAATCACCATATCTGTGAAAATATTACGCAGCTTTGTAGTGAGTGGAGCTAAAGCTCTGTAGCATTCTGAACATTATGTTTAGCTGACTGCTGAGAAAGTGCAGTATTAGGGGCTTACATGTAATATTTAGTAGGATAGGAATTAGGAGCAACTTTTCACTTTTTTGTGAATGCCTGCTAGATTTTTGTACCTGACCTGGTTCGTGAGGTGAAATGCATAAAGTCTCACTGGAACTACTTCTTAAGTTATTAAAAGTAAACACTCTGAAACAGTGGTTCTTAAAAGTAGGTTCTCCAGGGGTCTGTGAAGAATAGCCAGGGGGATCCATGATTTTGTTAATGTAGAGACAATGGTTGAAATCATGTCCACTATTTTCAAAGTTGATCCAGACCTCAGTAGTCCAAAAACTATAAAATATGATCAATTTCTAGTCGTGAAGTTCAGGAATAAAAAGCTCTGCGGTGCCAATAAATAGACAGAAAGTTATTGTACACATTTACACAATGAGTCTAATTATTAGAATATTTCAGTGATGTTCATAAAATAAATCGGTCCCGAGTGCATCCAGGGAATTTGATTTAGAGGTAAAGAGGTCACTGACTGCAAAAACATCGATAACCTCGGATCTACAATCACGCAGATCTCTGTCCCCCAAAACACGCTGAAATATAACATCAGAACATCAATATAACTGGCGGAACATCAGATACTTCTGAAAGCCCTTTGGGCTAGACACAAGTTGTGACTATGTCTGAAATTATCTCGTAGGATCCAGTCCAATTTCCCTTTTCCATTGCATCTCTTTAAAATATGCAGAGAGCAGAGTTGAGAAGTAGGTCGGCTTCGGCGCTGTTTTTTTCTGTTCACCTTTAAAAAACAAACACACAAAAAACAGTTGCTGTTTATTAAACGAGACAGGAAACTGGCCTGCCGGTGCCAGAGGAGCCGACACGCCTGATGGGGGTATGTGGGCGATGGCAGGTTTCATCTTGGCACAACACTGGTATGCACTGAGTATTTTTAGAGCATCAATCATCATCTTCCTGGGCTGCACTCTTCTCCCAGCCCCCAGATTTACTGTCTTTTTTAATGAAACATATTTATCACCCTAATCTTTTCTGGGCGGCCCCTGGCGCATCTATATCTGTAGAAGCAGCTGTCGGTGGGTGCTCGGCTGTCAGGCCCAAGCTCTGATTTCCAGCTGTGAGGGATGGGTTCGCTCTGCTAAAAGCCCCGCAGCACTGACGATGGCATCAAGCTGTGTTTAAGGAGCCGGTGTCCCATTAAAACTGTAGGCTGATGTGAATACCACAGTTTTCTTATAAACATGCGAAGCTGCTGTTCAGCTCCTGAGATTTCATACCGCAGCGCTGTTTCCCGCGTCTCACATCTGATTGGTTGATTCGTTTTCTACAACAGAAGCTCCGAGTGCAGTTCCAGCTGCAAGATTTATGCTAATCTGCTCGTTCTTGTTGCTATAGTAACAACCTACCCAGGCGGATGCGCCGCATAAACGGGTTAAATAACATGAATTTATTTAAGATCTGAATTAAGGAGTCTCCAGTGTCAGTCTGTGTCAGTCAGTGTCAAGACGTTTTTTAGGATAGACGTCTTCAGGATGCACTGTCGGCGATTAGAGAAGCTGCATTTTTTTGTCTTATTAATTGCTAGACAGAGAAAACGTCATGATTTCATTAAAAAACGGGAGTTGTTAGCAAATTGGCATGGAATAAGAGGAATAAAACATCTCCTAACATGCTGTTTTTAGAAAATAATGAATCGTTGATTATTTTCCTATTACTAGACACCACCATGTGTTTTATTCCTTACATAACACATAACCAGTCAGTGTGAAAGTCCAAGGTTTATGTGACTCATATAAATAAAAAGAGGGAGGATCTGAACGGTCTTCTGAAGCGTGTACAGTGTAAAAGTATCGGCTCACTTTCCCAACCATCATCTTCCACAAACACGCACTTTTTCTTTCTGTAGTATTTTGGTCCAAATACATTTTATTTCTAAAGCCATGATACCCTGTGAAAATGGTATTTGTAGTGAAACGAGTGATTTGGAGCACTGCGACAGATCACTAAAGTTGTTGCCAAAGCCTTTGAACTGTGATCATTTCAGCACATATTCTGTGTTTTGTTTGTTCATTTTAAGTTGTTCTTTCCCGTCTCTTTAATGCTGTTGACTTAACTAACGACTTAAGCTACCTTTTTTTTACTCCCTATTGAAATCAAATCCCTTTTCAAAGAGTGCCCCACATTAGCGCGCTAAAGAGACTGGATGTCGGGCTTTATTCGTTTCATTTTTAGAAATGAAGGCATTTCAGGGCTTTCTAATTTCTTTTGAAAGTGCATTATCCTTTTCATATTGTTACGTGTTGAATGTTGACTGAGGAATAAGTGTGAAGGAAGCTTTATTCGGCTAGCGCTCAAAGACTGTGAAACGGAGGGATATAACCTCTCGGCGTGCGTTGAATACAATGTGGTTTTAATGGCCTCTTATACTTTACGCCGTGGATATGACAGCAATACAGTAAACTCACAGGCCAGTGTGCGATGGAAAAACTCCTGCCCCTGAATTTGCAGCCACTTTCATAGTCATGCAGTGTGTTTGGTGCTCGACATGAACACAGTCATCACAACAAGGTCTAACTAAATTCGTATTTTCTTTTACCCGTTGTGTTCCTATGAACTTGTGTTTTTGCATGGCCTGAACATGAGGCAGAATTGAACAATACGTAATCAAAACTGCACTGTTTTCTTCATACAGGAGGGTGTCTGTGCCTGACTATAGGTATCTACAATCATCTGTGCACTAACCTGGGCTTTGTACTCCTGCTGCTGCTGCTGCTGCTGCTTTCTTATGTAACACAGACAGTGGGGTGGGAGTCGCCCATTTTTGCCTTATGCTCCAGCTCTCTGTCTCTAAGCCTTCACCACCTTAGACTGATCCTCAGCACCCCATCGTAAAACCTCGGCCATGGTTCGGACATTTGGACGTATCCGTCAATATATATATATATATATATATATATATGATATTATGTTGAGCAAGAGGTTATGACTTTCTTATTTTGTGTGAAAACCATTTTATACCTTTTGGTGACAACTGGGAATGATTCTGGATTGGATTCTCCTGTTAAAAAAAAAAAAAGCATTAAACACAATCAGAAAAGGTGAGCAGAGATCAGACCTCGTGCCAGCTCTAGCTAATGGATATCAGACAGCAGGCGAAGGCACGTGCAGAGAGCAGGTACATCACACAGCAGCAGCAAAACAACAGGGTCAAAGGTGCCTTTTTATTGCACAGACTCCTCCCGAGGACTGCAACTGTTTCTACAGTGGTGTTCGTCTGTTTTCTTACATGTACAAATAGGTGTAAAATACTTGACTGTAAATATTGTATTAAATTTTTATTTAACGATTGATCAAGCTCTGCAGCAAAAAAAAAAAAAAGAATAAAAATACTGTCAAAATGTTGTTTGGAATGAGTGTTTTCTTATATTTAATGCTGAGTCGTTGTATAAGAGGAATTATTAAGAACTTCATGCTTCAATTGCTCTCTTTGTACCCTTTCTGTTATATAATGAATCATCTAGGGGGTTTTTTTGTGACTGATTTTCATGTATAAACTGCAGCAGGTGCCCAAATGTCACATCCAATCACAACCTGAAAGTGTTTTCCGTTTGTTCGTATCAAGCTCAATATTTGCATGCCTGATTGGCGTGATGACAAATCTTCACCTTCTAATTGCTCTTCATTGACTTCTCTCACCTATCCGTTTGTAAATTGCTTCAGAAAATGCTAAAAGGAAAAAAAAAAAAAACCCGACCAAAGCACGTAATGAGAACGGATTGTGCTAATACAAACACGCACACGTTTTAAGTGCTCTTTATCGAGTGCCGAACTAGTCCAGGCTCCGATGTGGTAGTGGAGTTCACACAGAGCTCAGTAGCTGCTGAAATAACAGCACCAGTCGAACTGCGCTCGTACGTCTTCATTTCCAGTGCAGATTGTCATCGTTTAGCTGCCGTGGCTCTGAGACGCCGTGGGGACATGATGGACGAGGGCAATTAGTGGTGTGAAGGAGGAAGTGGCACTCTGTAGGAGCTGTGTTCTCACAGGGAGAAAGCCACCGAGCACGTAACTCACTCTTATTTAAAATAGTTCATGACATGAGCTCGGGTGCAATGGTACGGCGCTCCCTGCTCCGATTCGACGCATCAGGGTGACAGGATTATACAAGCCTCGTGTGAGTTCAGTCATAGTGATTGATGCAGCAATGGAAACAGAAACCTGTGTGTTTGTGGCACATCGTGGGTTTGGGGTCCTGGGTGAAAATGTCAATGCCGTGTCTGCATCTGTGCTCGCAAAATTACAGCCGACCTTTTGTTTCCTACGTAGCTGTGATTCTAGCAACATTCTCAACTCTGTGGAAATGAGGTGCGATGTGGTAAAACGACAAATCCAAATGGCTCAAATGATTTCTTTGGACCAATTCTTACGGCATGCGTGGTCCTTTGTTTCTTTAGTTCCCCACCTTCCAAAAATGGAAGAAAAACATAACCGTGTTAATGTACAACCTCTCGTTATATGTGTATAGAGATAGTATCTCTACTATCATATAGATTCCATATGTGGTGCAAGTAGAGACGTTGTGCCGCACTGTTTTATTAATCCCTCTTGCACAGTTTGTACCTGTTTTCTAACAAGTTTACTTGGTTGTAGTTCACAAAATCAAAACAAAATAGTCTGACCAGGCAGTTACTAAGGATGCTGTAAATACACTGAAATACCAGAAAAACTGTTATACCGGTTAATACACGGGATCTTGGAGGGAACGTTGCACAGTGCTCACGTGGTGTTTGTTGAGGCCCCAGCATTGCATTCCGATTATACTTAAGGAATTGTTGCACGTCTATCACGTGAAACGATTCTACCTCCGATATCTCACCAGCTCCAACTATTAAACTGCGTTGAAAATTGCAAAATCGGGATAACATGCCATTATCATGGCAGAAACAGCTCTAGAGGCTTCCATAGGTGTCTATTGCTTTATATTCACACTGGTGCATGCAACCAATGACATGCATAGGTGGCTTTGCTATGCATTTTGCATAGGCTCCAGTACCAGTTATTCTGGTACTTTAGTATACATGTCTAAAGGTTGGTCCTTTTTTGTTCCAGGAGCTTAATATCTGACCTCCTGCTCGCATTACTTTTTTGTGGTGTCTCACAGGATCACAGTCCCGATGCATTACCTCTAGTTACACTCAAGTATATTCTGAGGAAAAATAGTGCACCTCTTATTTGTTTACATATGAGGACAAATTAAAGGAAAAAACAACATATCTATTATGCTTTTTTTATTATTATTATTATTTTGTTGGCATGCTGCCGCCACTTCCCCTTAGAATGAAGCGTCACTGCAAATCAATACAGCATCCTTCTGACTGATCACTTTTATCCTATAATGAAACATTTCTATGGGCGTTCTATGAGCGATGGGTGTGGTCTCTTCCAGGATGACTCTGCACACATCCTCAGGGCATGAGGGCTCACTGAATGGTTTGATGAATATAAAAATGATGTAAATCATATGCTTTGGAGCCTTTTGGAGCCATGTGTTAGACAGCGGGCTCCACCACCATTATCAAAACGCCAGCTGATTGAAAATCTTTAGGAGGAACAGTGTTGATCAGCCCAGGTCCAGAGACTTCATGAATCTATGCTAAGACACACTGAATCTGTTTCCTGGATAGTTCCAGCCCAATTCCTTACTAAAACACGTTCCTTTTCCCCCATCTATATCTGCTTAGGACATATTTTCTGTTCATTCTGAGTACATTACATAGCTAAAATATTCAGTATACAGCCACTGTAGACTTTTGAGCCCAGGCTTTGAAAGCAAAAGCAGCATGCCTAGTCAAATCATTAGCAGAAAGTACTGCTGATCTCTCACTGAGGCACATCTGCTTTTTTCAACATGCCTCCATGCTTGTTCTATTCCTGAGCCATGTCTTACTGCAGCTTTAACTGACCCCCTGCTACTGGTGCAGCCGAGCCCTATGCTGTTTTTCCAGAGTCTGAGGAGGGGTGATAACGAGTCGATTGTGTTAGGGCTGTGGGGAAGATGGGAGTTTTATGAGCAGGAGAACTGCTGTGGCCAGGGCTCATTTAGTAGCTGGCAGGGGAGCATGAATCTTTGGGTACTCACCAAGCTCCCTTTCTCCACATGACACAACTCAGCAGAGAGATGGAAAGAAAGAAAACCGCAAGAAAGGAGTGAGGTATATCTCTACTAATGAGCAGAGGATCAGAAGGAGACCGATATAGATATCGTTTTCAAATAGAAAGCATAGACAGGAGCGACGGAGACAACGCCTAGATTAGAGCGAAAGGAAGGGATGGATGGATTGGTGGAGTAGGAGAGTGAGCGATGAGGAGGCAACTTATTCCAAGGCACTATCTCTGTCTCCTGCTGAACTGGAGCAGGTCCATAGAGTGAAACAGCGAGTGCTGCTAACGCTTTGATCGACACAGCAGGCAGGGATCTGGAGCGAGGAAGCATCTGACATGCTGGAGTTCACAGGAGGCTTTAATGCCAACTGTCATTAAGACCTCATCAAACATCTCCTGCATCTATCACTCGGTCCAGTTTGGGACACAGTGTAAACACACAGTCCATCTGCAGTCTAGAGCTGAAGAATCGCATTTGTTTTATGAGTATTTCGCATTCATCGCCTACAGGTCCGGCTAAGCTTTCTGTCAACAGTTTGTCTTTGGGGACTCTATGGCTGCATTTTGCCTTAGTAGCCATGTTCAGGGTTTTTCTTATAGCGCTGTATGCCTGTCTAACTTCAGCTACTAGAATGTAGTTAAATCTAGCTCAACATTGGCTCAAAATAGTTTTTTTGTTGGGTAAAATCAGTGTCTACAGTGTTATAGTACACAGTCTCATGGCAGTTCGGCTGAACCATTTACTCCGAGAGTAGTAAGTCCCAGGTGTGTTTGTATAAGCAGCATCTTTCCAAAGTTGCTAAACCTAGTAATAGAAATTTTGCTTCAGACCACATAATCTTAGAAAAGGTAGCCTCACACAGCATTACACTCTGCATCAAGATTCATTTTTTTTTTAAATCTCTGAGCACAAATTCACATCCCAAGCGTCATTTATTGGAACTCTTTAATCAAATGAACAATTTTTGTCAATTACCATTTCATTGTTTAAATTCTAGCCTTTTAAACACTTAAAGGTTCATTTAAGGTTCAGGTTTATTGGAAAGCATCTAAATTTCTACTATTTTCTTTTATCTGTTGTATCTGCTAGCAAAATCAGGATGACCTACTGCATGTACAGTTATAAAATCATAATTCATGTTCGTGTTCCCCAATACCTAAAAAGGCCAGTCATTGCTGGAACCTTAAAATTAGTGCCGTCAAATTAACTAATTAATTAAGTTAAAGTATTAATCGCGATTAAAAAAAACTAACTCCACTACAAATTTTAATGCATGATTATAAATTAGTTAAATTATGCAGTCCAACAGCGCTGCAGCGAACACAAATTGACCGTCACATTACTCGTTTTAGGCTGCGTTTCAATCACAAGGGTCCCTAAGCTGTATCCCTGCTCCCTACACACTGCACAAGGTACAGAATCACAAGGGTACTTCATACTATACTATATTATTCTGTAAACAAGCTTGTAGTTTAATGCCAGAAGAGAAATGTAACTATTTATATACTTTATTCAGCATTTCTTAAAAAAAAAAAAAATCAATCACTGATGTCAGGTGTCAATTGGTAAGTACTTGTGTAGCTAATAACATTTCATTGATTAGAACGCATTGTGAATAATGTGCAGAGGAATTTAGTCTTTTACTGTAATGCATTCTTATATCTTATGTGAATCGATGGATGAACGTAATTAAAGGAGTGAATTTGACAAAGAATTTGAGCCTGAATGAACAATCGTTCACTTTATCAACCAAGAAAAAAGAAAAATGAACATTATTTTAGATCAGAAATCCAACAAGGCATGTTTCCTTTCAAGCTTAAATAGGTAAAAGAAGACAAAGTAAAGGCAACTTAGAAATTTAAACTGCACAAACAATAGTTGGGGCTTGTTTCAACATTATCAGAAGAGGCATGTTGCCATTTTATCTATCCTTTATAGGTTTGTGTGTGTGGTATATGTTGCACGTCAATAGCAATTCTTTTTTAATAACGGTTGATCTGCAATAAACCAGGTTCAGGAATTTATTGCTATTGTACCTGTTATTGGAGATGCAGAGCACGAGGAGGAAGCTGGCAGAATAGAGCTAATATTGCTATATCAGGTGTGCAAAGTTCAGTGTTTGCTGATTTAAATCAGTCAGCGTGTGAATGGTTATAAGCTTTGCGTAATACATCCTGAAGGATTTATTCGTACATATAATCGACCGCAGTACAAAGTGATCCTGTAGTCGTGGGCCAGTTCCCATTCTTCCATGCTTGTGAAAAATCTTCAGATGAAGTCAGCCAGAGTGATAACGAAGAACTGGTGCCAGTGTGTTGCGCCATAGTTCCTGTGAGTTCCAACCAACACGTGAGTGAATTAATGAGTGAATTTGCATATTGCGCGTATTCCTTTAGACAGTTCACTGTGGAGAATGAAGTGGAACATCCTCTACACTCAACTCCCGGTTGCACAGTCAACAAGTGTGACACTTATTTTCCCTGGACAGAATAAACAGAAGGCTCTGGAGACAAGTCCATATGTTTGCACTTTGATCTCTTCTTGTACTCCCATTAGACCAAAATCGACAGATAATGAAAACCCCAAATGGATCTTAATTCGTTTTCTTGGTTTTCTTCTTGCTCTTAGCCGATACTTTGTTCTCCTCAGGGCTCGGTGTTGGGTTCTTCCAGTGTAGACAGCTGTAGGAAATGTAAGCACTGATGGCATACATAGCCATACCCTTGTAGCCGCTGATCACCAAACACAGTGGTTGTATTAGCACAAACAGACAGAAAACGTTGACTGATGCGTTATTCGGCAGATCCACGCGGTCTGCCTTAATCCCCTGCACAACACAATAGAAATAAATCAGAGCCACAGCGGGGTAAAACACCAGCTCTGCCATGCTTCTTGTCTTAATCTTTCAATCCTTGGTTTAAATGGAGAGCGAAATCTTGGTGCATAACCACCCGTGTCGTCTGCACAGTCCCAGTGAATACCAAGAACTCCTCCTTAAGGTGACTGGTGAAAACTGTGACCTTTAATCTGAAATTGAGATAAAACATTAGCCTCCTGCAGCGTTATCATGTGCCATGAATGTTGGAAATACTCCAGAGAGTCCAAGGTCCATTCCCTGCTTCAGGTGGTCCCCTGAGGGTGAGCTTTACTCTCTAAAGAAACCGAAGTAAAGCGAACAGCCACCTGCAGAGCTGCTGGGTAACATCTAATATATCTAAAAGGTGGCAGCTTGGCGGTCCATGATCCCACAGAGAACCTGGATTAATTTAGTGTATGGTGCAAGGCTGAGATTAGTACTCATGAACTGACTCCTTTTGAAACCTTTCCTCACCATTTTCGCTCCTGTCATTTAAAAAAAAAAAAAAAAAAAAAAGGGGGCTGGCGGAAAGAAAGCAAACTCCCTGTGAATTTTCAGAACATTTATTTATTCAAGCTTTCCCTGGCAAGTGGGTTCACTCGGATGGTTTGTGACTGTTTGAACACCTGCAAACTCTGGTGTGCTGTTTTCTCTGTTAGATTGCTATCTTGGCTTGCCATGGTGATGGACGGTAATACAATGCTGGCGATGACACACACACACATGCACGCGCACAAACACACAGAAATACCAAGCATGATATGACAGATCTGCTTTGACTCCACCTACGCTTTCTCTCCTCATTAATCAACTTATCACATTTTTTGTGATGGTCTTTATTTGGTCCTCAGCCCCTTCAATTTACTATACTTAATTGCATCCAGGATGAGGATATTTTTGGCTCCTTTGACGCAATGCGGCAGAAATACAGTAATTAAAGCACCACAATCACAGGGAATGGTAGCTTTTGGCTGACGCTCTGGAAAAACATCACTTTCCCACCCCTCCATCTTTGTTCCTTGTGACAATTCATGTCCCACCAGGCGGCAAGCTGTGATCATACCAGAGATCAGACTTACTTTGATATGCATCACATTTTCTGCTATGGAGTTGGAGAATAATAGGAGTTAGGAATTTATAGGTCTCGCTTGGCAGTGATGCTCGAACAAGACGTGCTTCCCATAGTGCTTCTAAATTGCCGGCGCCACATGGTGCACAATTAGACTTAAAGGTCTCTCTTCCTCTGTTGTCCCTCCTCCTATTCCTCCTCCAAGCCACAGGCCATGCCAGCCTTTCATCAAAGGCACATCTGCACATCCTTGTGACGTCCACCCACCAACCCTCTATCCAGCTGCCCACTTGATCCAGCGTGGCCTTTCAAATCAAGCCTCGCTCCGAAGAGATGGAGGGGGCGGATAGGGTCTGAGGCGTAACTAGCAAGACCGGGTTATGTCAATGCTCATAGATCTTCATAATGCCTCCGTGTCTCCCTGCAGGATCTAAGCCTGGATATTTATCTAACGCTGGGATCAGAAAGGGGTTGAAAGCAATCATGCCACTTTTAATGGCTTGCTGTTGCTTGGGGAATTAAGATACGGTGGAAGAAATAGCAGTGACATGTGGCATTCTTACCTGTTCAGATCAGCGGCAACTTTTCTCAGCAAGCCCTATTATACAGCAGAGTCTATTAGTAACTGATCTATGGCATAATTTATGGGTAATTATTTTTAATTAGCCTAAATATTTGGATAAGTCTCTTGAAACCTGGTTATATATGAATTCTAAAACTAATTAAAAAAGTACGGTATGAAGAAAAACATGGTTTGCTGTATGCCAAGTAAATTGACTTCCTTTATATGAAAACCACCTACAGGAAAAAAATGTACAGAATTTGATCTAATATGCTGCGAAGATAGAAACTGTAAAGAACAACAAATGTCTGTTTTCTCATCATCTGACAAACAGTCAAAATAAGGTACACAGTTAGCAGTTATTGACTGAATATTTCCATGAACCATGTAATTAGCTGAAACTTGTGGCCTTTCTTCATATTTACTATAGTGCTGAATCCTTCACAAAGCATGAAGTAATTTTTGTGATATTTATGAGCACTACAGTTTATAAAGAGTAATAGTTTAATAATTACAGCTCTAAACCATAGTGATCAGAAGATTGAGTTCTTATTACAGGACTCCCGGAGAGCCACAGTTATGGTTTAGGCTCATAAAATCTCAACTGTTGGATTGTAAGTCACTTTAAAAAAATTTGTAAAATTATATAGTCAGGACTATGAATGGATCCTATGTGTGTCCTAAGAACACTGGGTGAGAGTGAATACAAACCGGATGAGATCATGCACACACACATTCCCACACTCGGTCACACCTAGGCCAGTCCACCTACTGGCATATTTTTTGCAGGGTGGAAGGAAAGCCATGTGGACATGGAAAGAAGATGTACAACACGATGCCCCTTACGACCAAATTAACGTACAGTAAATGTAAGCTAATTTAACATTTGCCATAATATCGACAGGGAAATTCTGTTTTTCGACACATCAACGGTGACCTTCATCCATGCAACATATAATGCAATTTATGATCCGTGTGTGATCCATTTTGAGACTTACACTATAAAGACAAAAGTGTTCAGACACGCCTCTTTATCAGTGAATTCAGGTGTTTCATGGAGTCACATTGTCGCAGGTGTATAAAATCAAGCACCTAGCCATGCAGTCTGCCTTTACAAACATTTGTGAAAGAATGGGTTGTCCAAAAGAGCTCACTGTATTCTAAAGTGGTACTTTCATTAGGATGTCACTGTTAACAAGTCATTTCGTGAAATGTCCTCCCTCCTAGATATTCCACAATCAACTATGAGTGGTATTATTGAAACACCGAAGGGTTTAGGGACCACAGCAACTCTGCCACGAAGTAGCAGACCATGTAAAGTTACACAGTGGGGTCGCTGAGTGCTGAGGCGCTGAGTCGCTAGTGCATAATATTCACCAACACTCTGCTGTTTCGATAACTGCAGAGTTCCAAACCTCCTCTGGCTTTAACATCAGAACAAAAGCTGTGCATCAGATGCTTCATGGAATGGGTTTTTCCATGACCGAGCAGCTGCATGTAAGCCTTATATCACCAAGCACAATGCCAAGCATCGGATAGAGTAGTATAAAGCACATAGCCAGTGGACTCTGGAGCAGTGGAAACGTTTTGTGGAGTTATGAATCACTCTTCTCTGTCTGGCAGTGTGATGGATGAGTCTGGGTTTTGTGAATGCCAGGAGAACATTACCTGCCTGACTGTATTGTGCTAACTGTAAAGTTTACTGGAGGAGGGATAATGCTATGGGGTTGTTTTCCAGGGGTTATCCTCGGCCCCTTAATTCCAGTGAAGGGAAATCTTAATGCCTCAGCATACCAAGACAATTTGGGCAGTTGTATGCTTCCAACTTTGTGGGAACAGTTTGACAGCATGACTGTGCCCCAGTGCACAAATAAGGGTACTTAAAGGCACAGTTGGGTGAGTTTGGTGTGGAAGAACTTCAATGGCTCACGCAGACCCCTGATCTCAACCCCACTGAACACCTTTGGGATGAACTAGAACATGGATTGTGAGCCAGGCCCTCTTATACTACATCAGTGTCTGACCTCACAAATGCTCTTCTGCATGAATTCCTACAGACACACTGCAAAATCTTGTAGAAAGTCTTCTCAGAAGAGTGGAAGGTGTTTTAGCTGCAAAGTGCGGACCGACTCCATATTAATGCTTATGGATTTAGAATGAAACATCTTAAAAGCTCATGTGGATATAATGTGCAGGTGTCCAAATACTTGTGTCTATGTATATTGTGTATGTATCACTGTCTTTATTTACAAACGGCCAGGTTATTGGTCAGTACTTTATTCACAGTCCATTGCACATTTTTGCCCTTATATCCCCTGGGTGAAAAAAGAAACAGGACCAGCAGTGTAGCTCAGAGTACGTTTGCTCTTTCTACACACTGCAGGAGCTTTTCTTTCTTTGTTTTCGTGTCTGATTCCCAGCTTTGGCATAATTGCGTTACGGTTCCTGCATCAAAACACGATTAGCCGTGTTTAAATGATAAATCCTGGTGCGGGGCAGACTGCACCATCTGCGCCTTGGAGAAAGGGGGTGAGATGGTCTAAAGGAAAGGCGAATAAACCTATGGATCGAGACTTTAGATCTTCAGCCTACTGATTATTTGGTGTATGGGTGTGATTTTGTGTAAATTTCAATCCATGGACTAGGGAATCCCTTTTGTTTTAGACGTTTATATAGATGGAGTTATTATTGCTCCCTATTGCTCCAGTCATCATGGAAGAGAGAGAAATTTCTGATAGCCAATTTCCTCTCCCCAGTTGTAAGCAGGTTGTGGAGCTGTCCACCGCTGGGGTGCTGAAACACACTGAGCACCAAGCCACAGCAGACAATATCGTTTTGTTCAAGTACCGGTACATGCATCTGTAACAGGATGTCCCTCACATGCTTAAAAGTCTTAGAATATTTATTGAATCCTTAAAGTACCTTTGCACATTTTTCCCCCCTATTAAAAGTGTTTTGGCTGTAGATTTCCTTCATATATTTCCCTCTGGATTAATAAAGTTCTATCTATCTATCTATCTATCTATCTATCTATCTATCTATCTATCTATCTGTCTATCTGTCTGTCTGTCTGTCTGT
>JAOVVH010000001.1:9868658-9885587 GCA_028566435.1 Scorpiodoras heckelii
TAGGAGAGATTGCTTTGTGTTCCACTATAAATGGCTGTCTAAGAAACAAAGGAAGGATGAAAGTCACTGTAGAAGAAAGAAAGAAAAAAAGAAAGAAAGAAAGAAAGAAAGAAAGAAAAAGAAAGAAAGAGAAACAAACAAACAAAATCAATATAGGAGAGATTGCTTTGTGTTCCACTATAAATGGCTGTCTAAGAAACAAAGGAAGGATGAAAGTCACTGTAGAAGAATGAAAGAAAGAAAAAAAAAGAGAGAAAGAAAGACAAACAAACAAACAAACAAACAAAATCAGGAGAGATTGCTTTGTGTTCCACTATGAATGGCTGTCTAAGAAATGAAGAAAGAAAGGAAAGAAGGAAGGAAGGAAGGAATATGGTTTATGATGTTTATTTGGTTGTATCTGAGAAAGAAAACTGGCAGTTATTTTAACTGGAGTTTTTGGAGCTAGGAGTTTTTAACCAGCAGAGAATTATGGGATGGCACTGGGCATGCTGAATTATGCATAACTCTGTACCAGTGTGTGAGGAACTCTGAAATAACCCGTCATGAGTCAGGTTCACTAAGCCTCCCTTTCAAAACTGATGCAATAATGATCTTTTTTTACACCGTTCTCTTGCAGGTTTTTCTTTTCTGCTCTCCACACCAATTTGAGGCTTGTGGCAAGAAGAATTTGGTTTAATTTCCACACAGTTTCTATGCTTTGACCTTCTGTTCTGGTTCTTTCTGGTGTTTGCTGGTGCTACATTTCACTTTCACCCTGAACAAATAAGCATTCGATCCACCTGACCGGACCTTTTTATTGGCCTACGTGCTTGAGGACCTGTAAATAATTTTAAATTCACTTTTCTCTCATTGTTGCCATGGCATCAAGATCTAGGAAATTTCTTCCTATTGACCTGCAGTAGAGGAGCTTGTCTCTTGATTTTCTCGAGTGCATGTGTCATTGCGCCCTTTTAAGGGCTGTTGGTGTCACACAGTCGTCGAAATGTCTTCTCATTTTTAGATGCGATCAAAGAGAATAGGAAACACCATCCACTTCAGCTCCATTCCTTTGCTATTATGTAAACTCTCCCAAGTGGATATATCGTCATATAATCATCACTGACTCACAGACTGAAGACGGTGCTTCATAGGCTATGTGATCTTTATCATGCTCCATCACAATTATGCAAATTCTGATGAGCAACACAGAGGAGAAGTTTAATGACTTGCCAAACTTTCTGCCCCAACAGATGACTGACTTCTTTGAAGTTCAGCTTGAGCTCTCCAGAGAAGCGATAGTGCTCCTCTTTCGCACCTGCTCCAGTTCTGCAGCACCAATTACTTTTTAATACACTCCTAACATGCTGTCTGGATATAAGGCGCTAAACGAATCTCTTCCTCTGCTTGAGATCTGCGAGATCATTTTCCTGTCTGTTTCCTGAACACATTATAACCCTGAAAGAATGAGGACACATATACCTCTTTATCACCAGATCAACTCTGGTTCCTGAACTGGTTCAGTTCAGAGTTCTTGTAACAGTGAACCGGCCTACATTTCCACCAGATTTGAGTAGAACCACTGTAATCGAAGATGAGTTGAACGGGAATTAACAGAAGTAGCGAGATGACAGATTGTACTGATTACTCTGTTATTTGTTTTGATCCAAAAAATAAGAGTGGACCAAATAATAATGATTAGAAAACATAGAAGACTATTCTTTCAGGATGAATGGTATGTACAATGTCGACGTACAGCCTATAGAAGTGTAAAGGAAACTTTAAGGCAGCAAATAAGTTTTTGAATTTGTCATATACGCTGAAGTACCAGAAAAACTGGCACTGAAGCCTATGCAAAATACACAGCAACACCACCTATGCACATCATTCGTTGTGTCCGCCAGTGTGTATATAAAGCGATAGACATCTATGGAAGCTTCTAGAGCTGTTTCCGCTGTGACAATGGCAAGTTTCAACGCAGTTTAATAGTTTGAGCTCGTGAGATGGGTCATAGTGTTTTGGAGGTAGAAGCAAAATTTGGATTTTCATGTATGAGCATTTTAAGTGTGTACCGTGACTGCAAGAATTCTGGCAAAATCTCGAACTTATGACAGCAGTGTGGCCGTAAAAAGACTCGTGACCAGCGTCGGCTGGCAAGAATCGTTTCACGTGATAGGTGTGCAACACTGCCTCATCTAACATCGGAATTCAATGCTGGGGCCTCAGCAAACATCAGCATGAGGACTGTGCAACGTTCCCTCCAAGATCCTGTGGGGGACCTACCAAGTATTAACAGTTTTTCTGGTACTTCAGTGAATTTAAACAAAGTGTGGCTAAAAAAACAGAAATGTTTAATAAGCAGACCACTGCATGCTCTTTTTTCCCCCCCAAGGATTTCTCACTTCCAGGCTGTAGAATATGACACGCCTACTACAGTTCTTACTGAAAAACCTCGGGGGTTTTTTTTGGGAACCAACTTTTCTGGCTCTGAACCAATATATTTAAGTTAAAATGCTCTGAATGGTTCAAAATGATGTGAGCCAGAATGAAACCGGCTCCATGTTGGTGGAAAATCGGTAAAAGTGACCTAAAGCCTGATGAGAGACACACTTATGTTAAAAGCTTAAAGATATTCTGTACATTTCCCTAAGCTCTAAACGCGTTTGCCTTCGCTTTTGAATAAATTCATTAGCCATGCATAAAAATGGAAACTAGCTGAAACCAAAATTCAGGACATACAGGATAAACACTAGAAACTCAAAATAAAACCCCCATCAGTTGGGTACATCTTCATTAACTTGGATGAGTGCATGTGCCAGAGTGGATGGTCAACTGAGGGGGAAAAGTCACTGAAGAGAAAGAAAGAGTGTGATGGAAGAATTGGATGTGTGAGGACCAGCGGCATGCTTCAGTGCCTCTGTCTGTCTCGGCACAGCCGAGAGTCAAGCACGTCACAAATACGGAGAGGCAGATTTGAGGACAGGAGCAGTGAAGCAGTCACCTGGTCATGGGCACAACCTCTTCAGGCTCACATAAGATCCTGCTTTTTTTCATTTCTTTCTTTAAAAGACCCGAGGCTTTGGATAGCTGGAATGAAATTCACTCCAAACTGATGCTTGAACGGACTCTGTTGAGGCAAGGCTAATGTGGAGCTTTTTAAAAAGAGCTGGAGTAATGCAGCATCGCTGCAGCGGTGCCAGTGATATGACTTTATGTCTGAAGTGTAGAATTTAGGAATTAGTTTGATTACTGGACCAGCCAAAACCAGCATTTTACGCGATAAGTGGGATTAAGCAGAGACCCCAATCTGCATGTGGGGACCACTTTGCCATAAGTGCATAATGCAAATTTGTTAGTCATGCCGCAAAATGAAAATTGTTGGCTGAAATCTAAATTCAGGACATACTGGAGCAAAAAGCTAAACCTGAAAAATAGATTTTATAATAATAATAATAATAATAATAATAATAATTTTTGTTTTTTAAATTTATTTATTTATTTATTTATTTATTTATTTATTTATTTATTTATTTATTTATTTTAATATAATATATCTATGTTATACTCATTTATTTACCTATTATCACAATTTTTATTGTTTTTCTTTTTTAATTAACTACAAATAACTACAAGGTAATTAAACAACCGATTCGGAAAAATGTTTCCATGCAACGTATTTGCAGCATCACCTATACACTGAAACACAATCAAGCTTGTAAGTCATGTAGTAACAAAAATGGAAAGTTTCCATATTCTCACTATCCTGACGAATTTACAGGGTGAAAACTAACTGCATTTTGAAAATTTCTTGCTTTCTCATACTGCTTTACTATGTCACTTACAAGCCCGTTTGTGTTTGTGGTGAAGAGGAGAAATTCACACTTTAGATTAGTGCTGTATGTATTACAGGTATCATACTGTATTCCATAAGCATGCAATAAAATAGGTGTACTGGATATCAGTGTGTAATACGGCTGTCACGTAAAGGGAGAGAAAGAGCAAGAATGAAGTAAAAAAAGCCGTTTTGTCGCTTAAGCACTTCTTGAGATATTGAAAATGGTCCCCTATGGTGTGTGTGTGTGTGAAGAATGTGGTACTAGGGTAATTCAATTCAATACAATTCAATTCAATTTTATTTCTAAGGCGCTTTTAACGATGGACATTGTCCCAAAGCAGCTTTACAAAGACATCAATATAACACCTGATATAACTTTTAACTTATATAAATTTTAATCCCTTAATTTTTTATCGTTAATGAGCAAGCCAGGGGAGATGGTGGCAAGGAAAAACTCCCTGAGATGTTAAGAGGAACAAATCTTGAGAGGATCCAGACTCAAAACGGACTCGTCCTCATTTGGGTGACACCAGATAGTACAATAATAATCCATTCTATAACTGAGTACTATATAGTTAAAAAAAATGCAGTTGTAACCAGTGAATTCATTAAAGTTTTAACATGAACTCTACTTTGTAAAAGTCTTAAACGCCTCCTAGAGGCCAACTCTTAAAAAGTTCATGATTTCCTGCAAAACGGATTTTCAAGTTATTGCCCAAAAAGTGCTTTGAGTCTAACCCACTTTAGGGGGCGCTAACACGAAAGTGCAACACACTCCTAGAGACATAAACCTTATATTCTGTATCAGACATGTAGGGCTACAACCACACCAAGTGTCATGTGGATTGGTGAAGTCTAAGTATATGATGTCATTAACAAAAGAGGAACAAAAAACCTTTGACAAAAACCACATGACTGCCAGCGTTGCTATGGCAGTGATAATATTGATAAAATTGAAGCTCTTCTCGTGAAATAGCTATCAATATTTATTTCTTGATTAAGAGTTCTATGATATAGTTTTCGTTCCATAAACTTTGCATTTCAACAGTGTCTTATCTAAAGAAGACATGCAGGTGTTCCCTACATCGAATCATTAATCATAAACCCATTGGAATGATTACATTGAAACAGATGATACATGACTTTTGAGTTTTTTGGGTCCTAGTACACATTGGTGCCACTCAACCATGTGAGACACTGGCTCGATTCGGCTCATTACCATTGGACAATCATCTTTTAAATGATGTATCTGACACTTAGCTTGAGCTCGCTGACTACTGAGCTCGTGTCCATGTAGAGGATTTAGATGTGAGTCATTTTCTCTCGCTGCTTGTTTCGTGGTGATCAGCATATGTTCCAAGACTGCTATCGTCACGCAAGCTGTTGCTGCGCTCCCTCCACACGATGATAAATTAGTGCTATTAGGTCGCACTGTATTAGAATAAATCTTTCGTGCCAAAACAGAGCAATTTGACCACAGATATGGAGAGAAAAACCCACTAAAAGCCTTTTTACCCAGCACATGTTCAATTATAGTCATTCTCATTTGTTGGCCGAGATCCTACCAGTGTGACAGTGTGCTCATGTGCTTAAAGAGCTGGTAGCAGGGAGTCTGTAAAGATGAAGATAAAAGGTAGACTTGTACCTTTCTATGGCTTTTGTATTTGTGAAATGTTCCATTGTGGCATTTAGATATAAAAGTGATACGAAAGTGCTGTCCAAGTACACAGTGAAATATTCAGTGGCAGGTGATTTTAATAGAGTCTCTGCGTTCCAGAGGCTTTCATGTCGTCTTCAGAGCCTTTTGAATGCCTCTGACAAGTGCGGTGATTTTAGAGAATGTAAAGCAATGCTGGTTTGAAATGTTCGTTGTCTGGGTGTGGCATCAAGAGCAGGGGTTTGCAAGCGCTGTAACAATATTTTCCAGACAGCAAGCCAGGACACTTTTGACGGATCACTTTTTACAAGTTAAATTATCACTAAAGTCTAGATCTTGATGAGCTTTGGCTTAATTGATGCCATGTTTTGATATGAAGTCACATTTGGTGGTATAGAACTGCACGGGTATATGTGCAAGGTGATCAGAAGTCGCGTTCACTGTGTCACTGTCAAACTAAATTCTGAATTGACGGATAGAATACACATGAGGATGAGAAAGAAGGCGAAGAGTGTCTTTCTTGTGTCTCTCATCTGCAGCCTTGCGAAAGTGAAGAAAGAAAATCTAGTTGCTTGCCAGTTGTTTGGAAGAACCTGCAGTGCTCAGCAACCATGCACTAATAACTCTGTACACCTGCCTTACAATCTGCCTTATACTGAGAAACACCGGCTGATCAAGTTCACTCACCATGTACACCAATGTGTCGCGGTGTTTGTGAGTGTGTGAGTGTCTGTGTCCAAAAAAGGCTGGTTTGATGGAAACTCCTGGCAAGGTGATTAAAGCTTTAGGCTAGTAAACAGACCGACTTCAAATCCAAGCACTGCAAAGCTTGCTATCAAGACCCCTGGCACACAACAGCTTATATATATTCTGTCTCAATTGTAAGTTACTTTGGATAAAAGCATCAGCCAAATGAGCATCTAACTGGTCCATGGCCGACTGGTTGGGAATTCCTGGTCTAGAAGACAATAAAATCACAAAGTCAAAGAGAGGAGACACTGATGGTTTGTGAAAGACAGTTAACAGCTGTAACAGTTGCCACAGGTATGGTGTAGGAGGACAGCAGTGGAATCATAAACCTCCAGAAGCAGATGTGCAAAGTGAAAAATAAGGAAGCATAAACATGTATAGCAAGAAGGGTAGTTCCCATTTTTGAGTGAAGTCTGCTTTGGGCAAACTGTGCAGGCAGAAACAAAGCAAATCAGAAAGCACCTAGCAGGAGGTATGCCACATGCGCTGATGCACACCTCTTCCACTGACGTGCCTGTATGCTGGCTGCATGACTAAGTTTGTATGGCTGTAGCTCTGGAAACTGTGGTTTTATCCGTGCCGTGTTCAGGGTCTTTCTCCCACGTCTCCCATGTGTTTTGCTCTGCGTGAACTTTCCTCCTGGGCATCTGGCTGGTCTGAATAATTAAACAGATGGTGGGAAAAGTGTCCTGTGCAGAACGGCCAATCGATCCTGACCTCTGCCATGGTGTTTCAGCTCCCTGTTCTGGACACAGATCGGTTGCTTTTATTAAAAGAGATGAAAGCCAATTAGGGCCCACAATGGCACTGTCCAGCATGCACATGCCCCATATCGATCCCTGAGTCCTGAAGGAAAAGGATCAGTGTTAGAATGCACACAGCTCAGAACGTACACGAAGAACATGCTTGAGTCTAATCCTTGAGGATCATTTGAGGATTTCATGTTCCAGATGTGGAGGATTTCACTCCAATACCTGAATCTATAGCAATCTATATGCAGTGAGGAGAAGGATGACTTTTGGAATAAACAGTTAGCTCAAGTCTAGTAATTCCTTTAGGGATAGCCTATCGACTCAGATCTAATTGAAAAATGGGACTGTTTGCACTAATACAGGAGGAACTCGCAGGCATAATTGGATGGAAGATGGTGCTTGAACTTAAAAGCTGAGTCTGCTTACACAGGAGAAGGTACATGAACAATTTCATATTCCCCTGGTGGACAGTGCGCTTTGCAAATACCTTCCCAATTCATAGCAGTTCAAATTTTTGAGGGATTTCAGTGTAGCTAGATGGCTAAGTAAAAAAAAAAAAGGACCTCCCAGTGGTTTATAATGCAGTAGTTCATAATGCAGTTGTTTTTTGCCTGTAGCTATACCACCATATCACTTTAGTGTGTTTAAGCAGCACTGATACTAACCCGGCAGAGGCAAATTAAACCAACTGTTATGGTTGCCAGTACTGTCTCGATCTCTCGATCCAGTGGCGCACAAAAATGCATCACTTATAGTGAAAGAAAAGCAAAAAATATCTCTCTTGTAATGTCAATGGATAGATATTCCTATATGAGTTATATTTAAATAAATCTAGTTCTCAGTTTGATTTACTGTGTCGTATGTTGTTCAGTGCCAAGACAGGAAGTCAAGGCTTTAGGTTTAAGTACACAGGCTACATATGATCTTGTAAAAGAAGTTTTTGTGCAAATGAATTATTGTGTTAGGATCACTGGTGCAGCAAATCACTTTTCCTACGTATGAAGCCACTCCAGATCTTCACCGTCAAACATCACTAACGTCACTATTGATTGCCATGATGTAATGTTCTCTCTTTATTTATGACACCTCTCACTGGAGCTCAGGACTACAACATGCCCCGTGCTTTCAGTTTTCATTATACTGATGGACCGATGCGTTTTTTTGTTCCGTGAGTATTGCATAAATCAGAGTCTGATGAATTTGCTGGCTTGGTTTTGATACATCACTGGTTGTTTACACCTGCAGATTGGTTTCAGGCTTCTTCAGATGAACCATAGCACTCTTTCTCTCATTTATATGCATGTTATTTTGGTGCTAAATCCCTTGACATGCTGAGAAGAGGTGAGATGAGAAGGGAACACACTGATAGCAACGGGTCACGTGGTGAATGGAACAGTTTGATGTGTTGTGGATGACGGGGACACCCTAAAGCTGGGTACTTTGAGAACTTGGAGAAATATAGGAATACATGAGCTGTGCTTTTTCTGTACACAGAGCTATTCATATTTAATGCACTGAGCAAAGAACAAGATTCCATATATCCATATACAGTAGTTCCATATATTACACTCCTGGTAATTTAACTTTGTAATTTATATAATGCTGGTGTAATGCAAAAATCTTTTGCTCAGTCGATATTATCATGGTATGCACACGTCTGCACTGACGTGGGTGGAATGACGCAGCAGAGGATCTGACACTCGAAATCCACCCACGTAGAGGGATTTTAATAAAAAAAATCTGTTCGGGTCTATAATTGCACTAACATTAGTGCTGCCAGAAAGCCTTTCTTAGCACAGACTCCAATCCAAAACATTATTTTCTAGACTTTTAAGTAAAAAGTTCTGTCCTATTTCTTACAACCTACTATTTATGTCATTGCCTGTCAACATAAATGTTCCTTTCAGCCAGCCACTAATGTAATATAATGGAATTATTTGATCTGTTATTTTAGCCACATAGCTGCTAAATGGGAATACATTTGATGTCTCAACAGACACAGGACATCATGTAATTAATACGCAGTAAAATGTCTAATGATAGTGATTAGATAATAAGGCTTGACAAATTGATGTCCTAGAGGCTCTCTCTGTGACAGACACATTTGTTTCTGAGTAGTCACCTGTACACTCTTGGTTTTTAAAATGAATGACAGGCATTAATTTGATTAGATATTACTCAACCATGACTCTTAATGTATGCCTTCTAACTTAATTCCTTTTTATAACTTCATGGCTTGTTACCAGGTGATGAGCCCATTTTCTGATAACTTCACAGACAATTCATAATTAAAAAGCCTTTAAAAGGAGACATATTATGAAAAATTCACTTTTTAAGGGTTTGTGCACATAGGTTCGTGTCTCTGGAGTATCTACCAACCCACAAACTTTGAAGCATGAAAAAACCCAGTCAGTTCTTTATACGCTGCCTATTTCAGAAAGCATGGTGTTAATCACTCCGCTCAGAATCTGCACATCACATTATGTCACAAACAAATACCACTGGAATGATACCACCCCCCCATCTGAATATCTCCACCAATTGTGTGTGTGTATCTTCACCCACCGCTTCAGTATCATATTTGCTAGCTATTTCCTAGTCACAGGTGCTCCAGCATTAAGTGGAAGTTAAGGAAGATGCATGTAAAATGCACTGCTATCAGCTGCACAGATCAAAACACATCACTCCCAGCCTCAGAGGACAGAGCAGCTGAGTGGATAAACTTTAATTTTTATGGCTTTGTGCGTAACTGCTTTTACAACCTGGGTCAGTATAGTGCAGGATGTTGTAGGAATAAAACACTGTGAGTTTTTATAATTACTTATAACAACAGTGTACTTTGAATGGAAGTAATGCAGTTCACGTAAGCCTAAATGCACTCCTCAAGCGCCTAGCAGTGATTGTAGCATAACTATAGAGATTCATAGTAACTGGAGACAAAACATATATTTTTTTGTGATTATAAACCCTTGAATCTAAAAACAACTCATAAAATTGTTTGCGAAATGTAAACGTAAATCTTATATCACTTTTTACCCAGAAAAACAGCCAATCTGCACACGTCCAAAATGGCGGACGCGTCCGGTATAAGCGTGGACCTCACTCCCATCGTCCAGAGTGGCATCTCTGTAATATGCCTATAGGCACACCATGCGACAGAGGGGGCCGGGGTGAGCAGTGGCTTATTATCATTTAAAGCAACAGGCATTTAAAGCAACGTGCATTTGGAAAGAGCTGTTTTAGACAGGGGTGAGAAGACAGCTATAGTATTTGATCTGGGTGGTTTTGTGTCCAAATAATCTCACAGACATTTCATTAAGACCTCAGGGAACTGTATTAATTTGTGGAAAATGGGTATAGTAGGTCCCGTTTAAGAAAAATATATACTTTGTTTATCCCTGACAGTACGAGAACAATGAATAACAAATATGAAGTGAACAAGCTAATTAACTTTTGCTAATCATTTTCAGGGTGACATTCACAGATGATAAATCAGCTAATGTACATTTTTAGCCATTTTTATATGCGTTATTATATGCACTAAAAAATGGCTATGACTTCATATTTTGCACTAGAGATGTAACCAAAAACAAATGCATAATTCAGAATAAATGGATAATATGTTCTGAATGGATAGTGCATTACACTTCTTTTTTTTTTACAAGCTTGCCAGAAAGGTTCACAGTTAATCTGGTTGAAATTAGAATTGTGCATTGGGGTTGGGATCCCATGTGATGCATTTACAACATCCTCCGTCTCATGGGGCTTTGAATTGAATAGAACTAACTGCATTTGTAGGAAAATATCGAGCAGGTACAAGCAAAAATCATAAGTGTGGAAACAGGATTAAAGAAACGGTCCCTTGCACAGTTTTAGTTGAGACCAATTATTAACTTGAGAGATGTAGCTGAGGTTGAGGAGCTGAGGAATTGTCAGAGTGTCAGAGCCAGAATTTACTGACAGCGCTGGCATTTCTACCTCTTATTTAATAAAAAAAGTAGTCCTTACCCACGTTTCTTTTGAATCCGAATGCTGGTATGTACGTATGTATGCGTATATCTGGAGCACTACACAGATACAGACAGTATTTTTGTTAGAATTTGTGCTAATACAGTGCATCGCTTGACACCTCTACATTGTTTCAGTATCATATAGGCGTCTTTGTGTGAACAGTACTACACCTGAGTGCAAGAGCATGGCACTTGGGTTGTGTGTTAAACCATTTTACAATGGTGCAGGAATCATAGAACAGTGGGATTTATTACAGAGGAGAGAGAGAGAGGGAGAATCGAACAAGCTTGCTAGTATGAATAAGACGGAAAGAGTGAAGTGTAAGAGATGTACATACATAATGAGAGAAGGATGGGGGAAAAAAAGGAGCTGCTAATGAGCAGGAAAATGAGGGGGGTAGTGATAGCACCCCATGACCCTTAAACCACAGAGTAGTAGCTAGTCATTACTCTGAAGGCTTTATCATTAGCCGTACCCTTGGAAGCCCCCTGTCGTTTTTCCCCTCTTCGCAATCCATTAACTTCTGTTCCTAAGCAGAGGTCTGTCTTTCTGCCATCACTCTCTCTGCAGTCTCCTGGACAACTATACCTATGCCAAGGTGCTTATCTCCAGTGACACCAGGATTAGAATAGTAATGGAGCTGCCGGACTTACCGTGCTGCCCTGGAGGTGTCGTGTGTGTGTGTGTGTGTGTGTGTGTGTGTGTGTGCAGTTGTTGTGGATGGAGGCTGAGTGGTGATAGAAAAGTGAGAAATGACACTGCTTGTCTCTCGGGATAGAGTCCCATGTTTAAACTTGATGATGCTCTCTCCAGGAGTGCATATGTTTGTGTGTGTTTGCTCCTTGTTAAAAAACCCTGCACTGCAGCAGGACATGGAGGGACTCAGTGGGACGCGTGTCCAAACTTAAAGAGGCTCCAGGGTCATTTTAGTAATATTATTAATGTCTGGGCATAAATCGCATGTGCCGTTAGCAGAGCAGTAACTGTCTACAAGGGATTAAATGTCAATTGCTCTGATCCGCCCACACTGTGGCAGGCATCAGCGGTGCTGCAAAAATATTGGCCTGCAAACAAATGACCTCAAGGTAGAAGCATTAGTCATTGGCGGTGATTTTAATTACTGATAGTTCAATTTAGTTTGTCCTTATGAGAGTCCTGGAATGCAACACGCTTCCAAAATGAAAGGTCCAACTGTATGGTCACAATCAGCGCCATAACCAGGATCAACATTTTAGTTAGGGCTAATGTGGACTATACTAACTGATCCTTTTAAATTTGTGATAGTTTATACTTTCATCCTTATGTAAAGGGCTTTGTCTAAGGTTAGACTGGCTAATAAAAATTTCAGCTTAGCTCTCTCTCTCTCTCTCTCTCTCTCTGTGTCTCTCTCTTTCTGTGTGCATGCAAAAGCAAACCTTTTTGCTCTTGCTTCTCTTCAACAATCTGACAAAAAATCTGACATTAAAAATCTATCAGCTACACTGATATTCTTTTTACTAATACTACTAATAATTTTTACTAATATTCTTAATGTTTCAACAATAAAACTTACAGTTTTTCCTTGTATTTCAGAATGAGAGTAAAATTGAATTAGAATTACAAGAATAAACTGTTTATTAAAAATGTCATAATTTAACAAAAAAAAAGAGAATCTGTATATACAGAATGCATTAAATATCTGTTTTTTAACAGCTTTTAGACAAAACAAAACTAACCATAAGACACAAGTATTCTTTATTGAAAAAAGTAGCAGCAATTTCTGTAATTTGATTGATGATATGAGTATAGTATAGTATAACCTAAGTTTAAAGAAAGAAAATGCTTATTAATGTATTTAAATGAAAAAACAAAACAAAACTGAATTGGCAGATTAAAAAAAAAATATATATTGTTACGGTTTATTTAAACTTTATTGTTTGTTTTCTACGTAAAACGTTGTTTATGGTAATTAGATTTATGTTAGTTTTTATATTTTTTATTTCTTTTTAATTTTAGATGTTGACTATGGTAAAGATAATTACTGTATTTTTACAGACATTTTCTGGCAGCAGGGGTGTTTTTTTTTTCAGTGTAGGATTACTGCAACTAGCAAACTGATTTGCAAGTTTGTACTTTTCAAACCAGTCAAAAACACTCAATTATATCATACTATAGGATCTAAAAGTCTAAGACACAGTGATTTTTTTTACATTTACATCTAGAAACTTTACAAGTTCCAACTTTACATTTTAAAACAAAGAAAGGAAATGTTCAATATCTCCATTGGATATTTAATAGTCAACTTTGCACACTAGGATTCTAGTTTGCTGTTTAAAGTTAATCAGATTTTTAAGGTAGATTTGATCAAACATGGTTGGTAAGGTAGGGTAAATAATGGCTAAGAAATTCATGTAAATAATTAAGATTCCACTTTTCATTGAATATCTTGCTGATAATGTATTAATTTGTATTGAAAAATGTTGTTTTACATTAGAAAAGAATACAAAGCAGGAGCGTTTTCACTAATGGTGTCAGACATTTGGGCTGTATGTTGTTGCATAAACTCAAACATTCATCACATCTCTATCTGTATCAAATGTTAGATTCAGTTATATGCACTGCGTATCTCTTAACAAGACGTTTAAGTCTGGGATCTCGTAAGAGCTAAATATAAAGGGCACAGCTTCTTTATGTTTTCATGTAATACTCTACATTCTGCCAGCAGGTTATCAGGATGTCGCTGTTTCCATATTGAATTTGACAGCTGGATATACAGTGTGGGAGGCAACAAGAATAAAAGCCTTCCAAAAATACCAAGGACTACTTGGTGTCCTAATAGCTAGTTAGGCATGGTCATAATTTACTGTACGCTGAATAGCAACTAAAAAAAAAAAGATATTCATATTAGATTCCCTGTAATCATTATAAGCACAAATAACTTTGTCAAGACCTGTTATGACAAATGCACTTCACAGAAAGATTGTAAATGGGTAAAAGTTAAGGCAAGTGGTGCAACCAGCAGTGGAACCTTCCTTACTTCATTTGTATGAAATACAATGAAATCACTCTTGCTTATTAGACCTCCTATGAATTTTGCATGAGCTCATGTTGGTGGAGTCAGAAGCCTTTGGAAACAAAGCTACAAAACCAAATGAGTGTCACGGAGACAACACAAAGCTTTCTCTGCAGCATTTTTTATTCTGACAGTCAACACCATTCATACTCGCACGCATAAACACAAACACACAGACGTGTAGCTGGAAGGATGTTTGGGGACATCAGTTTAATTAAAATGGAAACTGGCCTCTTCCACTCAGACATGCCAAAATACTGTGACAATAAATGCATCTGTTTCAAAAAAAAAAAAAAAACCCACACCAAACAGTCTAACCAGCCAGAGGCTTTTTTTGTTTAGTGGAGTCATGGACAATGCAGATGCAGCTTTGCAGATGTTCTGGTATTTTTTGTTAAAGACAACAGAACTGTGCGTGACGGAGTGGTGAATTAATTAAGAGAATTTATTGAAAATCAGTAGGGTAAATGTGTGCTAAAACAAGGGCAAAGTCATGCAGCTGTTGTCCAGATTGAAACAGTGCGAAGCGTCCATGTCAACAAGCGACTCATCTAACAGCTTCCCCCTAGGGTTTCCTCTGCAGACTGTCATATTAATACATCATTCATTTTTTACCTCCAGAATGCCATTTGGCTCATTTAGACTTAGGATATTTTTGCCTGCAGCAATTTCCATCGCTGACAGCCTCATCCAAGCCTGGACAGATGAGTAAATAATTCAGAACTGTACAAATAGAGGTTCCTTTGTACAGCTTTCCTCCGCTGATTAAGGTGGGTTCTCTACAGGAGCTAAACTGGAGTTTAAGGTGTAAATATCTGCCATTACCCCGGTACGCCAAGGATATATCTTTTGCACACTGTATAATTCATTTTTAAAAGAATATTATTAAGATAAATAACAAGCTCTGAGTAGTATATTTAATGTGCTTTGTATTGTACCCTGGGGAACAAATGTGTACCGTGGCATACCTTTATTTTTCGTGTAGCACCGTTCAGTCCTGTTTTTTTCGCAGGTTAACTTAAAAAGTGTTTATTGAACAGTTGATGCTTCATCATTTTCCTGTCTTTCTTTGCAGTTTGTTCAAATGTCAGATTCGCACACATACACACACAAAACCGTCACATCGGGGCATTGATTCATGGGAGAGCTGTACGCTGTGTTTCAGAGGTCAGAGTCGAGTGAGTCAATAAGAGGCATTTTGACTGCAAAGAACAAGAGATGGATAAGGAAAGAGAGGGAAGATTGATATTTTAAAACTTTTCAACTCAGGAAGCTCTTCAGTATTTCTTTGTCTAAGGACGCAATAGAACTAAACTAAGCCCCATTTCCCCCCAGTATGATCATTGCCCAATTCCCACCCACTAGCTTTCCTCTGTCATGCAACAGCTAAAAACCAGGACAGGATAGAGACCTGAGAGACATATGAAGTCAGCCACCACATCTTTTTTTTTTAAGCTTCTTCTCATGCTATGTCGCAAGAAGTGCTAACTGCCCTCTTCCACATACAGACGCCCACGACAGGCTTGTGTCATTTTGATTGACGGGGAAAAATTAATGTCACCCCGCTCACCCAGAGAGCAAGCCTAATTATGTGTCTTGGATTCCTCTTGGTCTTGGATAGCTGTGTCATCATCAGGATTCAAACTAGGTGACAAGGCGTATATTTTTTTCATTGCACCACTCTGTGGACTTATTGTTTTTGTGTCTAGAGCAGTGATTTAATGAACACAAATAACTGAAATCAATGCCGGGGGAAAAGGGTGGGCATGCGATGAGATGAATACAAAGTGCCCGGCAGGTGAAACAGTGTGAGCTGTCCACGCCAACAAAGAACACCTCTACCATTAGCCCCTCATGGCTTCCTCTCTGGACCTCCACCATTCACAAGAAATATATTTCACAAAGCCATCGCAAAGTCCTGCATAATTTCGGCTTATGATTCTTGGTCATATAACAATTCCCTCCGCAGTGTGTGCCAGTTAAGTCTCACAAGACAGATCTGTGATTATGAAGTACCGTGTGCAGCAAATGATTGTCCCTATACACATGGCATTTATTTTTTAATGATGCAAGCAGGATTAATAATACTGTCAGAAACTCACCAGCTAATCTTCTTGATATGTCTGTATCACCCTATTTACACTCTAACAATGAAAATAATGGACAGTAATAAACTGCACACCACCAGCAATTATTAACTTCAGAAATCAGAAATGTGATAGACGTTACTGGCCGAATGCACAAGGCACAAATGACTTTCACTTGGCAAATCAATGGAAGAACATGATAAATGTCTAATATGTAAGATCGCTACCTTTGACTGCTCTAGATTATTTATTTTGTCTTAAGGTTGGAAAAAAGTTGGAAAAAAAAAATTAATGTAGTGAAATGGTGCATCCATATAACATTAGCATAAATAAAAGAATAGGCATTGTAATTATGATAAATGCATATAAAATATAAATAATGAGTTACTTTTACAGTATGAACTGGTTTATTTATTCTCGTGGGTTTTTAAAAAATTTTCACCATATATTTAATTATAATATGATTAATACTGTAATACCACAAATTTTAGTATCTTTATAAAATGAGCGATAAAGAAATTCTCATCAAAACGGTAGTTTTCTATGTACTAGAAACGTTAAGATGATTTTTGTTTATGATATTTTGGCTCATTATTCATTATTAAGTGTAATTGCCTTTATACACTCATGATGCATAACCTTATGACCACCTTCTTTTCTCTATACTTATTGTCCATTTTCTCACTTCCACTTACCATATAGCTGCACTTTGTACTTCTACAATTGCCTACTGTAGTCCATCTGTTTCTCTACATACTTTGTTAGTCCCCTTTACTCTGTTCTCTAATGGTCAGGACCCCCACAGG
>JAOVVH010000001.1:9917392-9934399 GCA_028566435.1 Scorpiodoras heckelii
CTATCACGTGTATTATACTGTGTAACAACAACAACACTAATAATAATAATAATAATAATAATAATAATAATAATAATTTGAGAAAATAATTTGAGCCACAGTTTAGTTTTAATATCTGGATAACCTTAATATTACTGGGAAACCAAATTTTAACTGTTTTTTTGTCCAAGAAACTAAAGCGGGTAGAAAGCGGGTAGACCTTACGGAACATTTTACACTGAATTTTAATCTGATTCTTTGAATTTTTCTCTCAGGCATTTTTTTAAGTGATAGAGTGTGTATTGCTTATTCATTAATAAGGCTGTTTTTACACTAAAGCTATGTACAAACTCACTTCTAAATTGTACAAGTGTATGATTTTCACCTACATTTGGCCTCAGGAACATCCCTCAATAGTCTGCCAACATAGTGAGACTCCACTCACTTGGTACCACTTTTCCATGTCCATGTGAGTACACTGGAACAAAAAATATGCGAGAAATTCTGAAAACATGTTGCAACGTTGCAAAAAGTGTGCACTTTTCTTTTGCATGGGACAAAATCTTTGTTAACCAGTGATGTATACATGAGTGGTCAAAGATTTTGGATGTTACGCAGTTTTATATGACTGTATTGAGAGATATTTATGATGTTACAAACAAAAGACAATTCACAGCATAAAACATACAGGCCAAAATTTGGCATCTTAGCATTGTGAATCTTTGTGGATCACCCATTTGGCCTCCGGTGTCTTATCGCCCTTCAGATGGTTCCAGTGCTTTTCCATTTGATAGCTGCCCTCCTGCGTAGAGGAAAGTGGAGCGCTCATGACAGGCTTGCCAACACACCTGCTGTTTTGATGATACTTGCCTGGAGAGGCTGGGCTCCCCTTTGCTCGCCCTTAAGCCGTTAACTGCGTGGGTAGGGATGAAAAAAAAACCCTTGATAAGAATGCTTCTCCCCCCACTCACTATGTTCTGCTCACTCAGGTCTCAAAGCTGCCTGTTTACCCATCATGCCTCAGTTACATAATGAAAGATATGAATTCCATCACTCACCAGCTCTGGAGTGTCTGAGTAGCTTTGAAACAGACGAGAATGGCAGCATTTCTACTCTAACATGCACTGAATAATTATTTAATACCCAGCAGTTTCAGGTCTGTATTTTTGGTTAGAAAAAAAGTGTGTTTGTTTGCCCTGGAAAAGAAATATTTCTTCAGGATTACCACATCCCAGGAGAGTAAGGCAGAGAGAAAAGAAGAAAAAAGGACCATAAACTACACAAGTCCCAGTGCTGCAGATCTACAGCCCAGCTTAGAAAGAATAATTGCCGTGTAGGTAATTACTGTTGGGGTTCGTGTTTTTCTTTGCCCCTAAATCATGCCCGTTTTTTCTTTCTTACCCTAAATACTCCTCCTGTGATGGATTTGTAAGTCTCAGATGTCTCAACCCATCTCTCTAAGTTGGACGTAGAGAAGGAATGGTGTAAAACATTCACTCTATAATGTAATGTCATTTAAAAAATGTACTTTAATATAAGCAGCTGTACACAAGGCATAAATTACAGTAATGCAGATGCAGGTCATGAGCTTTAGTTAAAGTTCAAATCAAGAAAAAGTGTGATGGGAAAAACTGCTGATCTCCTGGGATTTTCACACACAACAGTCTTTAGAATTTACACAGAGTGGTGCAAAAAACAAAAAGCATCCTGAAACAGAGGGTCTGCAGGCTTAAACACCTTCTTGATGAGAGAGATCCAGGAGACTGGCCTGAGCTGACAGGAAGTCTATAGTAACTCAGATAAGCACTCGTTACATTACATCTGTGGTGGGTAGAAAAGCGTCTCAGAATGCACAGCACAGCACGAACCTTGAGGTGGATGGGCTAAATTGGGCCAGTGAAGATTACAAATATATATATAATATATCTCAATCAATCACCTGGCCTGTTTTAGATCTGGTCTTCAACCGTTCAGTTTCAGTGAGTCTGAGCCCACAATAGCCTCAGATTCCTGTTCTGTTTTGTACCTGGGAATCCTGGATGGTTCATTTTTATTAATCTCATACTGTAACCTGTAATGTTTAACTATGCACATTTACAGACAAATCTTTTCCCCAAGTAATTACAAAACACTTTCAAAAACTTTGGCAGAAATGAACATTTATTAAATATAGCACACACAAAAATATTTGATGGGATATGTATGTAACACAGATATACAAAATTCATATTCAGATACTTTTGACAGCTTCAAAGTTCAATAGTCGAACATTGTAAAAAGTATAGGACCTCAATAATAAATATTAAAAACACTGATATTTTTTAGACTGAGAGTTTCAACCCTGTAAGAACATTTTAAAAAATCATGGACCAGGCTATGCTTTGTCCCTGGAGCCCACTTTGAGAACCGTGGGTCTATAGACAGAGATGCTCGCAAATCATTTTTTGCAAGTACAAAGTCAAGTCTCAAGTCTTTGAGCTAAAGTCCAAGTCTCTTATAGTTGTGTCATCTGTGGCTGCATGCATGCGTTTGATAAGGGAGGGAGTTAAATTCAGCTTGTCAGATATTTCTTTAATGTTAATGCACAAAAAAAAAATCCCAATTCTTGAGTCTCAAGTCTTTTGAGGGCGAGTCACAAATCAAGTCTTAAGTCACTGTGTGTGACATAAGTGCATCTCAAGTCCTCATCTGTCTATAACATAGTCATATACTATTTCAGATTTCCAGCCATTTCTGTTTCATTTTTGTTTCATGTTATTAGGTAGAAAAAAAACCCTGAAATCGTTTGCACCGAATGAATAAATTAATGACAGCACATGGTATTGTTTAGAAGTAGTTTAGAAGTATGATGCAGATGCGTGCTTAAGATGGTTGGAGTTGAAACACGGGTTAGACGAGAAGTACATTTTCCTTATGGTGAAAACCTGAGCTTGCCTAAATGAAAATCTGTGTTGCTTTCAGCAGCAGTCGGAAAAGCCAGATGGATGGTGTCTCTTTCCCACAGCATCTGAGAGCCATCATGTGACTAATAGGCAACGCTAAAATAACACAATTTGTGGCCAAATCTCCTCTCAAACAGCTAGAACAGATGCTCAGCTTGATCCTCACTTCCAAATCAAATGATATGCTTTGGAAATGGTCAGTGTAAATACTACATCATTATGATAAAACATCCTCATATCGTCACTTTACATTTAGCAAAAGAGCTGTGAAAAGTGGCCCCCTCTTTTTAAATAAAGGATTAAGAACACATGAAAGGAGGAAGATGAAAGACTTTTTTTTCCAGCTGAGCAAATTATGAATTATTTTGCATGAAAGCAACAACATTTTGTTTTATTCATCATGTGTTGTAGCACATGATGCAACAGATAAACACAGTATACAGGGTAGTGCCAAGAGCACAGTATACGAACAAAGAAAATCAAAGTAAAGCAGGTTTGATTTAGAAGGCTTTGTTTTATGGAGGTGTTTCTCCTTTTTTGCTCTTCTGAGAGCTCATTGAAAGCAGATTCTCTGAGTAACTTAATTCCCTGATAGCTCATTAATCTCCTAGTTCAAATTCCTCTAATGTTTCTCTGTGCCTCTTCATCTCCTCTATAAATGACTTTATGAAGTCTCTGTCTCTCACCCCACTAATTAGGGAAGAAAAGTTGTCCCTTTCTCACCACTTCTTTCAAAGCAAGATTGCTCTTTGCTCACTTATTTAAGGCACCAATACTTATCATTTAGGCCCATGTTCTAGCACAAACAGTCAGTAGTGACATATGCAGCGAAGGAATTAAATATTAATGGTCTCTTATTCACAGTTACAGCGTAGTTACCTTTTCCAAAGAGCAATGACACAGGGACAGTTTTTACACAGCTCCATTTATCTGGATCATGGCCATTTGTAAATATAGCCTGTGGTTTTTACAGCCGTAGCCGAGGCTTCTCAATATACACACCGGCTAATCCAATCATGTCAGCGCATCATGAATGCGCATCAATGCAAATCATTTGGCAACCAGCCATGAAATTAGGTGCACGCTGATAGGTGTCCTCCTGAGCTCTGGGAGCAGAGTGCTATAATAATCACCCTGGCAAAACACAGCACAGCCATTTTATTGCTTTTACAAATAGGTCTGTCTACAGGAGAAGCATGGAGGGGATGCTGCATTGCATTGCTTTAGTTATTCTAGTTCTAGACACTTTTTTTGTTGTCCACTCACACATTCACACACTCACCTATGAACTCTTTACAGTGAGACGGAGCTAAATGATGTACTGTATATTCACAGAATCACAGATTTGGGCGTTGTGTGTGAAATCTTACTAACCTGCATGTTCTGTTATTCATTAGTAAAGCATATAGAAGTAGCTACAGGTACTTTTGTAGTTAACATGTGTTAAGAACACAAAATCCTACACTTGATCATGTGTAGTTATATACGCGCAAGAAGTGTGGATCAGTTTTTAGACCACAGACTTGTAACTACAGACTTAAGCTCTCTTCCGAAGTTTCGTGCAAGATGTATACACTTTGATTATATTTGCTTGAGCAGACTTAATCCAGTGCCACTGTCTACTTTAACTTAGACTTAATTTAATTAGACTTAAATTAAGTGGGAATGAAATAAGTATTCTTTAGTGACAGTGAAAGTTTATTTCTTTTCGCACAGGCATTGGAGGGGATAACATCTTAATCTGAGGCGCTGCTTATCTCAAGGACCAAATTATTTATGCATAAAGTTATGAATTAATTAAAAGTGAGCTGTAAATATAGCAGATGCTTACTCGGTCAGCTTATCCTTCACACCATTGCCATGATTTTTTAAAGGAGAATGCAGCAAATTAGCAGCAAATTAGACATTTTTTTAACAACTCAAAATAGTGAACTAAAAGTGTAATTAAGAAGTCTACAATGCGCGCATGCATGAGGATTTCATTACCTTGGATTAGTATCTCATGACCACATTCATTTGTGAAGACAACCAACAATATTAAAAGTAATAAAATGATAGCATGTGCTGGATCGACTGCTATTTCACAAGCTTTCACAATATGAAGGGGGGAAGCCTTGTTCTCGTTCATATATCATCGTATTTGTCATTTTTCATTTTTAAATTCTCTTGTTTTTATGTCACAGTGTAGTGCAGCAAAATGCTATTTCCTTGTTCAATCCACATTTTCTATCCTAAATGCAAGTGCTTGTATTTAAAGGTGGCCTAGTGAAGATCCTGTCTCAGGCACATCCATATAAGAAAACTCTAGCAACCTTAGAGGCATGAACTCCACACAGGTCATTTGCATAATCTGAATAAAGAGGCCGGAAAATCAATTTAAGCATGTATGTAACTGCATAAATAAATAATAAACTTTTGTAAGTGTCTAACTCTGAATATTGCATTACAGAATATATCAGTTAATGATTATCTGACATCTGTAGGAAGATGGTACAGTCCCTCATTACGTCCATATTTTCAGGCTGTTCTTTTTCAGTTCACAAGCTGCTTATACCATCATCCGCTTATAAATCTCTTAAATTTGTAGCTTTCATTGCCAGCATTCTGCTATATATGTAGTCTGGAGCGACTGCCCACCCTGGTGAGTTTGATAAAGTTGCTTTCATTTTGTGCCTTTTGTGCTTTCGAGATTGGAGCCAAGCCTGCTGTGCAGCTGTATTAACAACAGCAAGCTTGTCTTGTCAGATACTAAATGCCCATTTCTGGTCCCGTAACTCATCCAACATCTAAAACATGGGGGAAAAAAAACCCCCAGCACTCACGTAACTCAGCTTTAAGTGATTATATAGCACAGGCGACAGGTGACAGGAGACAGGACAGGCGATGTGTGGTTGTAAAAACCTGCTTGTGTGTTTATAGAAAGTGTAGCCTAGTAGAGTAACATTTAAGCTCTTCGAGCCATGCTATGCCTGATACTCTTCATCTACCTGAGAGATTAATTACGGCAAAATTCGCAACACTAGATGTCAAAATTTCCATTAATTTAATTATATTTGCAAATATACATTTAGTGATCTGACAAGCATCTGGCATTTTGTCATTTCTCTCAGCCATGCAGTGATATTTATAGGGTTACCTGACATATCCATATCACACCTGACATAAATATGCATATTAAATATTAAAGGTTATGACACGTTCTGGGCTGTTTGAATGTCATGACAGCTAACAGACTGTAGTTTTTTTTTAATTTGGAAACTTCCTGACACAATCCTGAGCTAGAGAATGAGTTGCCATACGTTTTAATGTAAGTCAGCTAATAAGTGTCATAAAGAGGTGGTGTCATATAACCCTATAAACACCACCTCTTAGTAAATCACTGGCATGTTTTGCTTTCATTCATTGAGGAATCAATGGACGGAAAGTTGTCACTGTTCTATATCATTGTGCAGTCTGAGATAGAACAAAGTGGACAATAGGAATGATTTGGAGTAGTGTTCATTCTGGAGATATGATACATTCAGTAGAATATCAGATAGTGAAGACAGTTTGTACAAGTAATCAACAGATGATATGAATCCACAGCTTGCTCCAGAGTGCCAATAACAAACTTGAAATCACAAGGAAAATAGTTGAGCTTTCTAAAAAAAAAAAAAAAAGTCATAAAAATTTTCATGTGAACAAGGCAGCTCTACCGATTTCAAGTTGAACCATATCTCGCTTGGAAATAAATAAAAACTGCACACAGCTGCATGCTCTGGGTCCCAGGGCAATATGGAGCCTCGTTATCTTCCAAATATGAAATGTGATGTGAAATTTGTAGAAATACCCATGTTCGTGGTTATAATAAGCAAGCACATGCAAACGGAGATGTGTGCATCATCTGCTCCCTTTTTCTTAATCTTGCTAAATTGGCATACCAATAAAGACCATGTTAATCCACAAGCTTGGCCAGGAAGCCAAAACCTGTTCCTGGCTCCCAGATTATTATTTTTTTGCTTGAAGCAATATCACATTAATTAAAGAAGATGTCAGATTTAAATCTAATGTGGAATTGGTATGATATTTCTATTACCATTATGTAGCCTTGCTCTGTGTAACTACTACATACAATATATCATGAGAGGGTAGGTCTATAAATCAGAACAATTAAAAATTTATGTTTGTCAAGAATCACATTCTCAAAATGATCTTACGGGTCAGAAGGCTTATTGTGTTTACCTTTCTCCAGTTTTTTCTGAAATTGGATTTGGAGAAGGACGTCCGGTTATCAAAGATGCGCGGTCTTCTGAAGAGTTGTCCTGCAGAGGTCAGGGTTATAATCACGATGGAGACTTGGTAGACTGGCGTTCTGACCTATTTTTTGGCAGTCAATAGTGAGCTGGTTTCTGTTTTGTCGGGATGTTATGGCAAATGGTGGCCAGCTGTGGTAGAGGGAGCTTGACCTTTTTTGAGGCAATCATTTGAGAGTCACTTATCGATCTTCCTGTTCGCTGTATTCGTCCTTTGGGACCACTGCCTTAGAGGACACAAAAAAAAAAAACCATTGGCAGTCCATCAGCAGTATTGTCACACCAATGGATTGCTATTGGAAAGCAGAAGAGACATTTTAATAGTCAAAACACAGCAGGCAGTTCCCATTGTAACGTAATACTGTTGTGTCTTTCACTAGAGCCTGCAAGGTGGGATAAATAGTATTTTTTAAAGAGCAAGAGAAAAAAAAATCATGCGTTTGCTGCTATACAGTGCAGAATTTTTGTGCTAATGTAGTAATAAAATACCAGACCAATAAGAACTAATATAGCAATATGATTAGTGGGTATATAGTAATCCATGTAACACCATGTTGATTCAGTCAGTCGAATTAAATAGCAACATTTGGGCATTTGTGTGATTTAAAAATCACATTGAATTTGTTAGGTAAAAAGGGGAAATGTAGCAGTGCAGTATTTTGCTTTTTACTTGTAAAAAAAAAGCCACATTATTTCAAAAACAAGTCCTAGAGCTACAACTTGTAGTTCACTGCTTCCCATCACGGCTTGTAGGTTACACTTACATGTATGGAGTTACACCATCATAATGCAAATGAGGTGTGGGTTGCAAAATATAAAATGTCTTAATGAAATCCTATGACTTTACTGATACTCCAGGACTTTCCATTTATAGTATTACTGCATCTTTGCTTTGAGAATGTCTTTACAATAAAATACAGTACAGGTTTTTACAGACACAAACCATTATAGGATATGAATTTCTCAGTAGGCTTGACCTTTACCTGATGCATCTCTTATAATCCCTGCTTGCTGCATTTCATTTTTGTCATATCCAGCTTTTGTAACATGACCTTTTCTAAGGGTTTGGGACAAAACAGGTATCATTGCATTCACACTGGCATTGCAAGAGGATGTTTTCCATACAACAAGCCTTTTGTACAATGTTTCATCTGAATAAGCTTCAATCAAATGCTTTTAAAGAAACGGGATAACTTTGATCTCCTGATAACCAGCCTTGGGAAATTAAAGCGAATATTTAAGTCTTTGTTTTTTTTTTATCTGTGCAAGTCTTAAATTTGGAGACAAATGGTGCATGGTGATGTTGGAAGATGTTTAAACATCTCTGCCAGATATCAGCAAGGTTTTATATTCTCTCATATTAAATCAAAGTCTCTGCCAAAACAGATTTGGGTTGGAGCTTTAGCACGGGCATGACCAACATGGTTCCACAGAGCCTGCATCTGCCGGAGGCTCCCAGTGGGAAACTTAGCCATCTGGAGGAAAGCAGTGCTAATGAAATTGTTATGCAACTCGAGCTGGAATAGGCAAGATTTGTTGACTCTGGAGGACAGTGTGTGCAAACTGCTGGGCATCCAAGTGTTATACTATAAACTCCACTGCATGGTTTGTGGCTTTTATTGTCAGCTATCTTCCTGCCTCCAGTCACTTGGTATCCTTTTTTCCAACTAGAAGAAGACCGAGGCACTGTGAAATCCTTTCATGAGACTCACAAATGTATAACAGGCAGTAAAATAACTTCAGATAGCGTCTCATTTCAGGGTTGCAATAAAGTGAAGCCATGTTGTATCTCATTTGTTCTTCAGCAGGAATGCGCTAGGATTTGTGCGCATGTGGAAGTTGGTTTTATGCCTCACTACTGGACACCTAGCACAGGCATGCTGTTACATCTGTTTAATTCTCACCTTGTAAGTGTTAACGCTCCGCCTTGATTGCAGGGGGATCCCTGGGAAGAAGTGTGGAACCATCATCCTGTCGGCAGAAGAGCTGGGAAACTGCAGGGTATGTATACCAGTCTGCTTTTTATTTACAAACATAGTCGAATGAACTGTATTGTTAATAAAGGTGTCATTATATAGACCTATGGTGTGTACACTGTATATAGCGTATGTTTGTACTCCCAGATTCATGAGAGGACCACGGGCTCTTTCTAGAGTAATTACAGCTTTTCGCTCGTTTATTAATCTTGGCATCCAAGATTTATGTTGTAATTAAATTCTGAGTTGACACTTTTTCATCGACAGGTTGGCCTGCTTTCACTTTGGTTAATGTTTTCCTCTGTTTCTCATCTCATTAGATGGTAGTTGGCGGTTCACTGCTAGAACTGGGGTCAGGTCTGCTGCCTAATTAGCACATAAACAGCCTACATTTTGAACATACACTATGGATAATAACTGACCTCCGTTCTAGCCTTACTTCTTTTTTACTTTTGTTGTTACCATCAAAGCTTTCACCGAAGCTACACATTCACATGCAGTTCTTAGAGAGGTGCCATTAAAGGCAAAAAATAGGAAATCTACAGAACACATTATATTTTCACATAAATAAAAGTACTTCTCTGACAGTAAACATGTGCTGTCAGTGGTCATTTTACTATGTACAGCTATAGATTTACAGCGATAGATTGGCCATTTTATCAGGTACATCTACCATGCAAGTGCATTTATGGTATTTTTAAACTCCTTTATGTCAGTGCTGGGTTTGCCAACCAAAAATGTCCAGCCAACAGTTGGCTAGAAGATGATTAATACTGTGTGCTGAAGAAGAGAAAAGGTAAGTTATACAGTATACTCTAATTTTGCACAACCTAGACGAACAAGCTGACAGGATTTCTTCAGAAAGATCTTATAGTCAAAACCATCTAGTATTTCCTGTTATAAGATTGCAATACATAAATCAAATATAAGATTATTAATCCTATTTCTAAATATTATGACAAGCTTTACATCGTCTTATTCTACTTGCAGATCATTTTCCTTCCTTTTAGAAATAAATTCTCATGGAAATTACTAAACAATGACTAGAAATAAATTTAATAATCTTATTTGATTTATTGTAGGCTATGATGTGCATAACACATTTTTCATTTTTTTATTGTAAGATATATTGTAAAGTTTGGGAGAGGAAAATGGGGATTATGGAGTGACTGCAGAGGCTGTGAAAGAGAAGAAATGTCCAGATTTTTGGGCTAGTTTCAAGTGTTTTGAGTGTTTTGATTTACACACTCATTTACAGAAACGTCGGGACACTTTCTAAAAATGCAATAAAAATGGAAATCTGTTATTTGTTAATTCAATTGAACCTTTATGTAACAGATAAAAGGACAAAGAAAAGATTTTCAATATTTTTCAAGTGTTTTCAATGACAAACCTAATTCT
Organism: Scorpiodoras heckelii; assembly: GCA_028566435.1. Taxonomy (NCBI): domain Eukaryota; kingdom Metazoa; phylum Chordata; class Actinopteri; order Siluriformes; family Doradidae; genus Scorpiodoras; species Scorpiodoras heckelii. The sequence goes on from JAOVVH010000001.1 coordinate 9,927,983, forward strand.
ATTTGTTAAATATAAACAAATTAAGAAATTGATGGCTGCGACACACACAAAAATTTGGGACAGAGGCATGTTTACCACTGGATCACATCACTTTTTCTTTTAATTATAGTTTTTAATCGTTTGGAAATTGAGCATACTAATTGTTGCAGTTTTACAAGTGGAATTTTTGCCCATTCTTTCTGTATACAAGACTTGAGCTGCTCAACAGTCTGTGGTCACTGTTGTCTGATTCTCCTCTTCATGACGCTCCATACATTTTCAATAAGAGACAGACCTGGACTGCAGGCAGGCCTGTCAAGCACATGCACTCTATGCCTATGAAGCCATGCTGTTGAAACTCGTTCAGAATGAGGCCTGGCATCATCCTGCTGAAATAGACATGGAGTTCCTTGGAAAAGACATGTTGAAGGCAGCATATGTTTCTCCAAATTACCATTATAAGCCTCCTCATCAATGGTACCTTCACATATATAAGCAGATCCTTTGCCATCTTTGGCACATAAAATCTGAAGTCCATTTTTCTGAAAAACAAGCTGAAACCTGGACTCTTCTGACCACAGAACATTCACTGTCTTTCAGTCCATCTTAGATGACTTCAGGCCCAGAGAATAATTTGCATAATACAGTTTCAGGGTGCAGTTCTCGATGTAGTGGTGGACTGTGTTAAGTGACAATCATTTTCCAAAGTACTTCCGAACAATGTTGCTATGTCCATCACAGTAGCATGACGGTTTTTCAAACTGTACCACCTGAGGGCTCGATAGTCACATTCAGCAGCAGTTTCTGCCCTTGGTCTTTACGTAACGAGGTTTCCCCTGACTCCCTGAACCTTTTCATGATATTATGATGGTGAAAGACCTACATTTTTTTGCAGTCATTGAAACTAAGAAACATTGTATTTGAACTGACTGACAATGAAGATGTTTGGCACAAAGTGGTGAACCACTTGTCCTTGCTTGCAAAGACTAAGAGTTTGGTGGATGCTCCTTTTACACTCAATCTTGATGACCTCATCTGTTAGAAGTTAAACTGATAATTGTGGAACCTTCCAGAACAGTTTCACTTGTACTACTTGTCTTATTTTGCCTCTGTCCCAACTTTTTTTTGAGTGTGTTGCAGGCTTCACATTCTACTGTTTTTTATATTTAGAAAATACAGTTAGTACTTTGTACTTTTATTAGTTAAATGAAAGTTCAAGCAAATTAACAAATTACAGATTTTAGATTTTATTGCATTTTTAGAAAGTGTCCCAACTTTTCTAGAAATGGATTTTATTGGTGAATTTGGCCTGAGAACCTGACCTTCTTAAGGGCGAGGGTAACACATTTGTTATATCGTACAAAGTTGAACAAAAATTATCTTCTTAAAACAAGGTGCTTGACTGTATGTTGGATGACTGTATGTTTTCGATTCTTAACTGCCTCTTACAGATTTACTCTAAAAACATATCAGATAAAAGCCTGTAGCAATCTAGTGTTGTATCCTCACAACTTAATTTAGTTTGAGGATATGTCATTATGTATATTTATCTCATCTCATTTAGCTGAGCTATTGGGGGCCAGAAATCGCAGCTTGTTGGTGATGGACTTCGAACTCACAACCTCATCAACATCTTAACCACTGAGTTATTTATGTCATCCTTTGACACCAAAATCTATGGAAAATCTGTTTATGAAAATGATCATACAAAACAAGACTGGAGACGGACATTTCTAAAAGATTTTAACACAAGTGTCTAATTCCTTCTCATTTGGTGTTAAAGTCCTATTTTTCATTTTAATCACTGCTTTCCATAGTTTATATGCTGCAAAGTCCCTGCATATAAGATCCTGAATCACAGTGGATGGAAATGATTTTCATTTTCCACCAAATGTCTATGAGTGAGAGATTCTCATAGGATCTGTAGGTCTATAAATCAGTTCACATACGTCGTTTGAATTACCAAGTATATTTAAAAACGCATCAGTCCAAATCTTATGAGTTTCAGGTTAATTTGATCACTTCTGAGAGGGATCACAATCGAAATTAGATCGCAAATTTATTTCGAGCGGTTAGTGGTGCGAAAAAAAAGCGTCCGTCTCTCTCTTTGAGCTGCTCTCTGATATGAGGATGGGTGCCGGACATCATTCCACTGAAACACCTTCATTACAATATCAAAAGGATTTCTATTGCCTGCCCGGTCTGTAGATCAATAAGAGAGCTCATTTGCAGTTTTTTTTATTCTTTGCGCTGCCCATCTTTTACACACAAAACCTTTCAGTCCATCTTAGGAACAAGGAGCTATCAAACAAACCACGTTGACTACCGGTACTTATACGGCGTCTCCTGATCTCTTGCCTGTGGCGTAAGAGACCTCAATGGTACACAGAATATTCATCCCCCAGCCTGATCCACATGAAAGGCACTAGTATAAATGGGTTTAGAAATGGAGCACAGGCTACCAGTTATGTAAGGAATAAAACATGACAATGCTCTTATGGGAAAATAATTAAATAAATAGTGTTGTAGTGATGTGGCTCGACTTACTGCTACCATCGCAGAGTTGATTATTTTCCGTTGACAGGACATCCTAAAGTGTTTTATTCCTCTTATATAGCAGGCAATTTTTAATTTATTGAATACCACCACATCTAATATAAATGCTAATAAAGCATTTATAGTTGCATTTAATGTCGTGAATATACCAAACAACTTAATAGTCTTTTTGTCCCTTTCATGTTATTCCTTTCTTCCTTTCATATAATGACAACTGACACTTCAGACTCCTTCTGTAAATGTTAAATAAATATCACATTACAGAAAGCATCACTATATCAACAATTAGGCATTCTTCTTTGACACATTAGTTATCTGCTTATTACATGCGTAATGTCCTGAATCATGTGGCACATACCATAAGTCCCTGTGAATAATAGAAACTATAATCTAGACAAGTGCAACTTCCAATCTAACCAATCAGATTTATGAGTTTGACAGTAAATAAAACTATCACAGCCATCTAAAACTAATGAGAGCGTCAGTAGAGCAAGCTTTGAGAATATCCTTTATAATGCTGATGGATGCTCTGATAAAGGGGCTGGGTAAATAGGCATGTATATGCAGTATGTGTGGGAGGCCATGAGTATATATTTTTGCATAAGAATGAGTGTAGGTCGATTTGAAAATCCTTTAGATGGCTCAGAGCCATACAGACTTTGCTGTTATGAAGGATCAAAGCATCTCCCTGGATGATTATCAGCCTTGGTTACAGTCGAAATGCTGCTTGAATGTGTCTGGAACTTTTTTTTTTTGTTTGCTTGTACTTGGGCAAGGATAGATGTTATCAGATACAATTTTATCCAAAGTTTCCACAAGTTTATAAATGTGTGTTCAAAGTGTCATTTGCTGCACTGCTGAATATGTGCACTTGAAGCATAGTGTACATGATTTTAACGAAAATTTTGGATTAGGACATTTTTTTTTCCCTTTTCACACAATTTACATGATGCAATTTGTATTGAAAGTTACATGGGTTAAAGTTTGCGTTAGGGGCAGGAAATCTTATAAATTCTGTAAGAAATTAGATTGCTTTTGTCCATTTGAATGAACAAAGTATTCAATTAAATTACTTATTAATAATATTTAAATTATAATATACAGTATATTTTTTGAATTAAGTAAGGAATAAAACATGATTGGGTATGATGTTCTAGAAAAATAATCAACAGTTGGATGGTGTGATGCATTTCGCCATGCTATAGCAGCATATCCCAATGTATTTTATTCATCTCGCATAATACAGCTATTCCATTTTTAAAAATTATTAATGTATATCCATTTATATGTTGTTTTTAATGTTGTGGAACGTCTCCTGTTAACACTGTAAGCAGTTCCCTCTCTTTTTTTTCTCTCACTTATATCGCAGAAATTGCAGACTACGGCGAAACTACAAAGTGCTGGCACTGGAGGCTCCTTCCACAAATAACTCCTCACAGAAAGCTTTACCAAATCAAATATTAATTGCTATTTCTTTCTTAAATAACAACAATCTGTTTATTGTTTGCACTAGATTATGTGGAGCCTCCGTCATTCACGTCCCTGTGAATTAGAAAATGACTACAGAAATGACTATAAACAATATAATAAATCAAGCACATTAATATAAAGCTGTGAATTTGTCCTGTAGCTGGAAAGTTATAGATAAATTTATTAATAAAGCATCTAACTGGTCAGAGTTGAAAATTCAAGAGCACGCAGGTATTAAATTAGCAAGTGGTTGTAGAATCGAAACAGTTTTTGATATGCTCGTTAACTAGTAAGAATGTAAACTATTAAAATGTGTAATACTCAAGTACAGGATGTATTAATGCGGCATTATCTCTGCAAGTGTTGTAGTTATGATTAATCCTCAATACAAGACATTCATGGTTGCATTTGTAACATGTCTGCACGTTTCATATCGATAAAGCTTTTTTCATAACTGCAGTCTGGATCGCTGGTGTTTTGTTAAAAGCACAACAGCTTGAAGAACTGCAGGCCTCGGCTTAGCTGCTATCCACCCAAGACTCTTAAACTGGGTTTTTGAAGCCTTTGACAACAATGAATTGATCACTGTCTTGGTCAAGGATGCTTTTGCGTGCGATACGTACACTATTTAGAAATGCATGATTATCTGAGCTCACCACACAACACACTGAAGCTTAAGGGACTTAAATTGACAAAAAGGCCACACTGATAGTATTGATTTCCTTTTCACAGCTGGAGGCATGTCTACATCTTTTCTAGCTATATAACCTCCGTTTGTATCTTTCATGTGGAGGATTTTATGGCTCAGAACAGGCTTAAATGCTGCAGCTGATACCATCTTGTGTTGACTATTTCCTGAGAGAGGCCTGGTATGTTTCTGATTAAGAATGAAGTGCACACTGCCTGCTAATCAATCAGACCCGAACGCTATCATTCCGTCACCTTTCATCAAGCTGAATGGTGAGTTCAGCTATGGTATATGAGATGAGATCAAGGTCTTAAAAGTAATATTTCTTATAAAAAATATTCAGAACATCTATCAGACAAAAACTGGCCCTTGGGGATACTTTACGTGCCCCTATTGGAATTCTACTGTGTATCATACCTTTTACTGAGCCTATGGGCTGTTTCACAGACCTATTTGGTATGCTGTTATCATTGATATTCAGAAGAATGGATTGCACTGCACTGCTGATAAAGCATATCTGAATCCTGCCACAAGGACCATGCCATTTTTCACTAACATCTGGTAGAGTAATATGGCATTTTCCACAATCAGGGTGTACTGAAGTGGGTCAGATCAGCCTACGCTTGCCTGTTAGAGGCAGAAATGGGATGTCAGGTTTCTGTTACTTTTGTACCGTGCAAGATGATAGGAAATAATGTTGTAAAACACTTTCAGAACAAAGTGAAGTGCAAATTACATGAATTAGGTTCTTATTTTTCAGCCTGAGAAAGGTGGGTGGACATGATATTCCATCTCTCCTATATTACCTGTAAAATTATCAGTAAATATGACTTTATCAACCTGATTTTTAATTCTTTGATTATGAACCATTTAAATATGCTTAAGCAATAGAACAGAAGAGGGTGTTCATTATCATGAATAAATGAAGATCTACGGCTCTTGCATGTAGTTTGTAAGTAAGTAAATAAAATGTTATTTATATAGCACTTAATAACAACATATGTTGAACCTAAAGTACATAAACTGACAACATTAGAAGACATAAACACATCACAAAGACACCCAATAAATCATCCGATTATAGATGGGGAGAAAAAGAGGGAAAAAACAGTGGTGCCTGAAAGTTTTTGAACCTATTGCAATTGACTATATTTGTGCAAAAATTTGACCTAAAACTTCATCCGATTTTCACACAAGGCCTAAAAGTAGGTAAAGAGAACCAAATCAAAGAAATGAGACAAAAATACTAGACTTGATCCTATATCACAGATCTGTGAGTGGCAAAAGTATGTGATCCTTTGCATTTAGTGTCTGTTGTGCAGCAATAACTGCAACTAATCATTTCCGGAAATTGCTGATTAGTCCTCCATATCGACTTGGAGGAATTTTAGCCCATTCATACAAAACTCTGTTATGTTGGTGGGTTTCCTCTTATGAACTCACGCTTCAGGTCCTTCCACAACATTTCTATTGAATTAAGGTAGGACTTTGACTTGGCCATTCCAAAACTTTATTCTTCTTTACCCATTCTTGGTAGAACGACTTGTGTACTTGGGGTCGTTGTTTTGCTGTATGACCCACATTCTCTTGAGATTCAGCTAACAGATAAATGTCCTGACATTTTCCTTTAGGATTCAATGTATATATTTGTTTTCTGTATATTTTTATCTTTTGTATTTACATCTGTGTTTTTGTTATTATGTGTATTGCTGCTGCAACACAGA
>JAOVVH010000001.1:10046691-10057143 GCA_028566435.1 Scorpiodoras heckelii
CACACACACACACACACACACACACACACACACACACACACACACACACACACACACACACACACGCACACACATTTCTGTATATATACCTCATACAAGGCAAACACTCCAGAGCGCTCTCAATTTCCAGTTATCTTCATGCTATCCTTTATTTATATTAAATCCTTTCTCTATTTTTGTATTCAACAAATCCAGACTGAGTTTGCAATTTTTCCATGACAGGCACTTACTGTGTAAAACTGCACAGTGCAGTGATTAACTTCATATATGATCTATTACACCCACATGTAATTAAAAACCTCCCACTCATGCAACTGTCACAACCAGATGCCCTGCAAACCTGCACCGTTTAGAGGACATTATACTGTGTCCTTGTGTCTGTATATACAGTCTCCTCCACAATTATTGGCATTACTGGTAAATATGAGTAAAAATTTATAGGGTTATAAAAAATTTGCTTCATTAGCCAAAACTGAGGCCGACCTTGAGTTTTTTGTCGCCAAAAGCTCAAGTTTTGTTTCAGCTGACCATAGAACAAAGTTCTAGTCAAAGTTCAAGTAGTGTTTAACAAACTCCAGATGCTTACGTTTATGGTCAGATGACACAAAAGCCATTTTCCTGGCAAGCCTTCCAAACCATCTGCTTTCATGGATTTGGTATCTGATGGTAGTCTTGAGAGACTGATGGGAGACTTGGTGACCCCAAGATGATACTTTTTTCTGTATCTTTAACAGTAGTAATCTTTTGAGATTTCTCATCCTCCTCACTGTGCGTGGGGACAAAACAAACATTGGTCTTCATCCAGACATGTTTGACGCAGTTCCAGTTGATTGGAACACTAATTATTTACCTAATAATTGTCTGTATTTACAGGTGAGTAGCTATTTTTTTATAGTTATTCCCTGACTTATAAAATCAACACACTTTTTACTATTTAAATTGTGTGTTTTCTCGTCTTTCCTATGTTGAAGAATAACTAAGAGATTTTGACCTCTGTGTCACCTCATATATATACCCCAGTGAAACAGGAAGTCATGGATTCCAGATTGAAGGTTCCTAGACACTCTGACCAACTTAAAAAATAAAATATTAATAAAAAAATGCTTATAATTTGTATCTAAGAATTTCTAGGGGTGGTACGATTGTGGCACATGTGGGTTTGTTAATAATAATTATTTCTTGATGAGGATTTTCCCCCTCAGGATTAATTTACTTCAAAAAAGGTTAGCTTTTTCTAATTTTTTTTCTGTGAAATTAAGCAAATTCACCAAAAGGTTAATTCACCAAAAGGTGAATTTCTTATAACCCGTTTAACTCATCTTTACATATAAATATATAGATTTATATGACTAAAGAACAAAGGAGAAAGGGAAGGGCGGTTGACAAATGCACACTTCACACTCATGGTAGGTACAAATACAGAGCCCCAACCCACAATGTATGCTGGGAAAGGTACTATAACTCCACCCCAACCACCTGAACCAGCCAACCCTCTCGCTAGTTCTGGTGGTGGACGCCACATAGCCTCTCCCTCAAGAGGTAACCATCCCGGTAGCCCAAACAGTCCAAATGCTAACAAACAACAAAAAAAAGAACAAGAGCAACTTTTGCACCAGCTGATATACAGTGAGCAGGCGCTGTTGCAGCTCCAAGGCCTATTTCATGGTATACAGGTCCCCTCCTTCCACACCAGGCGGTACCCTGAACACAAGCTCCATGGGTGTGCATAGCTCCCTCCTGAATACGAGCTGCGCCAGGGTGAAGCTCATGGTCTCCTGCACTGCTGTGTGACAGGCTAGCAGTACCTGGGAGAACCTTCGACCAGCTGCCAGATTTTCCCCCCAGGACTGGCTCTTCCTACACTTTGTACAGCAGCCCCTCCAAGGAACACGTGCTCTATGCTATGCAGTGCATCCTCAAAACTGGCAGATCACCCAGGCACACAATACTGTGGTTCTTAAGGATGTCAGCCAACACTCACACCATGAGCCACTCGAAAGTTGCTGGAGTGCTACAAAGGCTGAACGGCCTTACAGTAAATTGCCATAGCCTGGTGCCCACAAAATCTCCAGCCTCCCATTTTCTTTTTCACCAGAACCACTGGATCAAAACATGAGCTGTTAGAAGCTTGATAACCCCCATGGATGTCATCTCTTTGATTGCTCAGCAATCTTTCTCTTTGCTAGCGGAACTTGCTGTGGACACAGCTGGATTGGTTTAGCATCTCCAGTGTGGCCACAACACTTGTGTTATCTGTGCTCTTTTCTCAGCTGTGTGCTGGAACTGGCTGGCACCACCGCAGCTTATGGCAACAGTTGCTGAGCTGCTTGAGGGTGGTGCCCATGGCTTCCCGGGATTGATCCACCAATGTCTGCGCTGCTTGTTCCGCTCATCTGACATTGGCAACTTCATCCCAAGAGAACCATTGTGATTTTGAATTGACTCCCTGTCAGGGAAACACAGGACTCCGCTGCTGTGCCGCCACAGGCTCTGCTAGTGATAGTTGTCTGTTGCCTAGTCATAAAGTCCACACTCTAGTATACAAATGGCCCCAATAGCGGTCAAGAAATCTAAACCGAGTATGCATGGCTCACTGATAGGTGCTAACCAGAATTTGTGCATTCATGTCAGACCCCCCAACTCCACAGGTATCTCCTTTTCACCACGCATGTCCACCTGTGCACAAGTGACCATTCTCATTTGCATCTCAGTCAGCTGCCAATTGTATTGATTAGTACCATCGGTGCTAGGAAGTATCCCAGGCTGCAAGACTGAAACAGTAGGCCCTGAGTCCAGGAGAGCTTTATCACATAATCCATTCAAGCAACAACAGACCCATAGTCCATGGTGAAGGTTAGTTCCACACGGTGGGAAAGAAGTGCCAGATTGCTGGCAGTCCCTGAGTAGCCCCGCTGCCATTTTCCCTCCAGCTCAGGCTCACAGCATTGAATCGCCCAATGCCCTCATTTCTTGCACCAAAAGCACATGATCCATGAAACTGCCAGTTGTTCTGAAACCACTAGCTTGGTCCACTGCACATTGCTGTGGCCCTCTCATCAGCACATGCTCCCCGAAGATAAGCTCCGCATGCTCAACTATGCTGACTGCTTCCTGTAGAATGGCCAGGGCTGAAAGCTGTACCTGGTGCTTTAATTCCTCAGGAACAAGTGCATTCACAAAATGGCCCAGAGCTAATTCTTCCCAAGCCGCATCTGGAATTGATGAGTATGCCTGCTGGACCATTGTGCTAATCTTGGCTGCCAGCACACACCCTCACCATGAAAAGGTCAGTGGGTTGATAAATGCCATTTAACCACAATGCACACTGGGACATGTATGATAACTCTGCCCCAACCACCCAAACCAGTTAACTCACTCCGCAGTTCCTGTGGCGGCCACCACAATATATACTGTACATCGATCAGCCATAATATTAAAACATTGAAGTGAACAACATTGATTATCTCATTATCATGGCACCTGTAAAGGGGTGGGATATATTAGGCAGTGAATAACAGTAAGTACACAAAGTTGATGTGTTGGAAGCAAGAAATACGTAAGAAACTGAGCAACTTTGTCAAGGTGATGGCTACACAGCTTGGTCAGAGCTTCTCCAAAACTGCAGGTCTTGTGGGGTGTTCCCAGTATGCAGTGGTTAGTACTTACCAAAAGCAGTCCAAAAATGGCAACAGGTGAACTGGCAACATTGTCATAGGCAGCCAAGGCTCACTGATGGACATGGGGATTAAAGGCTAGCCTGTCTGGTCTGATCCCACAGAAGAGCTATTGTAGAAATTGCTGAAAGATTTAATGCTGCTTATGATAGAAAAGTGTAAGAACACACAGTGTATCACAGCTTGCTGCTTATGGGGCTGCGTAGCTGCAGACCACTCAGAGTGTCCATGGTGGACCCTGTACACCACTGAAAATGCCTACATTAAGCACGTGAGCATCAAAACTGCACCATGGAGCAATGGAAGGTGTCCTCGTCTGTTGAATTACATTTTCTTTTACATCACATGGATGGTTGGGTGCTTGTATGTCAATTACCTCAGGAAGACATGGCACCAGGAGGCACTATGGGAAGAAGGCAAGCGGGTGGAGGCAGTGTCTTGCTCTGGGCAATGTTCTGCTGGGAAAACTTGGGTCCTGGGATTTATGTGGATGTTACTTTGACATGTACCACCTACCTAAACATTGTTTCAGATCAAGTACGCCCCTTTATGGCAACAGTATTCCCTAATGGCAATGGCAGGATAACAGTGCAAACATTGTTCAGGAATGAAATAAGAAGCATGACAGACTAGACAATATTAGGTGAGTGGTTTTAATGTTATGGCTGATCAGTGTACATGTAGATACATTACACCAGCTAATATTAAAACCATATACTACCCCTTTGTGTCACCAAAACAAGAGCTCTGACAGTGTACTGTAGTATCTGGTACCAAGACATTGGTACCAGAAACCCCACAAGACCTCCTGTTTTGGAGATGCACTGACCATGTTGTTTAGCCATCCCAATTTGGCCCACAGTTTGGTTACTCAGATCTTGCCAATTTTTCCTTCTTCCAACACATCAATTTGGAGAACTAACTGTACACTTTGTAAAGAGATAATGACTTATTGGGTTGAAGGCAGGGAAACACCCTGGACAGACTCCAGTCCACGACAGAGCAGGCACAAAGACAGACACACTCACACACAGATACTCACACTTATTGGCAACTTTCAGTAATGCACTCGCTACCCCAATAGCACGATCATCAGCAGAACCTTTTCTGGGTGTTTTCGGAAATGGAGAGCTCAGAGCCTGGTGTACCAGTTGAGGGATGGGGACATGTTGTATGTGGTCACTGATAAATTAGTGTCTGGCCATGATTGTCTCTTGGACATATACAAGCATTTAACAATTCTGTTTGGAGTCCTGTTTATGTCAGATCAGGTGTCTAAAGGCAAATGTACTCTCAACTGCCGATACATCAGATCTGGACATGAACTTTGCCAACAGGTTCATCCAAATCAGTTCTTTTATATCTGGCTCTGAGTGTGAGAAGTGCTCAAGTGAGTTGCTTGAGACATTGCAGGCACTTACTGAGAAACTGCCAGGTTGAGCAAGCATTTTCCCTTTTAGGCAGAATAAAATAATCAACTGCAATGTAGCATGTACCAAACATGGTGCAGAAGTAGTGAGGGAGTTTGTCTCTACTTTAACATTGGTATAGATACTGAGATGCTGAAGACATGGGCCTTTCTGAGCTGTGATCCTGTAGTATTGTATAGTAGTATAGTAGTATTGTAATGTTCAATGTTAAATTTTTTTCTGGTCAATTGATGGAAACAGGAAGCAGCTCCATGTATAGTATAGCATACAGTATAGTTATTACATCCTTGTCATATTTTCCTTTCATTAGCTATGACTAGTGTGACCAGAAGGGGGAGCCACATTTCCTTTTTGGTACTGGAAGGCACATTTGTTTTTGCCTGCAGATTTGTCTTTGAAATGTGACTTTTGTGGTCTTTTGAGAAAGGGAACTCAGTAAACAAACAAGAAATACAAAGATTTACAAAGTTCTTCTTATTAAAAATATTTATTACTTTTGTGTACTCAGGTTAAAGTTTTCCAAACATGTCTAGACCATAGTCTCCTTCATGCTGCCTACAATGCATAACACAGTCAGATGTATTATCTTCGAGTTATTCTTTAGGGTGACATCATGTCTCTTCCGTTTGCTGTGACTTCAAATAATGTAGACAGACCAACGTAGACAGATATATGCACACAAACAAAAATTGTTGTATACATAATTCTTAGCTATAAACGCATACTAAAGCAAAAACCCACAACTCAGTTAAAAAACATGCAACCAACCATATACTTCTATCGCCTTTGTTAAAGCAGAAAAATAAACATAAACAGTATTAAGTTTCATAATAAACATGGAGTAAACAATCAAAACAGTAAGAAATGTTAGTGGAATATTTACAGAGAAGACAAACCAATGAGAAATGCATGGGACTGCCCTTTAACGACCTGTTGGATCAGTTAGAGGGCGATGTCTGAGGCAAAACGGAGGCACATAGCTACATCAGATGGGATATCCCTACGTGTGATCTCATTGCCTTCCAGACGCAGGACCTGTAGCTTGGAGAAGTTCATCACATCCACCACACTGCAGAGACTGCCCAGGGAAAACTCTGTGATCAAGCAGAGAAATCAGAATCAGATTATTTATGGTGGTTCAAGAGGCCCAGAATCTTGCATATGAGTTAGTAATCTGAAGGAAAACCATGACAAACCATGAAGTGAAAAATGCTGATCAAAGTACTATAACTACTGCTATAATTATATAGCAGAACAATGGTTTCATGTTTTTTTTGCTAAATATTTCAAAAACAAACTTATCACACATTATTTGGTGGCAAAACCATATCTTCAGAGCAAACTCCAAACGTGAGCTTCATAGAAGTGAACCTAAAACAACCATACCTTTGATTTGGTTGGCTTGTAGATAGAGGTGTTCAAGGTTGGTGCTAACTGTTGGGATCTTCTCCAGTTTGTTAAAGGAAAGGTCCAGTTCTACCAAACCACTTACATTGAAAGTGTTTGGCGGAATACCCTTATCTGTCAGGGCATTGTGGGATAAACGCAAATACTGCAGGTTGGTGAAGTGATTAAAAAAGTTGTCTGGGATGGCATCAATGGAGTTGGAGCCCAAATATAGCTGGTGCAACATGGCGGGAAGGCCATTTGGAACTTTTTTCAAATTGTTGCTGCTCAGATCAAGCAAGGTGAGGGACTTTAGGTCCTTCAGAGTGCCGCCCATATCCTGGATGGCATTGTGGTTGAGTAGCAATGTGGTCAGGTTCTCCATGCCTTCAAAAGCATTGGCTAGCACCTTGTCAATTTTGTTGTGGTTTAGGCGCAAGTCACGTAAAGATTGAGGAAGGTTAGACGGCACCTCAGTCAGGTTGTTGCCGCTCAAATACAGCCGGTCCAAGTTCACAAGACTGGCAAAGGCCCTTTTTCCTATCTCGACAATCTGGTTCTCATGCAGAATGACCCACACTAGGTTGGTGCCATTTTTAAAGGCTTCGTCTGAGACTGTGGTTATTAGGTTGTGCTGAAGATAGATATATTTCATGCGAGAGGGGATGTATGGCATCTGTCTCATGCCACGGTTGTTACAGTACATGGCAATGGGGAAGGTTGGTGGGCAGTCGCACTCAGCTGGACAGTCTCCTCCAGTGCTGTCAGGCTCCATGATGGCCAAGGGTTGCATGCGGTAGAACCAGGACAGTTGGTCAACCTCACTGGCCAAAGCAAGGTGCAGGAATCCTGCCATCAGCAGGAGAGAAGCTGGGTGCATCATCATGAAAAACATAAGACACCCAGGAACTGGAAGAAAAAGCATAATGTTCATATTCATGATGATTTCAACAAATCAAGAAAATCCTTTAAAAGACATAAAAAGAGTTCAATGTGCTCAATGTATATATAATAAAGTCTAAAACAATACAGCTATGCACGTGTAGATACAAGATACAAGCTAAGAACAAAGTAATATTATATGCCTCCCCTCAGCATTTCTACATACGTTGGTTGTGCATTAAATAACAATGTGCAAAATACACATCCCTCTAATTCTAGGATACCCCACTGAATTCAAGTAATGTAAAAAAAAAAAAATCTATATGCAAAATATCCAACCCATGAGTGTAAAATCTTTGTGGAATCCAATCCACAAAAGAGGGGGTAAATTTTGAACAAAGGGGCCTTAAAGCAGATGAGTAACAAAAACATAAAACACTGTAATTTTTACAATTTCCTCTAACATATTGCAGACCACATAGGAACACACCTACCTGATTAAGTTAAATGGTACTCCCTCCTTCTAGCCCACTCTGTTAGCAAGCCACAGTAACACTGTTACTTTGCCAAAAACTTTGTAAATACACCCTCTCCAAGGTTTTCTCGTCCACCCCCCTAACATTCCTGAAGCCCCCCTCCCAAGCCCTGCCCAATAATTGCACACTTCTTTCTCCATCCTTAGTCAACTCGGTGGGGTAGTTGGTCTTGCACACTTCCAGCTGCTATAGTAGCAGCACCTCTTCCACATGCCACATTTTTCTCGTGACACATCCATCTCCATTAACATGGTACCAGAGGACCATGTTAGAGGTCCCATCTAAGCTGCCAACCAGGTTGACATTTTGAAAAAAAAAAGTTTTATCAACTAAATGCCCAACTAAACCTTTATCGACTAAATGTATTAAGATGTATAGTGCTACTTTGTGCTCTAGGGTGTTAAATCACAATTATTCTTCAAATATGTAGACCCCCTGTTGAAACTTGAATACTAAAGTGTTTTGGTACTGGCTAGTGGCCAACCAAAGTCTGGAGTCTCCATCTGATTTGCCATGTGCCTCCTTAATCCACATGTCCTGCATGTCCTGCTGGGGAATGTCTTCTCCATCGCTGCCCTCAGAGGCCTCTTTAATGCCTGACTGAAGCAGATAAGCAAATCCATGGAGGCAGGGGAGCTGGGCTTTCATAAAATTTGACAGAGGCGGGCTCTGGTTGGAGGAATTTCCTGCTGTTTCTGCGGTTTCTTCATGGCATGAATCCATAATTTTCAGAGATGTAAAGTTAAAATCAAAACTGTTTTGCATGCATACTACAATAAGGGCTAAAAACGAAAGTATTATACAAGTAAACATAAACCACAATCAACAGACTAATTAAACATAATAGATTGGTGTCTTGATGCAGATCATACTAATTCACCATAAGAGTCAAAATAGAATAGAATACAGTAGAATATAATATAATATAATAGAATAGAATAGAATAGAATAGAATAGAACAGAATAGAATAGAATAGAATAGAATAGAACAGAATAGAATATAATACAGTAGAAAATAATATAATAGAACAGAATAGAATAGAATAGAATAGAACAGAATAGAATAGAATAGAACAGAATAGAATAGAATAGAATAGAATAGAATAGAATACATAATCCTTATAAAATGCAGTAACTATGGTGTAGGCACTTTATCATTTAGAATTCTAATGTAGTCTCTACATCTTCATAGAACATAACTGAACTTATAGGGCTTCATGACTATGTATGAAACAGATGTGTATTAGTAAACTGACAAACAGTATGGTAGAGTATTTTATAACCGAGAGTCTAAGACATGTTTGTTTACAATGTTTAGTCATCTCAGTGACATACTATTATGCATGTATAATATCTATTTTAAATATTTCTGACTGCTAATCCTACACATATGATTGAAATCATCAGCTAATTAATTATTAAGCTCAATTACTAATAAATATTGAACGTTAAATGCGCTTCAGGATACAAGGTAAAAAATCCTATTGTATTTCAATAAAATAAAGTCATGTGGTGACATGTGATGCAGTATTTGAAATAAATACTGGTATCATACAGACCTTGTACACATCAGACCAGATGTATACAATATAGTGCTATCTGCTTAACCACTTGTAACTATTGTCAAAGCTACAGGTATTTTGTCTTACAAAACTAGGGGTTTGGCATCCATTAGCTTGGACTCAGCTCTGGATTGTTCAATTGTTCCAGCTTTGGATTTTCAGTTGTTTCTATGAATCACTGTGTTGGTTCTTAAGCTACAACAACTCTAAAGTAATTATAAATTGACTCCTAAAGATGAATGAATGATCAGATTGTGATATTCATTATTCCAAATTGTAGAGTGTTTGTTTCAAATTGTTAACATACCCACTGAATTTTGAGAATTGATGATCAAAATATCCCCGAGTATTGTGATACTGATTTTTGGACTTATTGGGCACGATTAATTAATTTATAATTAATAAGACCACTAATGGGAGATGACAATATAGCATGATTAGAGAACATCCTCTGGCTTCCCCATTTTACTGGCCCCATTATGCAGGCACTGATTTCCCATTTCCACATGGAGTTAATGCCAACATAAGGAAGCACTTAATATTCCTGCTTCTTTGAACTTTTGACATGTGTGGTAGTAATACATGAATCATAGCAGTCCATCAATAATGGGACAAGTCATAAGCAGGCAAGACATCTCAGGATTGCCTAAAGCAGCATTTACAATCCCCAAGCAAAGTATGACTGAGTTTATATGTTAGTGTATTTTTATGAAATCAATGTGTAACAAAAAAGGGGACATGAGACAGATTGGGAGAACGCAACAAAAAAGTTTTTTTTTTTAAACATAAACTCTTTAGCTTTTCAGCTTTTAATATATACAGCTCTGTATCTCAGCTCTCTCTCTCTCTCGTAGCTCTCTTGCATGCTCTCCTACGCTCCCCTTTAAACCCTGGCTCACTATCCGTGCTCACTACCTCATAGTCAACATGCCTGACTTGCTGTGTGACCTCAAATGGTCCTTGCCACTTTGCGAGCAATTTG
>JAOVVH010000001.1:10061064-10072309 GCA_028566435.1 Scorpiodoras heckelii
CACACACACACACACACACACACACACACACACACACACACACACACACACACACACACACACACACACACTATACAATGAAATTGAGTTTAACAGGCTTTAAAGCCTGGTGCTTGTGGTTTGGGGAGTAGGGCGCCCTCTGGTTCTCACAAACTGGATAGTCATGAGAATCTGCAATCTGTGAGTCACAAGCACTTGAAAAGTACTTTTCTCTCATGCAAAACATGAGGTTAAAATGATCGTAGAGAAAATGTTCCTACAGAGGCCCTTGTCAAGATGTCTATGAAAAGAGAGCTTCTTTTTTGCATCGGAAATTCTTTGTATCTACATATTTGAACCATTAAACTACAGGTTTACACTGTTACTATGAATATAGCATACTATTCAGTGAATACAATGAGTTATCCAGGGAACAGTGCATGAATATGTCAGGAACCTAGGCCTGGGTTTGCCCATGGGTCAATTAATGAGTTAAACTGCCTTTCAGACTGATACTTATTGATGAGAGTAAGCAAGAAATCTGAATGAGTGCATTTTCTTTCAAACCTCCCTCAGAGGTTCATGGTTTCTCTTGCCGCATGTTTCGTTATATGACTAAATGCTCCTGTGTTCATGTATTAGAAGAGCAGACAAGAACAAGATGAGTCAAATCCCATGTCTGCTTAGCACAGAGTAACACCTACCACTTTCAACCAGCCTGTTTGTGGCTTGGCATTACACACAGCTCCAACCACAAACCTTCCTCACAGCGCTCCATCACAGCCAAGCCAGAGGAAAATGAAACACTCAACTAACCTGCATGTGTCCAACAAACAGGAAGCCCTGCTGTATGGTGCATATGCAATCTGCAACATGCATGCAGAATTTTACACAGTGCATATATGGTATATGGCAGGGATGTAAAGGATGTCATGGCACTGTTTTTTTTGTTGTTTTTTTGTCTACCTATTTTGTTTTTTGGGAAGTCTGATACAGAGATGGTGTTATGAGATGAGAAAAAGTTTGAGTAGTTGAAAATTAGGAGCATATGGCTGCAGTGAGGTGCTGCACTACAATGGGTTTCATTTTTGCAAGATTAATCAGCAGTGGCTTAATCTTCCACATGTTGTTCATCAGCAAGACACATTCTGTGTCAGTATTATTCCAAGAACGGTTGTTTATGCTGTTGAGCTGAGATTTTCATTGCACAATGCATACCACCAAAAGAACCAAAAATATATTTTGCTCACCAAATACTATTTGGAATAATGTTATAGAAACACAAAACTTGCCTCCCACACAGTATATAGCTAACTACTTAAGTTCAAATGTACATGCATTTGATAGAAATTAAATTTTAAAAGATGTTATTCCTTCCCAGTCTATGTTCATGGAGAAAGAGTCTTCAAAAACACTGCATGGTTAATTTCCTCCTGTTTTCATGGAAAAGGAATTAGACTGCCAGACTGCTGTGCTCTGAAAGGAATGGCATGTGCTACCTTTTTGCAAACACTTCGCCTCAGACAAAATGTAATACGTTCGAGTCTGAGTTGGTATTTTCTAGAAATCATGTGTCCAGACAAGATGAAAGCTCAAGTATCCCCAATTTTATGAGATGAATCACATTTTCTCTACATCTGCATTTTTTCCAACTCGCACAGGTTAATGTGAATAAATGGCTGCCAACCATGCAAAATGTGCCTTGAGTGCTGGGCCTGACCCCAAAGAGGCCCTGCATAGGCATGTGAAGGTTTCAGAATCACTAAAACAGCTAATCTGAAGGTTCCCATGGTACATTAAACGAGGTCACTGCAAATAAGTTCCATGCCCTCAGACGCCTGATAGGTGTCTGAGTGGCCCCATCCTCCCCATGTGGTGGGCCCTAGACTGTGTCCCCTGCCACTAAAGGACTGGTTAACATCACTGGATCTGTGTGACACATTTCCTTTTTCCCAGTACCCCAGAACACAGATGCTAATAAAGGTTTGCCTTTCCATAACATCATGAGTGCTAATGAGATTTTTACAAGTGGCCTTGTCTCCTCTGTTAACCAATCTGCCACTCACTTTAAATGATGCCCCCATTAGCTACATAATCACACTGCCCAATGCAATTGTCCAGCCCACTGACAAGAGAGAATATCAATCCCTACCACCTGTGCTGTTGGACTGTACACCACTGTGAACTTAAAAGCCATATACTAAGGATCTGCATGCTGGCATCTTTCATGCAGAGGAGCCACTGCAGCAGAACATGGCCTGAACAGAGGGTAAACAAAAGAACAGGTTGAGGTCTACCACTTTGGCCAGGCAGGTTGAATGGAGAACTTCCCACACCTGGGACAGAATGGTCCCAAGCCCCCTGTCCAAAATATCAGTTTTCAGCACAAAGGGAAGAAAAAATCAGTGAATACTGCTGCAACCAATGGACATAATCTGGTTTTGGTTTTTGATTTTGGTGAGGTCCAAAGAATTATGCATAAATCTATGGTAATATCTTCTCATTCCCATTAACTGTCTCACCTTGATTTGCAGTTGGATTATAATAGGCAGGCAACAATCGCAGTAGTCTTATCAATATAGATATGCACCTGCCAATGAAGCAAGTGGAAGCCCAGAGATCATTCATCCGCCCATCCAATCCAAACTTTGCTGGATTTGTCTGAAGGCCTTTGGGACTCAGTAATACCTCATATCTGACTTTCTCAACCTGCCTTGCAACCATCCAAGGTCCTTGCCACTTGATGAGTAGTTTTGAGCTAGAGGTGGAGCCTACTGAGCAAAAATGCTGACTGACTGACCAACTTGAGCATGGCTCTTCTGATAACTGGATACTCCAGCTTGACCTTGGGTGCCAGACTATGGGCTGCCATCTTCAGTGAGAAGAGCTTGGACATGGAGCCACACTCATTCTTTGGGCAGACTTCAATATATCCAAGCACAACCCATCAAGTGTCATTCTGGCAAAGATGGGACCAAATGATCAGGGGACTCTTCTTGTTCTTGTTATACTGTCCTTCAAGCAGTTCCTTGCTTTTGATACTAGCGTAACAATGTCAATGTATTGGAGCTCACTGTAAAGGTTTGTCTCTAAGGGCACTTACTGGAAATGGGTATTTTTACTACCGATCACCATGGCTAAAGGCATTGGAGAGTTACATGCTCTGGTGAGACACCTGTCTAGCTTACCTTGTTAGCCACATGCCACTCAGGTGAATCTTGAAGTGTCTTGAAGAATTTTTAGATCATCCAATTTTGTCAATCAGTCAACTGATATTGCAGAGCATCCATTGCTGCACGTAGTTCATTCATTCATTCATTCATTCATTCATTCATTCATTCATTCATCTATCCATTCATTATCTAAGCCACTTCTGAGATTACTTTCATGAGATGAGAAGCATCTACTCCTTGTTGGTTTTATTAAGTCGTGCCACTCCAGACAGTCTGTGCTGCTGCTACTTGGCCCCATGGACTTGGGTAGAGAGAAGTGTCCAGGGACTGAGATGGCGTATGACAGCAGCATTTACTGCAAATATTTTGTCATGTCACTCTGTGTCTATTTTTGGAATGGTCTTAGCCTGCCAGTGTGTTCACATCCCAGAACTGCCAATCTGCCACTGTGTTTGAATAAGACCCTTAACTCTCATCTGCTCAGGTGTATCCTGTCTCAAATGTAAGCTGCTTTGGATGAAAGTGGCATGAGGAAAATTTTAACGCTTGACACATTTTATTTATTCATTTTTAATAAGTATGCATTAGGGCGTCACGGTGGTGTAGTGGTTAGCACTGTTGCCTCACAGCAAGACGATCTGGGTTTGATTCCCAGTCCGGGACGTCCTGTGTGGAGTTTGTATGTTCTCCCCGTGCTTGTGTGGGTTTCCTTCGGGTACTCCAGTTTCCTCCCCCAGTCCAAAGACATGCATGTTAGGTTAATCAGTCACTCTAAATTGCCCGTAGGTGTGAATGTGTGCGCGAGTGTGTGTTGGCCATGCGATGGACTGGCGATCTGTCCATGGTGTACCCCGCCTTTGCCCAATGACGCTGGGATTGGCTCCAGGAGCCCCGTGACCCTGACTAGCAGGATAAAGCGGAAGATAACGGATGGACGGGAGTATGCATTATTATTTGAAGTGATTTAAGATGGTTATATATGGTTCATATTGTATGTTCATCACATACAAAATAGTTCATGTGCACAACAATCCTTAACACAATGCTTAACATTAAACAGTCAGCTAATGGTTTGTCATAAGGTTTGCCATTTAAGTACAGATTGGCATTCAATACAGTGCAGGTACAGCCTTCTAAATGCATTTTTAAAGAAGTCATTCCTATTTATGTTTTACACTTAATGTACAGCTTCATGTACAGATTTTTCATCTAGCAGCAAGTCTCCCTGGATATGACTGAACTCAAGACGTTTTAGGCCTTCTTCAAAACCACAGTGAATAAATATTGTTGCTTTGGAGGGAAAGTCTAAAAGCCGTTTTGGAATCCAGACATGAAACTGAACTTTTCCACTATGAATACATCACTGAAACTTGCTTCGGCTCTTCACAAAATGTTCATTTTCTACAGACTGGAATTTTGTGTTTATGACAGGAGAAATTAAGTAAAATTATGTAAAAAATAACCTTGAGTGGTGACACTGTGTCTGATATGAAATTAATACACACATACAATCCATAAACACCCTATTTCTTAAAAATATGTTTGCAGTGACCCATAAGGTCAAAACAAAGTCTTTATTGTATTATTATTGTACATTAATATGGATATGGGGCACTCTGACCACTTTGAACTTTTATGCCCAAATCTCTTTCATCCTCTAACTGAGGAGGATTTCCAGCTAAACCACACACACATGCACAAGTACACATAAAGGGTCTGTTTGGCTCCCCAGGTCCACTCCAGCTATAGCCCTAAGTAAAACTACTGTGCATGGATGTGTGAGGGGAAGCAGTACACACACAGGCTTTCTCTCATCATTCCTTTCTGCTCCAGTCATGGTTTTAGCCAATGCCAGCATTTGCCGAGTCCCAGTCCTTCCATTATATTCATCCCAGGGATGGTGAAGAAAACTGAAACTGGAGTTTTATTGAGAACGTTTGACAAGTTAACTTGTATGTTGAGATCCTCAAGATTCTTAATTAATGTATATATACACTATACATGGGGTCCATAAACAGTTTTGGGCAAGATGTGAATAAGGGCCCTTACCAGAATGACTTTTGTCACAGCAACCTCCTCAAGCGGGGATAAACACATAACAACAGTGATCTGTCGTACCGCTATAAGATAAACAAAATTAAAATACTACTGCACAGCTTTCACACTAGACAAAAGCCCCTCTTGTATTGTTACCAAAAAATAGTACTGCTAATGATGCACAATAAATGGTGTGGTGTACTGTTTAGACATGTAGACATACAGTATATGTAGTATGGATTTAAGCCACAGTCATGATGGGGCATAAATGATGGACCATTTGCAGAATGAAGTGAAATGTAAATACATTGTGATTTGGCACAATCCTGGAAATCATGCAAAATTGTTGCCAACCTCAAATTGTATTCGGAGCATCGGCATGCATCGCTGCATAAAAGTCAATAGTGCAAACAGCAACTATCTACAAACATTAAATGACGCCCTATTAATATGCGTGCTGAGAGAACTCTGCAGAAAAGGTACTGATCTTGTCCTGATGCTTTGCAATAAAGACATACATGGTTAAAAGCCCATCAGTATTCTCTTCAACATCACTTTCCAGACCCATTTCATTTAAATGATTGTTGCTCAGGATCCAGACTGCAACCATAGGCTACAAATGGTGGAACAGACAGAGGGTGGGAGGTTGAGGGGTATGAAACAGAAATCCTGAAAGACTCTAGGGTTTTGGAGAAAAAGCACTGCCGAATTCTTCTGTGGCTGGGTTAACACCTCTGGACAAACACCTAGCAGTATCCTGTGCACGCTGCTGCAAAGAGCAAAGAGACAATCCTGTACCAGGGACCCTGCAGACTAAAGCCTGTCAGCTGGAAAGAGAGGTATGCACATTCTTGCTACATGTGAACAAAATTATAACTGTTTATTGTGCTTAAGCTGTTTCTCACATGTCTGAAATGGAAAAAATGATGCAATGTTAGAGGAAAAATGGAGAGCAGTTTTGCAGTCATTTAGATTAAGAATCAAACTACGCAAACAAAACTAATACTAATTAATGTTAAGGGATACGAGCAACATGGTACATTTGTAGAGTTCTTTTTATAACATGGGCAAAAAATGAATCAAGGCAATATCTGTCTGCATTACACTGGAAAAAGCTGATGATTTACAGAGAAAACAAGAAGCCACGATTAAAACACTAGTTTCCACATGGCAAACGTGCAAGCTGCTATTTAATAAAACTATGCTTCCCATGGTTTGTATGTTTCTAAAGGTGCATCCTGTGCACCCTGTAATAATAAATGATATCAGGAGCACAGTGTGTCATTACATGCTGTTTTTGTTTATCTTTTTCAGGCCAACTCATGGACATCAGGACGCTTCTTGTAATACTGTCTGTGTGTGGGCAAATGCAGGCCTTGACTCTAGACACTGATTACGGTGGTTTGCCTCTGCAGATTGACCGATTTCTAGGGGAGCCCACAATTTTCACCCTCAGAGATCGAGTGGACTCCAGCTGGTCAAGGATGGTGAGCAAAGAGAACTGTTCAGTGAAATGTGACTGTGCAGTTCAGTGGCCCACGGCTTTGTACTGTGACCACAAAGGCCTGGAGCAGTTCCCTGAAAGTCTTCCCTCCAGAACACAATACCTTTTTCTTCAGGGTAACAGGCTCACTGGCTTTAACTCAAAAGCCTTTGCCAATACCACTAATTTATACTGGCTCATTCTGGACCGAAACCAGCTTCTCAGTGAGAGACTTGATGGTAGATCGCTGTTCAATCTGACCCGATTAGTGAACCTCTTCTTGAACCATAACAACTTGACCGAGGTGCCAGCAGGGCTGCCTGGTGGACTCAAGCAACTAAGACTGGCTTACAATCAAATTGAGAAAATTGGCCCTGGAGCTTTTGAGAACTTACAGAATCTAACGCTGCTTCTGCTTCAAGGCAATCGTCTAAAAACTATTGGAGAAACTGACTTCAAAGGTATGGTCTTATATTGAGAAAGAGTGTTGATTGCACTGATTTGGAACGTGTCCCTTCCCTTTTATTATCTAGGTCAAATCTCTAATAGTTATTTCATTCTCTAAAAATCCACTTGTACCTCCAAAACTGAAATCCCCCGGAAAAAGTGAATTCTAACTATATAAACATAGGAATCATAGTGTTGTGTCTGTTTGTCATGTTCATCAACAGGGCTTTCAATCCTAAACCTTTTGGACATTACTCAGAATGTCCTGGATACTTTCCCCAAGCATCTGCCTCCATCTGTTCAGCAGCTATACCTCTCACACAATGCTCTTACTGGCATGGCTGAGGACAGCCTCCAAGGCTTTAACAGACTCCGTTATTTGCGTCTGCGTAACAACCAACTGACCAACGATGGCCTGGAAGCTGGTGTCTTCAACCTGACTTCTGTAGTGGAACTGGACCTCTCCTTCAACCAGCTAACTGAAATCCCAGTTGTTCCCACCACCCTGCAGTACCTTTACCTAGAGAGTAACCAAATCAGAGGTGAGATCGTAAAATGCAGTTTGATGATTCATGAAATGTTTTTCTCATTAAAAGTCTGATATCATTGTTTTGGCACCTTATAAAAATTACATCTGCTCCTTACAAAAGGAGTAGAAGAAAATGTGATTCATAAGCAATGTGTCATAGCGAAGTTGGGCCCTGATTCCTTAACGTCCCATATAAGGAGGCTATTCGGTGTGCAATTTAATATTTACACACAGTTAGTGGGTATGTTGTGAATGATTTACAGGGCAGGTTTATGCATGCATTTTTTAATTTCATTTTATTTGATAGCGGTGGTGAGTTTAAAACTTATAACTGAGGCAGCAACGTGGTTCAAAAATATGCAAAGAAAACCTTTTCAAAGGCATCTTTGAATCTTTAAGATGTAAAAATTTAATATAAAACCACAGTACTTTCTTGTTACATTTGAAATATTGAGACATTGCTTCAAGAAACATTTAAAAGTAATGCTTTTTTGCAACCCAGTCTCGCTGGAAAAAAAAAACACATTTGCACACCGAAGCACTATTTACATATTATTGGAATATTACTTTTCTGACACGAACTTTCACAGGAAGGCTGTGTATGAGATGTTCTGCAGCAACATATTTTAACCTATTCCACTCCACTATTTAAATAAAATTCATACTTAATAAACTAGACATACCACATAGCAGTGCTTAATATGACCACTACGTAAAGTGAGAGAAAGAACAAGAATAACGTGAAATAAGCATACTAAATTTCAAAATTGTTGCGTTAGTGGTTCTTAAGACATTGAAATGTGTCACCTACAGCACCCACTGTGGATGAAATTTGATCAAATTTGGTGTGTGTCCAAAGAATGTGGTAGTGATAGTGTTTTTGCATCACAAGATATTGGCTAGAGAATGCTAGATTTTGATTTGAACACAATTCTCTAAGTTGTGCTACTCCAAAAATCAATCATAAGTAGCTAGGGTAATGCGCCTCCTGGATGCCAACTTGCCATAAAAAGTTCATAATGTTTGGCAAAATGGTTTTCCAACTATTGCCCAAATAGTGCTTCAAGCCTACCCCATTTCAGAGGTAACTAGCACGAAGGGCTACAAACGCCCAGGGACACAAACGTTATATTCTGTACCAGATAAGTGAGGCTACAACTGTACCAAGTGTCATGTGGATTGGTGAAGTCTAAGTATATGATATCATTAACCAAATATTGACTATATACACTGAAGCCTATGCAAAATACATAGCAGTCCTACCTATACACGTCATTGTGTGCGTCCGCCAGTGTGTATATAAAGTGATAGACATCGATGGAAGCTTCTATAGTTGTTTCTGCCATGAGAATGACATGTTATCATGCTTTTGCGATTTTCAACACGGTTTAATATTTGGACCTCGTGAGATGGGTCACAGCATTTCGGAGGTAATGGCAAAGTTTGAATTTTCATGTATGAGCTTTTCGAGGATGGACCGTGACTACAAGAATTCAAGCAAATTCTTGAACTTTTACAACAGTGTGGCCGTAATAAGACTCTGGGTGAACGTGACCAGCGGCGACTGGCAAGAATCGTTGCACGTGATAGGCGTATAACACTGCCTCAAGTAACATCAGAGTTCAATGCTGGGGCCTCATCAGACATGAGCGTGAGGACTGTGCAACTTTCCTCCAAGATCCTGTGGGAGACCTACCACGTATTAACTGGTATACCAGTTTTTGTGGTACTTCAGTGTATAAAAACTGTATGAAAACCAGGACTATCTGCAGTGATGATAATAAGTTTACCTCTATTTTAACATGTTCTGCACTGCCCACGTCACGTGTAAAGTTTCTCCTTGTTCCCAGATATGGTTAGACTTACTAGACTCAGGAATCACAGTAAAGCATGTTCAAAATGACAAGATGTCTTGGGCTGTGAATTGTTTAGGTTGGTTATACAGAGACTTTACATGTTTTGAACATATCTATGTTGCTGTACCATGTTACCATGTGACCTGGTGGCCTGCATGTGTCTGCAAAATCACTCAGAATCGTGTTATTTTCATGGGAACCCTACTGCGCGTTCAGCTTACTTAAAGGAAAACACTAATCCACTTTATCATAGTTAGTGGCAGGAAGAGAGGGACCAGTGAGAACAAGAACAGCTGCTAAAGACAATCCGTGACTCCCACGACGGATCGGCTGCAATAATTCTCACTGGATCGATCAGACATGTACTTTAATACAGTTGTTGAATGTAAAAATAAATTCATAGTAATATTAATAAGCGCTGTAATAAGCACTACACAAGGCCATGCACTTTTCCGAACCAGAGTCTCGGATATCGTTGTTTTTCTTCTTTCGCACTGGCCAGAATCACTGCACTGCACTGCTTACCAGTCTTGTGCTGTTTGATGTCTAAAGCTAGTTGTAGTGGTTGCATGCTGGAAATCAGTAAAGGGAAAAATCATGCCGTCACATGCATGATGTAATCCCTGGCGATGTGACATCAACATTTTAGACGCGACACGACAATGAGAAATATTATGGAAAATGTGATATGTATAACAGGAAAGACTGTTTTTTTTTTTCTTGTTGTGAGAAACAGGAGGTGGGGGTGGGTGGTACGGATGGGGTGGGTTCGCTAATGAAACAGGGGGAAAAGGAGGGAGGAGAAAGAACATCTGGAATTATCCATGACCACTCCAGAAGGACTCTAAACAATTCCAAAAGCACTTTCTGTTCTCCATCTCGCTCCTCTTTTCTCAGGCACATACTGAAAGATTAGAAGAATCACCATTGCATAACAATTAAAAAAATAATAAAAACAGTAAGTTATATTGATTCAATGCTTTGAACAAGGAAAAGAAACACCCTACCTACAGCTTAACAACAGTTCACCAGTTTAATTAAAGCATCATGATTTTCAACCTTTGTTTCACTACTTAGAGGACAGTAATCAGGGAGGACCATTTAGCCTGGTTGAATGTAGCACAGCTGTTTTAATATTAGAATTAGCCAGACATTAGCCCAAAAACAGGAAAAGACCGAATATTTTCACTTGACCCTTTGGAAAGGGGACACATTAGAATGAGAGCTTACATAAGTTATATTCCACAAAGATCTTTACCAGAGATGACACGCAATGCAATCATCAGCAAGACCAAACATAGATACAGTAACTCTTTGGACACACTTACTGAATGTCTTAGACAGTCTCCTCTCTTTAACAGACATCATCTTTCAGTGTCCAAAATGAGACAATCGCTGTGGAAATATGGCTTTTTCCATTCTCTTTAACATACAGTTTATACTGAGTAATAACACCAATACACCTGCAGTTTAGTCTGGTGAAGTGAGCTTCTGTATAAGTGGGATATTTTCATTTGGTCCACATGATGACAGCTTGGAAAGGATTAATATGAATATATACATAGAGTACTGTGCAAAAGTCTTAGGCACCGTATTATTTTTAGGTACAACTTTTTTATTGATGTTTTTTGAGTTCTGCATTATTGAATCAGTACAAAAAGATTTTATACAGTACCAGTCAAAAGTTTGGACACACCTTTAATTCAGTGGTTTTTCATTATTTAAAAATGTTCTGCATTGT
>JAOVVH010000001.1:10080159-10092460 GCA_028566435.1 Scorpiodoras heckelii
TTTTTGCATGTAAAACCCAGCAGCCTTCATTATGTTTTCTGTCTGAAAAGTGGTCTGTTATGTAATGTGTTGCTTTCGTTACTGACATACAAAACATTTTTGTGTAATTTTTTGTTGGAAAATTAACATTTAGAAATACAGTACCAGTCAAAAGGTTGGACACACCTTATCATTCAATGTTTTTATTTTAAAATTTTTTTCCTTACATTGTAAATTAATACTGAAGTCATCCAGATTATGAAGGAACACATAAGGAGTCATGTAGTAAGTGGTTTGTTATGTAATGTTTTGCTTTCATTACTGACATACAAACATTTTTGTGTAACATTTAAGTTTCTGTTGGAAAAGTAACATTTGGAAATATAAAATCTTTTTGTACTGACTCAGTAATGCAGAACTCAAAAAAAAAAAAGCCATCAATAACAAACGTTGTACCTAAAAACAATTGGGTGACTAAGACTTTTGCACAATACTGTATATACAGTATACATACATATATATGAGAATAAATAGGAAAATTATTCAATATAATCTTATGTTTCTTCAATCTTGTTTGTATCTATTTCTAAATTTAGAAATTCACTTTTACTGCTTGACCCATTTTCGGATTGAACATTTGCACAAATCAAGTTCTGTGGTTAATGGCAGGATTCCTGGGTGGAGAACAAGCTCGGCTGGTGGTTGCATGATGTTTCTTAACAAGCAAGTTACTTCACTGTTTGCTTCCTCTTATCACAGAGGAAGATGGCCATATGTCAACATCTTTGAAGCAGACAGATGGGTCAAAGGGTTTTCTTGTAAGGGTGTATGGGAATGCTGTATACGGTGCGCACGTGAGAAGCGTGTATATATGCATACATGTTTTGCGCTCCTTCTACATGCTTGAAAGTCTTTACAAAGTGTTTATTCCAAAGTAAAGCCACATACCACTGTGGCCACACCCTTGCGCGTTCGTAACACAATGTTTGTGCAAGTTGATTAACACAAACTTACATAAAAGAAAAAAGTTAGATTTAGGAGCACTGTTAAATATTCTTACCAGTTCATGGGATGAAATCCAACAACACAGGCCTTTTAACAGGGTTAGTTTTACACATCTACATGGGTGGGTGTGTTTGTTTGTGCTTAAGCCAAGCTACAAGCCTGTGTTTCATTATTATCATCTGTCAAAGCCAGATTCAATCCATTAGACTTTATTAATGACAAGAGTACAACAAAGTCATGTTGATTGTTGTAAAAATACGTTCACACTGACTCTGGTTTATGGTTAATATCACTGAGTCACTAAGTTTTTCATTCTTTATTTATTGTCTGCTTGCCAGTAAAAAGTTTTAATGTGTAAATTAACCCCTAAACGTCTCAGCTTATTAAATTGTTATTCATTTTAAAGCTTTTTTAGTAATTATTATAGTTTTTTCAGTAACTACAGTGAGATTAATATGATGTAATTATAGTATGAGTGTAGGGAATGTGAACATTGTGTTGCATGACTAGTCCTGGGCTTGTAAGGGGTTAATAATGAATTAAGATAGGCTCGTGTTAGTCCGTGTTACTAGAAAAAAGATTTGCAAGGACTGCTTATTGTCTTGACAGAGCTGCCAGACCAGATGTACAAGATATGAACTTGCTTTGATGATTACTTGATTAGTAATGCAAAATACAGAATTAAAATTTAATGCATTCATTGCTGTATTTTTTGTGGTAAACAGTGCCGTCTTTCCAGAATTGGTGCTTGCCTCAAATGCCCTTTCCATGATGTACACTGGGTGGATGATAAGTTATGACCTAATTAATCCACTGAGTAAATCAACTTAATGTTTAGATTAGTTCAAAAACTGCCACACTCAATGCACAAATTAAATAAGAGGTAGTGTAAAGATCCACCTTCATGATCTAGCATGGCTAGTGGTGAGAGCCTGACAAAAAAGATACACTCCCTGTTATTTTTGAGAGGCTCAGCTTCATTTCAGCCAGGCAGTGGTTAGTTAGTGGTTATCCCGAGGGAACATGCTGAACTGTCGTCAGGAGACAGAGACAGAGTCAGGCCCACCCTTGCCACATGAAAAAAAATCAGATCTAAACTTTATAACAATGTCCCTTTTGTTTTCACCATCACAGTGCTTTGGGCTCGAGTTTAGAAAGCAGAAATTGATGGCTCCTAGTGAGTTGGAAATTCTGAGTGGATCAGCAGCAGATAGATAATTGCAACCACTTAAACTGAACAATGGCTGGGGATGGTTTGGTATTTTTAATCCAAGAATCCAAAAATAGAAGGCACATTTATGCAGGATATGTGGAGTGGATCTGCATATTTGCATCCAGAAATTTTAGTTTAAGCTATGTAGTTTAATGCAGTGGAAGGCTTTATTTATTGTTTTTAATACATTGCATTTAAATTAAAATACAGTACTTTCATTATATTTCTAATTCTATATACCTATAAAATACCTCCCACCTAGAAGTAGATGAACTGCCCCCCAAAACTGCCCCTAGATGTGGAATGTGTGTGTGCACTGTGCCCTGCAAATGGCTGGTGTCCCACCCAGGGTGTATTCCTGCCTCACGCCCAATTTTCCTGGGATAGGCTCTGAAAGTGACTGAGTGCATCTTTTCCATATGGGACTGCAGCTTTTCAACTCAGAAATCCAAATTAGGGAAAATAAATACATAACCTTAAATTGAAAGCAGATGATGGAGCTCATCATGCTTACATTTGTTCCCCATTCCTAAAGCATCTCGGTGGAGTACATGAGCGCATGTGTTCTCCTAACCAGCTGCAGCGCAAACTGCATGAGAACGTTCAGCGTTTTGGAAATCCACTCCAAACCCTTTAAGCTTCAGGCAGAGTACGAAGGAAGCTGCGCACAGAGAAAAGCTTGTTCGTACAGTAAGTGCCCTTAGCACAATCATGCCATCTTTTAGAGCAGCTTTCCAAGACTCTGTGGTATCACCGGCCAGTTTAAACAAAAGACACATGAAGCTGATTGAAAAATTGGCCAAGTATCCATGTGACACAGCAAAGCAGAGCACATAATGAATGTCTGAACATGAGAAATACAACCTTGCATTTTTTTCGGCTTTAAGCACACGCATACGCGCACACAAACGCTCATTAACCCTCAGCACACCCGGGGGAACGAGATGAGAACATATCCTCTTTGTGAGGGATGGGCATTTAGACTCAGGCACTTTCCTCAAGGGTGGGGGGGGGCGGCGGCGGTGGAGAGTGAGAGAGAGAAAGAGAGGGGCAGCACAGCTGACCTTCAGAGGAAAAGCAAAGAAGCAGAGACCCAATAGGCAGCCTGGTTAACAGAGGAGAGCAAAGCGTGGTGGAAGAACGAGGTATTATTGAGAGAGAGAGAGAGAGAGAGAGAGAGAGAGAGAGAGAGAGAGAGAGAAGTCAAAAAGAAGCATTCAGTGAGAAAGAAAAGACTTCAGTACCAACTACAGGTAAGATATTTTCAACATCAGGTAAACATGCTGCCTGGAAAAAGGTGGGCAATTGATAGTACATGCACAATGCTGCTCTGTTTCTATAGAAACCCTTGGACTGGTACTCTCTTCTATGCTATTTCCATTTTGCATGTTCACGAAGATTTTTTTTTTTTTTTTTTTTTTTGTGGATGCTCCTTCATCTAATGCCTGTATATTAATATAAGTGCATGTAATGATGTGTTTGTGCTTTATAGTCTGTCATCCAGGAGGTTCAGGACAACAAGTCCTAATACGCCTAGCACAGGGGTGTGCATACACCCGACTTTTTCTGCACTTTTTCAAAAGCAAGCTCTTTCCAAAATGCAATTACAAGCCTTTTTTCTTAATAGATTAGCCCACAGATCTTCTACAAGCTTCCTTACATAGATGTTCTCAAGCTGTAAAGAACTTCAACATGTTCATTCTTTGTTCATAGCATCACAGTTTTCAGTGTGCGCATATCCTTTTTTGGGCACGTCAGAAAAGCGAACAGCAGAAACTGTTTTGCCGCATTGCCATCGTACAGAACAGGAGCTGCTGAAGCTGTTTCTCGTCTGTGGATCTTATAGTATGTTCACCTGTTACGTTTCTCCATGCCAAAATTTAGTCTCGGAAAAGACGTCTATGGAGAAAAAAAAATCTGTCAGAGCCCCAGCATTCATTATGACCGTGATGAGCAGGAGTGCACGCTGCATTGCTTGAATGTCAGAAGTGTCTCGTGTGTTATGAATAACCTGACCTAGAAATGAGTCGAATAAAAACCTTCCAGCTGATGGTATTTCTTGCTTATGTAACATTCCGAAGAAGTGCAAACCCTCCTGGCAGTGATTTGGATTATAAGATATACGACCTGAAAGCCTGTAATGATCTTTGAACAGTCAAGTCTGTAGTTGAAAATCTTTCAAGTCTCTCATCTGTTTTAAACCTCTCATTTCGGACAACAATATTATTGCAGACTTCTGAAGTAAAGGCAATTGCAAAAGCGCAAACACTAGTGAGAACTGGACTTGAATTCGGATTTATGTATATTGTCTAAGCAAACATTTTTCCTCCGACTAAATATTTTTGATGCATATAGTCAAATACAGGTTTACGTAAGCTAATTTCATATGCTTCCTCAGCCAGAACGTCAGCACCGTATGAAGATTGTAAATCATGATGATAGGCTGCGAATATTCACAGGACATGAATGCTTGTAGACTTGTACCGTTTGTGCAGTTGCACTGTGCCGTTATTACACTGTATTAATGCTGAATTAAGACTGCACTGAGAACTTGATGTGTACTTTATACAGCATTTCACCAGCTTAGATCTTGCATGACAGATCCCTTCTATTGGGAACCACCCAAAGCAAGCATGCAGCTGACTTAATAAACAAAGCCACATTTCCCCAGGATTCCTCGCTACACAGACTCCTCCCTGACTTTCTGATGTCCTTAGTTAGACAGTTGTCACTCAGCCAGACGGCTGCGATCCAACATCTGTTTCTAATCAGGGCCCATGCTGCCTGTCTGATCTATGTTTGGTTTTTCCTATACACTTAATAATAATAATAATAATAATAATAATAATAATAATAATAATAATAATAATATTAATAATAATAATAATTCATAAATATATGTAAGAAATTTCTGAGCTCAGGTTAGCCTGAAATTTGCAACCTGTGTCCTAATTTCAGTCTTTTCCCAAGCAACATGATATTGGCACTGTAACATGCAAAAAAAGTCAGGTCTCATTCGATCCTGAATCTACTCTCTAGTGAAATATTATCAAAAGATATTACACTATAACATGTAAAGTGTGCGTATATGTGTTTAATGTCCAATTTTAAACCTTTAAAACTGAAAAAAGCTCAAAATAGAGGACTGAATTAACAAGGATGGGGCAGACGTGGGATTGTGGTTAAGGAACCAGCCTTGTGACTGGGAGGTCATCGATTCGATCCCCAAAACCAATAAGTCACGGCTGAAGTGCCGTTGAGCAAGGCATCTAACCACCACCTGCTCCCTGGGCGCCCTGGACGAGGCTGCCCACCGCCCCGGGCTAGTGTGTGCTCACTTTACCAATGTGTTTAAATGTGTGTGTTTCACTGCATGGATGGGTTAAATGCGGAGGACAAATTTCTCTGTGTGCAAGCACAGTAGGCCAATACTTCACTTCACTTCAGGATCGCCGCCTCTCACCACAGGCAAGAGTAGAAAAGAGTCCAGCCTCTCTCAAGGAGTTGGGTTCCAGAGCCCAGACTGTGTGTGGAGGTGAGTCTGACTATCTCTAGCCGGTACCGCTCAACCTCCCTCACCAGCTCAGGCTCTCCCCCCCCCAGCGAGGTGATATTCCATGTCCCCATAGCCAGGATTGTTGTCCAGGGATTGGGTCGTCGGGGCCCCTGCCCACAACTGCTACCCAAATCGCATAGCACCAACCCCTTCTGCACCTTCCTGTGGATGGTGGGCCTACGTCACTCCTCCGGGCTGTGCCTGTGAGCAGAGACCCGGCCACCAGGTGCTCGGCTGCGAACCCCAACCCCAGGCCTGCCTCCAGAGTGGGGCCCCAGTGACGCCAATCGGGGCGGTGTTAATGTCATTGTTGTATTCTTTTTTGTCTTTTTTGCTCTTTTTTGGCATAAGGAGTATTTTGAACTGCTCTTATTCTGAACTGTCACCTAGGACCTGGCCTTGGGAGACCCTACCAGGGGCATTAAGCCCTGGACAACATAGCTCCTAGGATCATTCAGGTACCCAAACTCCTCCACCACAATAAGGTGGCGGTTCATGGAGGAGCTTAACATATCTTTTGTAAAACTATTGTGGTGATTCCTGTGGTTGCTCTTGTTAAAATATTAATCTATTAATAATGCCATGCATTAGACAGAAAGGCAGCATGGAAGATATTATAATGTACCATATGATACTGATATATCTCCTTACTGCAAACTATAATGGTGCAGAGAGCATACTCTAGGGTTTATTCAGTGTTTAAGCTGAACTACAGAAGCGTACTGTACATAGGTTATGCATAGTTTAATCCAGAGCAAGAAAAACATCCTCCATATTTTGCTTTACTAAAAGTGTCCCCTAAGAATAACCATAAAAGTGTCAGTTCATGATAACTAACTGTGACAGTGGGAGCTCAGTGGTGAAGACACTGGACTACTGATTGGAGGGTCATGAGTTCAAATCCCAGCACCACCAAGTTGGCACTGTTGGGCCCTTGAGCAAAGCCCTTAACCTTCAACCGCTTAGTTGTATAAATTGAGATACATGCAAGTCACTCTGGATAAGGGTGTCTGCCAAATGCTGTAAATGTAAATGTAATGTACATGTAACTAACCAGTGACAATTTACTGGAATACGTAAGAACCCTAAGCAATATCAGCTGTACACAACATTTGTGCAGAAAAAAGTAAACAGTGATGGATGGCTCACATCTTGGTGTCATTATTCCTACCTCCACTGATAGAGGAGTTACTCATTTCCACATGTTGCCCATGGAAAGCATCCACCTTTGAAGTTGTGCTCCCTTTGGCAGTCTGGGTATCAGATGTGCAGTGAATGCAGAAGCAGACTTCATAGCAAGTTTATGAGCAAAGGTCGCAGGTTTCCTGCTGCATCTCCAGGGGCTTTGTTATTCTCTGTTTCTCTCATTGAGTGTCAGTCTTTTGCTGTCTCTGGTTATGTCTTACACAAACGGGTCTTTATTTAAAGCCGTGCACCTAGAGTTGTGCATGTGTGTGTGTGTGTGTGTGTGTGTGTGTGAGTGTGTGTGTGTGTGTGTGTGTGTGTGTGTGAGAGAGAGAGAGAGAGCAACCTGGAAAATCTAGTGCAGCGTTGATAATTTAAGAGCGTGTAAAGGTCTGAGTGTGGTGATGGATGTCTGCACGCTTTAACTGCTGTGACCGCATCAAAGAAACACTTACACTTGTCTCTTTGGCCTGGTATGTGTACGTGGCTGGGTTTTGTTTGTCATGACTAATAAATGGTATTCTGTATCAATTACATAATCAGTCTAGTGACTGCCAAAAAAATCTATAACAAACCCTACTTTAAAAAATGGTAACTTAATGCTGATTCTGTGCAATCTGTCCTTCTGTCTTTCAATTTAGGACGATGAAGGCTGAGTTAGGATACTGCTCTCTGCTTCTTCTTCTCCTTACCATAGATGTTTGGGGACAGCAGTCCAGACCCCGACCTCGACCAAAACCTCCTACCACCAAGAGGCCTCCTAAGAAAGAACCAGAACCCAAGGAGCCTACTGACTTTCCTCCTGTTATCATTGGTCCACCTTCTTCATTCCCAGACTGCCCACGGGAATGCTTCTGCCCCCCTTCCTTCCCAAATGCCTTGTACTGTGAGAACCGCAACCTCCGCAAGGTCCCAGTC
Organism: Scorpiodoras heckelii; assembly: GCA_028566435.1. NCBI lineage: Eukaryota > Metazoa > Chordata > Actinopteri > Siluriformes > Doradidae > Scorpiodoras > Scorpiodoras heckelii. Next base: position 10,088,016 of record JAOVVH010000001.1, read on the forward strand.
ATCCCACCTCGCACGCACTATCTCTACCTGCAGAACAACTACATTGATTCAGTGACTGCAGACTCCTTTAACAACGCCACAGATGTCAAGTGGATAAACCTTGGAAATAACCGCATTCGCTCTGTGGAGAAACAAGTGTTTGAGAAGCTTCCAAACCTGCTGCATCTATATATGCAGAGGAACCTTTTAAAGGAAGTCCCAAGCAATCTGCCTGCTGGCTTGGAGCAACTACGACTCAGTCGTAATCAGATCTCGAAGATCGCTCCTGGAGCTTTCAACAAGATGGAACACCTTGCTCTACTGGACCTGCACCATAACAGAATCAGTGACAGCAACCTGGCCAAGAATATCTTTAAAGATCTTAAGAATCTGGTGCAGCTTAACCTGGCTCACAACATCCTAAGGAAGATGCCTGAGAATATACCCAACAGCATTTCCCAGTTGTTCTTGGACAAGAACAACATTGGGGACATTCCCAAGAACTATTTTAAGGACTTTTCACACCTAGCTTTTGTTAGACTTAACTACAACCACTTGACCGACAAGGGCCTTCCAAAGATGGTATTCAATATTAGCACACTGCTGGACTTGCACTTGTCGCACAACAATCTGACTACCATTCCACTGTTCAACTCTCACCTGGAGCATCTACACCTTAACAACAACAATATCGAGAGTAAGTTTCGTTTGCTCTTCCTTCATTTTTGCAATGCTATAAATTATCCTGCTTTATCCTCCATCTTCTCTAATCCTGTGAACAATTTCAGTGAAAGTATTATTAACCACCATTGTATTCTTGTTCCAGGTATCAACGGAACGGAGATGTGTCCATTTACCCTGAGTGAGGACATGCATGATCTAGACAGCATTCCCAGGCTGAGGTACCTGCGGCTGGACGGTAACCACTTGACCCCGCCCATCCCGTTGGACGTCATCATGTGCTTTAGACTTCTCCAGTCCATAGTGATATAGAGGACCTCTGAAAGGTTCTCAATGCACCATGCTCCTGTTCACTTGACAGTACTGACTGAACAGTACTATGGGAAACACAAAGAAATAGCAATATACGGTTGCTTGATAGCTTCAGGAATGTTCGTCTGAGCTTCAAAAAGCATATTTATTAAACTCCACGTAGAAACAACTGCTTTGAGCATGTCTGCATTAAAGATACGTATTTGATTTATGTCTTTGTGATGTAGCAGTATTAACTACAGTTAAATATCTATGAAATTAAGGTGTATTAACTGAAATTTTTCAATGGCAGTTTTCAGTCTACATTGTACTTATGAATAATATACTGAACCAGCGAAACTGCAGTGAAAAGGCCGTCTATACACTCACTGACCACTTAGGAACAACTGTACACCCGCTTATTCATGCAGTCAGTCAGTCATGCAGTAGCAGCGCGAGTCATACAGATACAAAGGAAGCGTATGTTAATATACTAATCAAACATCTGAACAGGGGACAACATGAGCCGAGGATCATTTCTGGGATGGAATTTCATGTCTCTAGAGTTTGGTGCCAAATACACGAGTGCCTTGTTGATGAGAGAGGTCAGAGGACAATGGCAGGAGTGTTTACACCTAACAGGAAGGCTATGGTTACTAAGGTAATAATCACTCTTTACAACTGTGGTGAGCAGAAAATCATTTCACAACGTAGAACCTTAAGGTGGATAGGCTACAATAAGAAAGGACCATATCAAGAACAGGTATGTGAGGCTCACATAAACAGACCAGTCGAAGTTTTTTCATGTTCTTGACTGACAGGAATGGCACCTGATTTCTGTCCTGTAGTCCAACTGCCTCAAGGTTTGGCATGGTGTCCGTTCTCCACACTGATGCCATCCTCCACATGATCGGACAATTGCATGAATGAGCAGGGGTATAGGAGATCCTCGTAGAGTCACTGGTGAGTGTATAAGCACTAATAAATGGAATAGTCACTTTAAAAGATAGAGAAATGGACCTGGGATCAACGTGACTACCATGTAGTTTAAGCTGTGCTCAATGTGCCAGTGTTTTTAAGGTAATGTAAATAATAATAATAATAATAATAATAATAATTTCTTGTTCTCACATGCCTTTTTGCATCTTCTGAGCATAAATAAAAACCTGCACTTAACCACGGGGTTCTCCCTCAACAATCACTTGTGTGTGTTACTTCTGTGCGTCTATAAAAGTCACTGGGGGAAAAAAATTGAAAGACCCCAAATACATAAAGGACCCAAGAGGGCCTTAGGGAACAAATGTTGTCATAGAGAAAACGTGCACGTAACCTGTCTGGAGTCTGTACTTTTTACTGGGATCCTTCGTTTATTTTCATACTTCATCACATTCCTTTATAAAAGCATGCAAACTTAGAACCTAGTGAGGTTATAGTTCAAATGTATGTAATTATACAGTATATATACAGTACATATCTACATAAAGTAGATGACATTAATTATAGACTCCTTGTTTCTTTACATATGGAAGTGCTAATATTAATTAATTTTAAAGAAAAGAGAGATAATGTAATGTCTATACAAGGCTTTCATAAACAAGACAAATTTGTTCAGCAATACAATAGAAATAGCCTGTGTACAGATGTTTACCACTGACATCTGGTGGCTAGCACTTCCAAAAATGATGAGATATGTGAGAGGAGAAGGGATGAGATCAAGGAGAGATCCTTACAAACACTTGCTAAAAGTGCACACAGTTATTGTCCAGATTGTGTGTGTGTGTGCGTGTGTGTGTGTGTGTGTGTGTGTAGGACATTATGTCACATTATGGACCTGTTCCAAGCACCAAGTAGTTTACAAATATTTCTAAACATACTTAGAGCCAGTTTAGCCGGGGAAATTCTGCACTCAAGGCAAACGTCATGTTTACAAGGTAGTAAATAGACATTATCACCAAGAAAATTACACTTTCAACATTTAACATCTGTGACGATTATAAAGATGCACAGTAGCCCTTTTCGTAGCACACCTAGACAGGAGCATTTCATGTGTGAACCAAATCATAAGAGAACTTTAAAGTACTCAAGAAAATATCTTCATTTTATATTCTCACTTTAAAAAAATCTGAAAAACTACTTTAAAAAACCTTGAATCAACGCAACTCCCAACCACATCTTGTTATATAGGAATAAGATATATTTCTTTATTATTGGTGTTTAAAATATCTTCTAGACCGGATTTATTTTAAGGAAGAAACCCTAAATATAGGGCATTTGGTTTCACTAAGACTCATTTAGCAATACAAAATCATGTGACTTTGGAGAAAAATGTGCCAAATGAATGAATGCAAAAGGAATTTGGGTTACAGATGTGCAGCTCAGACACAAATTAGACATAAACTGTTAATCATCACTGAAACTGCTAATTTGTCCATAACTGCACTTGACTAGACTTTGGTCATATGTTTCGCCCTCAGGCATTTAAGTACAAATTGCATCATATAATACTCACATGACCTACACATACTGTATGTTATACTTTATACACACTATTCATTCACACATCAAGTATATAAAGTGTATAAAACTGCACATTATAAATAAATGTGTGCATATCTTTAATGCCTCACCACTGTAGAAGTAAGAGTCATTCGTCTTCCTGTTAAGTCCTTACCACACCTCATTACGAGCATTAAACGGACAGGTTTGATGAGGAAGGTTAATCATTGTCATCATGTCAGAAAGGAAAAATTGCAACGTGAAACCAGTGAAGACTTTCACAGCAAGCAATCTAGAATAAGAGGGAAATAAATTAGATTAAATATATTAGACTTTGTATTATATATACAGTATATTCGACTTGACTGAAATACAGCGTGAGAAACTGTTATGAGAGGACATATTTCAATTCTTAGGAATTGCATGAATAATATTGAAATGTGTGTCAGTGATGTAAACATAGTGACAGTCATTAAAATATAGTGCCTTTGTTCACGCTCTTGAGGAACAGACATGCAAAATGCGCACAAGCCTTAACACGAATAGGTGTTATGTAAGAGGAAAGAATATATGCAGGAATCAGAAGTGATGCAAAAGTGGTGTGCTTGCATTAGAAGAGAGATTGACAAATAGGTAAGGTAACCAGTTTGGAGAAAGAAAAAAAAAAATCCCACTCTGACATTTACGAGCTTTGACAAACACAAATATAGAATGAATGTGTGCAATTGATAAAGTGACGAAATAAAGTGGAAGCACTTCCTTCCTTGGATATGTGCTATGATTTCTATTCAGTGTTTTCTTTATTTGCGTAAAAAAAAAGATACTTGTTACATATAACTCAAAGTCTTACTTTCTTTTAAAGGATCAGAGGTTCCAGCTGAGTGGCATGTCCGTAAGATGTAAACTGAGATGTTAGTACAAGACACGCAGCTGAAAATCGGAATAAAATTTTTTTTTTAACCAACATTTATGTAAAAATCTGCTTAATATAAATAATG
>JAOVVH010000001.1:10121180-10135332 GCA_028566435.1 Scorpiodoras heckelii
ATGAGATAATATGTAAATGTTAACTGAAACAGCCTTTCTGTACACCAGGACCAAAATACTCTTCTATACTGGCTCTGTATAAGGGAAAAAAAAAATCACCTTGACTTCCTCCCAGACATCTTTCTCCTCTTTCAGTACACGACTGGTGTGCAAGGGGGTCTGTGGCACTTCCATCGACTGCTACATGACCACATCCACAAGTTATTTCATTTAGTTCAACCATTATACAGAACAAATTTGCAGTAGTTTGCACACAAATGTCCTTACATTGATCCAGGGATGGTACATAAACTCTGATATAGTTATCCTCATTGAGGGCTCTGTCTTTAGCAACCTCTTGATGAGTTGTTTGGCTTAAAATAAAATAAAATAAATAAATCAAACAATTAGCACGAAACAGTTAAGAATGTTCAAAATAAATAAAGCATAAAGACTTTTAACAGAAAACATTTGCAAATATCCACAGAAAGCTTACCTTCTTCCGAGACCTCGGACCATTCGGGATTGGGAAACTCGTACTGTCCCATGCGGATCCTCTTCTTCATGCCAGGCGAGATGGCCAGGCCATGGTTGGAATAGAAAGGTGGGTAGCCACAGAGCCTGAGACATACAAACGCACAAAAACATTCAAACGTGGCTCCTGGCTATTCACTTCACAGGTCCTCAAATCAAGTTCCTACTGAAAGTCACAGGAAATGTTTGAAAGACAGGGTATGGGGCAGATTCACTTACAGAATATACATGATGACACCCAAAGACCACATATCACAGGATTTGTCATACTTTTCTGGACCAAGAACTTCAGGGGCTACAACATGAAAACAGCAGGTACATTTATAAATGAGAGGATACAAGTACCACACGTGAACTAGAATGGCAAAAATGGAGGGGAGGGGGACCCAACAGTGTACATTAACGAGGGTTCTTGGAGACCATGACCCTTACCAACATAATAGGGAGTGTAACATGGAGTGGCCAACGAATTGAGGGTGGTTGTCTCTTTGGCAAACCCAAAGTCTGTGAGTTTGAGGATGGCGTTGGGTCTTTTTGAGGTATACAAGAGGTTTTCTGGCTGAAAAACCAAGGAAAGAATTATAAACTCATCTCGAACCAAACGGATAAATAAAGATCAGCAGACTTCGGCAAAATTGCTGGTTAGAGGGATTAAAGCTCATACCTTGACGTCTCTGTGTGCTATGTTGATAGAGTGCAGGAAAAGGATGGCTTCTCCAATACTCTTCATGATATCTGAAGCCTCTGGAATGAATTAAGAGAAAAACATCAGTAACCATGTTTCAGGACTAGCATTAGATATGGGTTAAAAAAAAAGAAAAAAAGACGGAAACAATGGTTATACCTCTCTCGGTGAATGCCTGGTCTCCTCGGTCCTGAATCCGACTGAAAAGCTCCCCGCCATCCATACTGCAATAAACCAGCAACATACTAAATTTAACCACAGAACATATAAAGCACTCACCCTGTATAACTAGGACCGGTGGATGATGTTATAACTGTCCCACAAGGAAATTAATTATTAGAAATACAATTATCCATGCATAAATTGCTGCTAAAATAAGAACAAACGCAGTAGAAAACCATTCTCTGGTTAATCTACATTAAAAAAGAAAACGTGAACAGAATCTGTGTCATGTTTAGACAGAAAATGTTCAAAAATTATAATCTCAGTTATCCTTCTAGCAAACAACTATATTAGCTGATATACTGCAGCCAGCTGTTGAAGCTTTACATCTGTTTTACCGACTCTGTATAATGTCTGTCCTTCTACAACTACTTTACTACTGCATACCAAGATAACATGGCTAATATTAAAGTTATATATTTGGTAGTTTTTCTGGTTTGACTTTCTTTTTTACCTTGTGTACAGCTGTATAAAAGCATGTGTAATAGAATGAGAAGGATAATAATGTGATTGTGGAGATCATGATTGTGATTAACTACAGCACTTGCATTTAAAAGCAGTGAAATATTATTTACAGTAACACTTCCCCCCATGTTCAGGGTCTTAATTATAGCATATACAGTTCATCTCTGCCAAATAAGTTCATCTGGTCAGCTCCTGCATGAGCTGTATTAGGCATGTCCCACTAACTGGAGACCCCAGGGCAAACCCAGGACCTGCTCACAATTGACATCAGCGTCCCCACCACCACTGGGCGTGTGGGGATCTCCCAGGATGAGCTGGAGTATGTGGTCATAAATAGAGAAGTCTGGACTGGCCATATCAGCCTGTCGCTAGTGTATACCCAATAGGAAAAGCAGAAGGACAATGAATGAAAAAAGGAAGCCAAATATTAAATGATGACTGTACAAAAATATACATCTAGTTCAGTGGAGACGTGCTGTTCTTGCTATATGCTGTGTTTGCACTTGGTGGCATTTTATGCACAAGGTGTGATAGCTCTGAAGAGAGGGTTTTAAGTAATGCTGTCAAATTAACACGTTAATGAATGCGTTAACGCGTTAAAGAATTAATCGTGATTAAAAAAATTAACGCAGATTAAAAATTACTTAAATTACGCAGCCCAGCGGCGCAGTCAGCGAACACGCAATTGACCGTTAGGTTACTCGTTTTAGGCTGCATCCCTGCTCCCTACACACTGAACAGGGTACAGAATCACAAGCGCACTTTATAGGGAACTCGGTCACTAAAACGGCTCTATTTGAAACGCCGTGTGACATAAACAGCAGACAGCTGATTGGTTGTGTTCTACAAGACAGCACTCGGCTGTATTTAACATGATAAACAACGCTGTTCAGACTCGTTTTTAGGGCTGAAACGATTATTCGAATTACTCGAATAATTCAATTACAAAAAATCGTTTAATTCATGTCCCATATCATATCACTCCACTTTGTAAACTAGTGCGCAGCTCCGCTATCAGTTTTACATGGACTGTTATAACTGACGCACATTTCAGAGCTTTAAGGCGACATGGTTTACTTTGCCCTCTATGGCAACAGCGGAAAATGAAGATACCGGTGTGTGTAAAAGGCCAAAAATGTCTAAAGTGTGGGACCATTTTACACTGCGTGAGGTGGACAGTGTAGTCCAGTGTGAACACTGTAAAACGGATCTGGACTACCATCCTTCATCTCTCTCCCAATCGCGGTGGGCACACGAACACACACGCACACACATTCGCACACACATGAGCACGCGCACACACAAACGCGTGCACACACGCGCACGCGCACACACGCACACACACATACATAGATTACATCTCAAAACACGCCTTCCCCATACATAAGGTAATAATAAATGCAGCAGAGGGACAAATAGACTAAACTGTGTGTGTGTAGTTGTATTTCAGTTTTTTTATCATGTACATTATAAAAGTTTGACAGAAAGGGTGATTAAATGGGTTTAGTTCTGGAGCCAACAAGCCAAAGGTTTTAAGCTTTGATCTAATAAAAGTGTTGAGTTTGAGTAAAAACCTTTTGTGAGGAATAACAGCCAATTGCTTGCTCATTTTAAGAGGCCTTTCATGTGGCATAGCACACTACTGATATAGTTGTTTAAAAACACAAAAGTATGATTTATCCGATTACTTGATTAATTAAACTCCAACTCTAATCAGTATATCAGATAAACGAAAGACAAAAACTATTTTTTATTTTAAAAAATGAAATGATGTCAATCATCTTTAATATTTCACTTTTATCAAATAAAGTCAAGTGAATAATGAGGCAACATTCAACAGTCGTTTGTCTTAAAATAGACCAGTGATAAACGGCATCAACTTTTCAATGGTTCTACGATGCCGACCTGCACGTACAACACAAATCAAAATGTGCATTAAAACCTTAATTAATGCGCAATAAAAAAAAAGTATTGCGTCATCAGCACGATAAAAATTTTTATCGTGTGACAGCACTAGTTTTAAGGTAAACAGATCACAATCACAGTTCACAATCTGACAGACTAGTAAAATCCTAACACACTTAGACCTGCCTCTTACTCTTAAAGGGGAAATAGTACAGTTAAATGATGCCCTAGCCCTCGCTTTCAAAGAAGTGTTCAAAGCAGAGCAGAAAACCTCTGTACCAAGAAGCACTGTGAATAAAATCTGACACACACAGAAGGAAGATGCTTCCTGTGCAACACTTAATGTCTATCTTTATTCATTGTGGCTTTTAGAGGCATACACCACTAAAGGTGTGAGCTCGGGGCGGTTGGGTGGGCTGCCCTTCTTGGAAGCCTGCCAGTTGAAAAGAAATGAATGAGGTCACCACATCTGCAAAGCTCATTGAGAGATAGAGACAGAAATAGATGACACAACATGCCTGTAAATGACTAATGAATATTAGGCCAAGAGATTTCTAAGTTACAGGAGTACAATTCATCACATTTATAAATGTCATTTCCATACTGCTGATAAAGTCGTATTTTATTTTTATCTTTTTAAGGAAAAATGACTCATTCATTTTTCAGCTCTTATCTCTAACGCAATAAAGGAAAGATAGCTCTGAATATATCCTTCATACTAGTTACACCTCAGCAGTACTGCTGTGAAACTGTTCCTTGATATTCTTTGTAAGGTAAGTCTCGTTTTCTCATGAAATCATCATTTAGCCAACACAATGGAAGAACTATATAGTATGTGGATACTGATACACTTTTCTACACCTTACAAAAAACCCCTGAACAAACCACATTTTACTACTTTCAGGAGCATCTTGTCAGCTAGCATAATTTGAAACAGAAAAGAAACAAAAAGCTCTTGTGGGTTACATTCCAGGTACCTAACATTTACAGTAAAAATCTGTACAACATTCACTTTCAAACCACTGTTAAAATTAAGATGAACTTTTCTACCAATAGCAGAGACACTGTGTTGAAATCAACATTAATCGTTATTAATGGCAACCACTTACTGTGAAGATCATTAGCTAAAAATTGCAGTTCACAAGTACTTTATACCAGAACTTCACAAATGTTTTATAGCCAGGGACCCCTTCAAAACAGTAAAATAAAGTCCATGGACCCTCTCAGTACAGATTTAATACATGAAAGTTATTTGAAATATGCAAATAACATGTTGAGAGACTTTCACGTCTGATACCAATACTGCAGCTGTGGCTATCTGCTGATACTTATGTCATCCAATACTTTGTTATACTCTTGAACTTTAGTGAAGTTCCTGCAGAAACTGAGTGTGGTCAGTGTGGCATACGCAGACGCATGGCTTAATTCTTACTACATACTTACTACATATTACCATACACGCCTAATGTTACATTTAATCCTGGGCTTATCTGACCCTTCTGACCATCCATATTGGCAGTATGTGACAAAAGAACGAACATAATTACTCTAGCACAGAAATAACTCATTTGAACCTTGTGGCTTTCCCTATGGCCAGATCTCAGAGGCACGAAGTGCAGGAAGCATGTTAGAAACACGGTGCAAACATGCTCAGAGCTCAAAAATGTTCATGAAATCACTTATCTAATGACATGGCATAACGTTTTTCACTGTGCAAATAAAATGGGTTAGGGGAAAATTATCTGCATTTACACACTACGCAATCCTGTTCACCAAATTTACACGTATTAAGCATCGAAATGTCCATGTGGATCTTCTGAATCGGATCATATCCCCTCCCCTCAAAATCAAAAGTCATGGACCTCTTGGCTATGCGTCACTGACTCCTGAATACCATGTTGAGAAAAACTGGCTTACACTGAAGTACCAGCAAAACTGGTACTGGAGTCTATGCAAAATACACAGCAATACCACCTATGCACGTCATTAGTTGTGTCCACCAGTGCGTATATAAAGCTGTTTCTGCTGTGAGAATGGAAAGAGGTAGAACATTTCGAGGGTGGACCGTGACTACAAGAATTCCGGCAAAGCCTCGAAATTACGACAGCCGCGTGGCCGTACAAAGACTCTGGGTGAATGTGACTGGCGTCGGCTGGCAAGAATCGTTTCACGTGATAGGTGTGTAACACTGCCTCAAGTAACACTGGAATTCAATGCTGCGGCCTCAACAAACATCAGCGTGAGGATTCCCTCCAAGATCCCACGGGGGACCTAGCAAGTAATAACTGGTGTACCAGTTTTTCTGGTATTTCAGAGTATACGACGTCTATGGTGGCACCGGATAGAAATAAAGATGTAGACTAGAACAGGGCCCATATCACTTTATCAGCCTATGTATCAAAGTTTTAAAGCCAAAGTCCAAGCAGAGTCAAGCTCCTGACTACAAGTCGCAAAGACTGACTACACCAAGAGCCAAAAAGAAGCTTATCCTTCTGGAAAACCAGCAATGATCTCAAAACTAGTGGGACACGTCACCTTTCGTCAAAACACATCAGAAGAGAGGGACCTAACACATCATCCAAATATAATTGTACTGATTTTAACATCAAAAAAGAAAACATCATCTCTCCAAGGGGCCCAGTTTCCACCCTGACCTAGTGCACTATGCAAATATATTACTTTCAATATTAGTCACATTAAAAATATGAAAGCTGCTTGCAATTCATCGGGGGTGCCAAAACTTTTGTATATTTGAGATGTTATCATTACACAAAGATACCCACTACACCTGGTAATTACTTCAACAAAGTTTGCTGAGCTCTGAACTATCAGGTCTGAAGCTGGCTACCCCCTACAGCCTTCAGGGCATGTGCCTATATTCTGCCCTATAACAAAGAGAGGGAATAAAGCTGAAGTGGTACACACAAAGGTTTTAGCCACACGTTTTAAGCAATTTTCCACATCAAAGGTTCTATGATGGTACTTTAGAAAGCTTACAAAGGAAATTTGTGTGTAAGCACTAAAAGTGTATGTTTGCAGTTTCCATTTCTACCTGTGTGGTGATTGGTTCCTTTGACCTGCACACTTGTGTTCCTGTCATGCCTCACGAGTTTGATTTCTTGTAATCTTTTTGAAGCTGCAATAGATGGCCTCAGAGATGCCTGTGAAAAAACTGACTGCTAACCACCGAGGGGTAATCAGCCATGTTCTTTTTTTTATATATATATATTTTTGCCATGACAGAGCCATACAAACAGTTAAATGATGCAGCACATGTCTTTTAACCACATGTGCCACATCCGGCAATTTCACATGACAAATCTCAGTAAACTTGAGATGCAGTTATATAACTCTGTCTACAGTAATATTACTGGAGTACAAAAGAAATTCTATGAAACTGACAGACAACCTGAAATATATGAAGCATAAGCAAAAATCCGGAAAAGGAAGCTAAAGATTCACGCGAGCAACTTGTGTGCTGGGGTTTCCAGTTCTGCTTGTTCCCTCCGAGTTGGTTTTGCCTTTATCAGTAAATTTACTATGACTCAGACATAATGCAAGTATTCAATATGAGACATACCCCTGCAGTGGGGTAACCACAAAACAAGGGGGGGGACGACCCTGTGAACCAGATGGTCAGTCCCCCATCTCGCAAGGACGCCTGGTGATGATGATGCATCATCGCTTTTGAGAGAATATTCCTCATAGACGCTTTCAGTTGTGAAACACATGACAAAAGTCACTCCCGTTATTCTAAAAAGAAAAATGATCACTTCACAACTGCTTTGGAAACGACGTGGGAGGCCTAAAGGGACACGACTGCACATAAAAACCTTTGAGTGGATTACTGCCATTAATGAATGTGTTTTCAAGGACAGTGTGTAAAAGCAGGTCCTCAAAATTTATACCCAAGAACAACTGTTCAGATTTCTAGATTTTTTTTCTTCTCCATATTAACCACTGAACAGAATAATACAACACCAGCATAACTGTTTATTCTGTACTGATTTTTATTTTGTCCAGAAAAGCTCATAATCATGTAACAGCAAGCAACCAGAGAGCCAGAAAGAGAGAGAGTGAGAGAGAGAGAGAGAGAGAGAGAGAGAGAGCAGACTTGGAGAAGACTAATGAGGATCCTGGCTCTCTGTGTGCGTCTCTCTCTCTCTCTCTCTCTCTCTCTCTCTCTCTCTCTCTCTCTCTCTCACATAGTCCCAAATATTTCCAAACAAAGAGAAAAAGAAAGTGTGAGACAGGTATGACTTTCATATTCACAGCACTTAAAAGCTCATTATAGTATGAAGTCTGCACTTCATAAGCTTACGATAAAACATCAGTACCACCAACGCCACTGCAGAATAGACACAAACAAAGCAGGCAAGAGAAAGAAAATACAACGACCATTAAACATTTTTCTGGCAAATCAGAAAAAGGATGTTCGACAAGTTTCAGAATAACACACCTGACAGCTTAAAGGTAGGCACAGTTCAAAGAAAATATAGGTAGGTAGCATCACGTCTTACGCATGTGAAACAACTGTACGTGACAAAGTAATCTTGTTTACCGTGTGTACTATATGGAGAAGAGGTCACAGTCTCGGAAGCTATGCGCTTCTATATGCTGTATGCAGAGGGGCCCGTTTTGTTTTTTTTTTCCTTTTTCCCCAGCTCACTTATGCTAACAGCAGTGCCAGATCATGCGTTTACTATAAATCGGTGTTTGAGACACCTACGAGTACTCGTTTTACGCACACAGAACAGTGAAACCTCTTGACAACAACAGGGTACCAGAGATGAGTTGGTTCGGGATTGATAATCAGGTACCTAAATGATTCAATAATAGAAAAATTACTTCACTGCTTGCTATAAAAGATGGAAGTAGCTTGCTGGCATTTAGGCACATCTATACGGTGGAAGTACAGAGGACCGAGTGGAAAGACCACACTGAATCAATATCAGCGTTGTGCCAGTCAAGAATGCACACAAATATCAAATGTCATAACTGCGGACTCTCGCAAGAGAATGTTTTGGGTTGGGGGATGCACATCTTAAGCACATTCACTCATTGCGATAGAGACACAGGCATGATGGCTGTAACAGACGTATGACTCACCACTCCATGACTATGAGTAAGCACTTGCGGCCCTGGTACAGGTTCTCGTATACATCAATGATCCGCACGATGTGTGTGCAGCCTGATGCTCGCCAGTGCAACTCTACCTCGCGCCTGGCTTTGGGGCAGTCCTGCAGCATCTACAGAAGAGAAGAAGCAGTCATTGATCAAGTGTGCTTACATTAGCTCACAAAACAAATACAACGGTAGACATGTCATAGAAGATATGTGACTAGAAAAGAGAGCAAGAAACTGGCTAGCTAAGTTTCTGAGGTTAGAGTAGGAAGTGTTGCTAGGAAGTGTTGCTAGGAAGTGTGAAATGTGAAAAATAAATGAAATTAATTCAGCAAGGGGCGACACGGTGGCACGGTGGGTAGCGCTGTCACCTCACAGAAAAATCCCGGGTTCAAACCCTGGGTGGAGCGGTCTGGGTCCTTTCTATGTGGAGTCTGCATGTCCTCCCCATGTCTGCGTGGGTTTACTCCGGGTACTCGGGTTTCCTCCCACAGTCCAAAGACATGCATATTCGGTTAACTGGTGTCTCTAAAGTGTGTATGAGTGTGTGTATGTGTGCCCTATGATGGACTGGCGCCCTGTCTAGGGTTGATCCTGCCTTGTGCCTATGCCGCCAGCTAGGCCCCAGCTCTCCCGTGACCCTGGGGACAGGAAAAAGCGGTTAAGATAATGAATGAATGAATGAATGAATGAATGAATGAATAATTCAGCAAGATTTTGTAAGCTTAGAATCTCGTACAAAGTCTTGGCTGGTTAGTTAAATATTTTTTTAAGTGCAGTGCCTGACAGACAAATCAGCCTGTGATCATGATGTTAAGGGTAAGACTGGTAACTGTGCAAAAGCCTTTGTGTGCAAACTCTGCCGCTCCTGGGTAACAAATCCCAAACTCAAAGCTCCCAACACCTGGCACACAGCATGCAAATAAATAAAACTAAAACAGCACTCACACCAGTGAATCATGTGTCGTTGTAGTATTGTTTTGATGCAGTTATCACCTTTAAGTAAACGTCATTATAAAATAGCAGGCGTTGTGACAAGTTTCGTTTATAGTGTTGACTAATATGAACGACTGATCTGTGAAATGTTCAATAACATTCAGACTACATGTAGTTTTGGCTCCCCCTTTTGGACACCTCTCTTCATTACAATATATATTTGATCACTGTGGCCTGTCTTCAGAATAATTAAATCTAAGCAAAATAGTGTACAAGCTTCAGCTAACAAGCATTTTGAAAGGTTTCCATGGCACACTACAATTATGGGATTTACATCCCCCTAACAGCCCAGTGTCTGTTTTCACTTTTCACTAGAAACTGATATTCGAGGAACTGATTTGTTTTCTAGTCATCTGGGTTTGGCTTCAAGTGTATTTAGGAGTGGCCTGCACCATTCATGAAAGTGACCCAGTCTCATGCAATGAGGAACATGATTACATGAACTTCATCAGGTTACTCCCAGTTTGAAGTTTCACAATGGTTCAGCAACAGAATTGCTGATAAAACAAAACAAATAAAGCAACTGGCTACCAAATAAAAAACAAAGGCTCCAGCCAAGCACCTGAACATTCTTGAGTTAAAGTAAAGAAATGCACTTTGGGAGGGAAGATATATATATATATATATATATATATACATATACACATACATATACATACATATACACACACACACACACACACACACACACACACACATCTTCCCTTCCAAAGTGCATCTACCTGATCTAAAGACTGGATAAGTGACAAACTAAATAAAAAAGAGGATTCAGACAATCTGCTTAATGCCACTAGAGCTGCAACAACTAATCAACAATTAATAATAATAAAAATTCTTGGCAACAAAATTCATTATCAATTAGTTGAACTATGTTACGAAGCACAAATTTATACGAAACAGCAGCCCACAGAGAAACTCTTTACCATACACTTCCCTGCTGGACTAATGACCTAAGCAGTGTTTTAATGTGAGTAATATTATCATTATTATCATTTGTGTGAATGTGAGAAACAGTCTAAGCATGATGTCCCTTCCATACCAACTGTACTGATTTGACCAACTTTAACCAGTTTTCTGCCTGTATGACCGTGTGTATTTATTATCATATCTAACTAATGAACCATCGGTCTACAGAGACGAACATTTTCTCACATCAAAACACGAATCATGTCATGCAGTGTTCGACAGATAGCAGCAAAGTTACTTTCTAAAGACGCAAATAAAATCTGAAATCTGTAATTTATTAATTCAGCTGAACATTTATTTAGCAGATAAATAGACAAAGAAAAGCTTTTCAGAGTTTTCAATCACAAACTTGATTCTATTTGTTAAGTGTAAACAAATTTAGAAACTGATGCCTGCAACACAATCAAACAAGTTGGAACAGACGCATGTTTACCACTGGGTCACATCACCACTTTTTTAATTATACTGTTTAATCGCAGTTTTACAAGTGGAATATTTGCCCATTCTTGCTGTGTATAAGACTTGAGTTGCACAGCAGTCCGTGGTCACTGTTGTCTGATTCTCCATTTCATGAAAACGCACTGACACACAGAAGTCAAGTTTTATACTGAAAACTACAAGTAAAATGAGCATTTTGTTTGTATAAACATTAACATGAAAAACATAAAATGTGAATTAACATTAAAAGTGACACCATGTGGCAATGAGAAGTAACTGCACACGGTGCATATTGTGTACCTCACATTCTGTACTCAAGACCTCACAAGAGTTCAATTATTTCCTAAACTTCAGACAAAAAAAGTAAAGTAAAAATGTAACACTGTAGTTAAGCTGGAAAATACAGAAAAAAGAAAATACACTGGTCTAAACAGAGCTCTGTTTAAAGATTATGCAAATCCAAAGGACACAGAATTCATTTTTAATAGAAAATAGGCATTCAGCTGGCAAAAAAAGGAGCCTGCTCCATTACTGACAACGTGTAGTGTTTTTACAGATTGCAAATTACAGATGCAGTGTGTAGGATCTATTAGCAGAAATGGAATATAGTTTTCATAATTATGTTTTTATTAGTGTCGAATCACCTGTAGCTACAAATCGATGTTTTTGTTAGCTTACAATAAGCTCTTCATATCTACATGGAAGCAGGTCCACTTCCATCAATGCTGCAGAACGCTGCGCTTTTTTTCCATCTCTGTGAAGACGGAGCACACTGTTTATTCGCTGCAACTTCAATGTAAAAATGCAAAAGGTGCTCTCTAGAACCGGTGATGTCCGTTCTGGGCTCTGTGGAAGATGACCATTGCCTTCCACCGTGTTTACACTGACACAAAACAAACCCACATATTCATGCTGCCCCTTGTGCACCTGCGCCTGACCTCTGGGTGACACGGGACGGTATGTGATGTGAGTTTTTCATAGCGCAGAAGTCAACCATGGTTTTACGGACAATTAAAGCTGAAACATCAGTACTAACCATTGGGAATTTTACTGCGGTTTACTGTGAAACCAGTAACCGTTTCATCCCTGCTTGCATGTCAAGTCATCAAATCTCCATCCTGCTTTCAGTTCACATGGAACTGAAATCGATCCTAAAAAGAGTCAACTCACTCACTTTGGGCTTTGAAACCATACACCGAAAATGATTTGCCCCGTGCATGCACACAGCAAGCAAAATGAATGTGGCGTTAGAGAGTTTCAGTGAGTCAAGGAGATATTTATTTTTATCTTATTCTGAATTTGTCTGGTCAATATTAGAAAAGACAGGGGCTTGAAATAGATATGAAGCACAGCTGCAAAAAGCGCAAAAAAAACCCCCAATGAGGAGTAAAAGACATAAAGATGTACATAACACCATCCCCTCTCGTTTGGCTGATGTGAGCACTTAATATTCTCATGCTGTTACAGATGATCTTATAAATGTCAGTAATTTATTGTAGTCAGTGAACCGCTATTTAATTAAGAAAAAGTTTTGCAAAGAATCTTGTGCATTTAATACATTTATACAATTACAACTAACTGATTAATGAAAAACATCCGACACATGAATCAATCCAAACAATCGTTCGCTGCATCCCTAAAAGCCACTGGAAAGTGTGGAATACAAATCTCTCAATAAAGCCTTCTGCCAAATGTTCTTCTGCCAGTGTAAACTGGGTCATGGTGCTCTGAAACCTAATTTAACTGTGATTCATAATCACAATGAAAATGCAAATTCATTCATCCCCTATAGAGCCCAGGAAGGTCAAATATACTCCAATTCACTTTAGGTCTGAGACAATATGTCTAGAATACAGTGTATCTATAGGTAACATTGTTCTTTTCACTTATATTAATTGTAAAAAAAAAAAATTATGTTAATGTTCAATCATGTACTTCAAATACCATATGATAAAAATAACAAAAGGTTGTTAAAACTAAATTTATCCAAATACTAGACAAGCGGTAGCATGTCACTGTTTCCAAGCAGTTTTCCCTCAGTGTATTAGGAATGCAAAAACATTTCCCAAATGACATGACACATTAGCTGCTTGAGGGCGATGAAGACATTTGCAACGAACATAAACAATAACAAACATACAAGTTGGTGTAAAACAATTTCAAGTCCAACACTGGTAGCGAAGCAGCAGAGAAGAGGCTATAACTGCCTTTTTAAACACTTATAATCAAAAGAACATGGTACAGATCACATATGACGCAATGCTTTTTATGCAACCGTGAATACAGAAGTTTTACAGAAGACTTTTGAATTTAGTCATCTGTCAGAAACTATGCTGATATGAACTACTGGTTCCTCGTAGGCCTGTTTATGGGCAAAAATCTATTTTTAATGAAACATTTTTGTGTATTCCGTGCTCAACCAAAATCTAGGATAGATTTAGACCTTAACCGTCTCTGACTGACTAATGCAGCACCACAACAGAGCGTTTTCTCACACGTTCAACTACAAAAGTTAAAGCACAGGTAAGCAGTGATGCGTGTTCACATTATTCTCATCAACGATCAAAGCCGCAAAGGCTCGTACTTGGTGTATACAAAAAAGGCCTTGTAAACATCGCCTCAGACGTGGTGTATAGATGAATGAAAATGGCACACAGACATGGTGCTAATCACGAAGGGGAGAATGAGCTGGCAATAACTTGCCCACATGCAGTCCAAGGTTGTCAGACTGGATACAGTCTGAGTTTACTGTAAAGCACAAGTGATGTAAAAGTGTCAAATTACAACTACAGGGGTTAGACAATGAAACTGAAACACCTGTCATTTTAGTGTGGGAGG
>JAOVVH010000001.1:10159825-10175603 GCA_028566435.1 Scorpiodoras heckelii
ACATACACATACACACACACACACACACACACACACACCAATCAGCCATAACATTAAAACCATCTGCCTAATATTGTGTAGGTC
Organism: Scorpiodoras heckelii; assembly: GCA_028566435.1. NCBI lineage: Eukaryota > Metazoa > Chordata > Actinopteri > Siluriformes > Doradidae > Scorpiodoras > Scorpiodoras heckelii. Next base: position 10,159,910 of record JAOVVH010000001.1, read on the forward strand.
CCCCTTGCGCCACCAAAACAGCTCTGACTCATCAAGACCTGGACTCCACAAAACCTCTGAAGGTGTGCTGTGGTATCTGGCACCAAGAACAGGGGTGTACTTGGTCTGAAACAATGTTTAGGTACGTGGTACGTGTCAAAGTAACGTCCACATGAATGCCAGGACCCAAGTTGTCTCAGCAGAACATTGCCCAGAGCAACACACTGCCTCCACCAGCCTGTCTTCTTCCCATAGTGCATCCTAGTGCCATCTCTTCCCGAGGTAATCAACATATAATCACCTGACCATCCACATGATGTAAAAGAAAACGTGATTCATCAGACGAGGACACTTTCTTCCATTGCTGCACTTCTGATGCTCACATGCTTATTGTAGGTGCTCTTGGTGGTTTACAGGGTTCACCATGGGCACTCTGAGTGGTCTGCAGCTATGCAGCCCCATACGCAACAAGCTGTGATACACTGTGTGTTCTGAAGCCTTTCCATCACCAGCATAAAAATTTTCAGCATTTTCTGCAACAGTAGCTCTTCTGTGGGATCAGACCAGACAGGCTAGCCTTCAATGTGCATCAGTGACACGTGACAATGTCACCGGTTCACCAGTTGCCCTTTCTTAGACCAATACTGGTAGGTACTAACTGCTGCATACCGGGAACACCACACAAAAGACCTGCAGTTTTGGAGATGCTCTGACCAGCTGTATAGCCACCGCAATTTGCTCAGCTCCTTACGCTTGCCCATTTTTCTCGCTTTCAACACATCAACTTTGAGTGCTCACTGTAATTCACTGCCTAATATATCCCACACCTTGACAGATGTCATTGTAATGAGATAATCAATCTTATTTTAGTAATGCTATTTTAATAACATTTAACAACAGTTTTAATGTTATGGCTAATCGGCGTATATGTATATATACTGTATATATTCATTCATTCATTCATTCATTCATTAGTACCAAAACCTGCAGCTTGTTGCTGGTTCATCAAGGACTGGTCAAATGTCTATTCAATCAGTCCTAATGCACAATATTGACATTTTGTTTTAAATATCTTTTTGAGGCCTTTTTAAATTCCAACAATGTTTTGCTTGTAGTTGGTTAGTTCGCCTATACACCATATTAAATATTACACACTGTAGAAATGTCCTTAAATACTGTACATATTTTGTCTACCTGTGCTACCACTACCATATTCACATCCTCACAAACTAAATGGAAACCCTTCCTAAAGGCCACAAAACACAATTAAGCCCTTTTAAAGGTCATGAATCATAATCAACAGATTCTACAACAGAGCGCAAAACAACTGTGCTACCACCACCATGTTCATATCCGCACGAAGTAAATGGAAACCCTTCCTAAAGGCCACAAAACACAATTAAGCCCTTTTAACAGTCATGAATCATTATCAACATATTCTAATAAGTGCGCAGAACAACAATGCTGCATTTCAAAAGAAGTGATACTTGAGGACATTGCCAAGGACCTTTACTTCCTCATCAAGTCTTTGATACACACCAACAAGCAGTCACTCACACCACACACCCACAGCTCCTGACCGGACTAGTGGCCTAGACATCTAGATGACGACCCCATATGGCCACTGAGACTAAATCTTTGTAAATCATGTCACTGATGATCAAGGGAGGTTTGGGGGGGGGGGTTGTTAGGTGGATGTGGCTGTACAGGTCATCGCCAAGTTGATACCATATGGACCATGCGTCAGTTTGTTCGACTTGTAATGGGATTGCCTTAATCTCCTCTGCTCTGGGATGGTGCCTTCCACCTCACGGAGTGACAGATCTTCCTAAGCATGCTTTGGAAACAGTGGTGTCTATAGTGTCCCTGCCAGGCTACCATACCGCCCAAATTATATTTTCAAGCACACTTTTGACACGGGGAATTCCAAAGTACCTGTAGGATCAATTACATCAGATATACAGCTTAATTGCTGAAATTAAACTGACGTAAGCATAATGGCTGGTGGTTCTACCTCAAACACTGATAATATGTCTTATCAGCAATAGACTAGAATTAGAGTAAAGACTCATTACAGTAATTGTCTAAGCTTTTTATTAGTTTATTAATAGTACTGCAATATTGCATATAACCTCATTCCATGTGTTTTTTTTTAACCACTGAAATGACTTCCGTTCATCTTTTAACACAAATATAATAAAATAAATAGTAGCTCTGCTAAACAGATGTAATCATATTTTTCAGTTGAGGTAGCAAATGTGTCTACTTTTTTTTTTTTTTTTTGAGAACTACTGTCTCACGTTCAACAAAAACAATAATGAGCTTACCTTCACTAAAAATACGGGTGTGTCTGAAATGCGAAAAAAAATGCTGCCTACTGAGGCTATAGTCTGAGGCATGAAGTGACTCATAAAATGAATGTTTCTGCAAAACCGTTTTAAGATACATTCATTCAGCCAATTTCTGTAGACACTGCTCTGAAAGTATTTGTTTTTGCTAGACACTGAAGACATTTACGCGGTAAGATCAAAAGATGATTATAATTTCCATATAATTTCATCAAGATGCGCTGAACAACTTAGAACATGGCACACTTCGTATTAAGCCGCCCATTTTCAAGTGAAACATACTGGAACATTTGACTGACAGGTGTTCCTGTTTTGCCCAGGAGCGCCCTGTTAGATTGACTGGTTAAACATTTAGTACTGTAGCTCTGAATGTCTTGTCTCTTGGTTTGAGCCCTGGAGTGAAGGCTTCAAATGCTGTTAAAAAGGATAAACCAATATAAAGACCAGAGAGCTGTCTATGGGAGAAAATCATTTCGAAGCTGCTAAAAGAGGGAAAATCAACCAGATCCACTGCACAAGCATTGGACATGGCCAATACGACAATCTGCAACGTCCTGAAACAGAAGAAACACATGGCGTAGTAACAACCAGACATCGGCCAATGAAATCAACAGTAGTTATGACACATATTGTGAGAGCTGTGATGAAAATCCCCAAAACAACAATGTCATCATTAACAACCTCCACAGTGCAGTGGTGAAGGTATCACAATCTGTTGTTCAAAGAGCACAAATACAGAGGTCATACCACAAGATGCAAACCAGTCATCAGCAGTAAGAATCACAAGGCCAGATTGTAATTCACAAAGCAACACAGATAAGATATGAAAGTTTGAAACCAAGATTAAACTCTACCAAAATGATAGGAAGGCCAAAGAGTGGAAAAATAAAGGCTCAAGTACATTGGTCAAGCATAGTGGAGGTAGTGTCATGGCTGGGGCTTGCACGACTGCTTCTGGAACGGGCTCACTAATCTTTGTTGATGATGTAACCCATGATGGTGTATCGGCAGAATGAATTCAGAAGTCTACGGAAATATCCTGACCACCAATTTACAGGGAAATGGAAATACTTTCATCATGCAGAAAGACAAAGACCCAAAACAAAAAGCAGTTGCCAGTCAAAAGTGCCAAGTCAATCACCAGACCTCAATCCAACTGAGCATGCATTTCACCTCCTGAAGACAAGACCAAAGGAAGAACACCCCACCACCACCACCACCACCACCACCACCACCCTCCAGCCCATCATCCCCCAGCCCAGTTTGGTGATGTCAGAGGGGGTCACTGGCTTGATACTGATATTAAAATCAAGCGATGTGCAACCAAACATTAAAAGTATTCAATCCAATACTTTTGCTCACCCCAAAATTGGATGATCTGCCTCCAACGGTGCCATGTTCTAGATGCTTATCACATCTAGATGGAAAAATCAGGAAACTAAAGCTGACACTCTGATATTTATCTTTTAAATTCGGTATTTTAAGACAAATAAGGCTAGATGTTTAATGAAGATGAAACACCGCTGCATAAAGAGGATGATCAGGCAGTGCAAACGGCAGAATTGTTATTACTGTAAGCTGTTAGAGTTAGCACATGATGCCCTTAGGAGGCAATGGCTATTAAGAGACCAGTATGATTGTTATATATTTGTTTTTGGAAAATGAAACCTGGTTTGTAACTCAGTTCTGTTTGCCATGGTATTTGGTCAATTATTAGCACTTATTATAGCAGTTTATGGGTCAACCTATTGCCTTTTGACCTTGCTTATATTGCGCTGGGTGGACAACACAGAATTCTGCAATTCATCTCCATATTTTGGCCTTTTCAGGTGCTGTGACTCCACTGGATATGCTGCTAAATAATTAGTGCTGTCAAATTAACGCGTTAACAAATGCATTAGAATTAATTCTAATTCTAATTAAGAATTAATCGCGATCAAAAAATTTTAACGCAGATAAAAAATTTGTTAAATTACCGTACGTAAACGAGCAGCGCCCTCAGTGAACACAATCATTCCGAAATTGAGCGTTACGTTACTCGTTTTAGGCTACATTCCGATGGCAAGCGTCCCTGATCTGTATCCCTGCTCCCTACACACTGCACAGGGTACAGAATCCCAAGGGCTCTTCATAGGGAACTCCGTCACTAAAACGGGTCTGTTTGAAATGCCCTATAATGTCATCAACAGTGGACAGCCTCCGGATCGCGCCGTCAGCACTCGGCTGTATTTAGCATGATAAACAACACTCTTCATTCTAATTGTATATGCTGTAGGCCCTTTTGAAATAAATGTGATAAAATGTCTATGAACTGTGGGTGATGTATTTTAACTTTTTAATGTATGTAATCTTACTGTCTATTCGGTTGGAATGTGCCTCGTTACTCTAATTTAAATCAGCGAATCGATGTCTTTAATTAAACTCCAACTCTAATCAGTATATCAGATGAACAAAAGACAAAAACTATTTTTTATTTAAAAAAATGAAAAGACATCAATCATCTTTAATATTTCACTTTTATCAAATAAAGTCAAGCGAATAATGAGGCAACATTCAACAGTCGTTCCTCTTAAAAAAGTCCAGTGATAAACGGCAACATTTTCAATGGTCCTATGACGTCTACCTGCCTGTACAACACAAATCAAAATTTGTGTTAAAACCGCGATTAAAAAAATTTATCGCGTGACAGCACTATAATTAATGTTTTTTTTAATTCTCACAGACATGAGGCTAAAGTACTTCTGCCTCAAAGAAATAATTTTTTTGGACATTATGCTCTTTGAAAACTTTGCCTTTTAAGGAGTTTTATGGGTGTGACCAAATGCAAATAAGAAAATAATCAGGCAATTTTTACAGGTGATTGCTATTTTATATGATTATGAAGAAAAACAGCTAAACTGTTGTAAATCCGGAGAAATATTTTGTTCAGTCTGGCTTACGCAAACATAATATACAGTATATATATAAACTTTACTCAAAGATTGATAAATGAGGTCCATTGTGGGTAAAATTTGATTATTTATAATAAATTATTATTTATTATGTACCATTATTTGAGTTTATGTATTTATATACTACCTGAAAGACTCAGCAGAGTGAAACTCAAATCAAGCAGTTTTCATGGAGGATCCACCGCCTTCAGCTGGACACCTTAACTAACTGGTTTCCTTTATACCTTTATATAGTTTTGTGTCACTTTACTGTATTTCACAGTTTAAGTGTGATGAAATAGATTTTCTCAGCCTTTATAACCGTGACAACATGGCTACAGGAAAAGCAAAGGCACCTGGTGCCTTTCAACAGTGAGGTTTAAAACAGTATAACCAAATCACACGTGGAAAAGATTATGACCCGAGGATCACCGAGTCATCTCGATTTTGACTTCACATTTACTTACACACACACACACACACACACACACAAAAACGCCTATACAAATACGGCCTGAGCGTGGCTTATCAGAAGTGATCAGTGGTCATTTAGACAGGAACTGCATTATGTGAGCAAACTGGAAACGTAAACACATTCACATCATTCCTTTTACATGATGCAAACACGACTCAGAATAAACTGCAGTACACGAAGCTACAACAGGTATGCGTGTAGAAATTCCTGAAGGGTTTCAGGTTATCCGCCCACTCACGGGTGTCACGGTGGCTGAGTTTTGTCAGTGAAATTGAAATGAACTAAACATGGGGTTAACTCTGTGCTACATGCACTCACAGTTCTGCCTGTATGCCAACAAATGAGCGTTCACAGTAACACACTCCATTTGTCTCAGACTCTGTGATCAAGAAGAAAAGAACAGTAAAAATGGCAATGAGAAACAGACTGCACTTGATATAGATTTTATTCTTTTTTCATATTAAAAAAGAAACTAACACAAGCTCATTTCGTTATTTTATGGACAATTCTCATCATCCAGTCCTTTTACACTTATTGTCATATTCATGCTGCAAATGGCTACAAAGCCACACCACAGAAGGGAAATTACACCATCACATCATTTTGTTCTCTTCTTGAAACTGAAGTCAGGTTGCAAACTGGCAAATGATGTTGACGTTACACCAAAAAAAAAAAAAAAAAAAAAGTACAAACGAAAACCTGATCATAGAAGGTACAGAAGCTGGAAGAGAGGCATGATGATTTAATCAAGCACTAAACTAAAGGCAAAGGAGTGGAGTTCTCTCACCAGAGAGGCCCAGGCACCAAAACCGTGAAGCGAATTATGGAAAGATTGACGTTGCAGCGAACAGTTTAAAGCACTGAAGTGCAAGATGCCACACTTTGCCTTTACAGCGATCGCTCTAGAGCTTGCCAGAGCCTGAGACGAGGGATTAAGAGGTAGACTAACAGACTAAGGCTGGACGTTATGCCTTAATAATTTTCATAGACTTTTTAATTGACATTATCTGGAAGAACTCATTTCTGATAGAAATCAATTGGTCTTGATCGTTGATTTTATGGACAAAACAATGAGTAGTAATCTGTGCTTGAACCTACACTCTTAGAATAATGGTTGCAAATGGTTAGAGGTTACCCATTTCTAAAAGGGAAACTCTTTGATGTAGAAATAGAAGAGGTACGCATGAAGAACTTGTTAGGGTGCTGTAAGAAAACGTTACATTTACGGCATTTGGCAGATGCCCTTATCCAGAGCAACTTACACGTATCTCATTTAGACAATGGAGAAGTTGAACGTTAAGGATCTTGCTATACTGCCCAGGACCATCATGCTGTTCACCTGCTTGGTTTAATCCTGTCGAAATTAAACGTTAATCTGGATAAAATAACTTAGCAAATGAATGGAAATGCAACATGATCACACCAGCTTAGAGTCTCCGTTTGTATAATCACGCATACCTAGAGGAGGTGAAAAGCCCGAGAGAGAGGCGATTTAACCAAAATCTTACCCAGTGTGTTAACATACAGAACTCTATGGCATCAGCTTTTTTTTTTTTTTTTAAAAACACGCATTGGTCCTAAGGACAGAGATGCACATTATAGGTATGGCATGCAGGTGAAGGGGCCATAAGGTCAGCACCATTCGTTTTCTGAAATAGCCTCTTCCTCGTAACAACTAGTCTTTACTCATACAGTGTCAGTTTGCCGCCAGCGAGTATGCAAAGTCACGGCAGTGTCAACAAACAGCTGTGCTTCTGTTAAAATCAGTTGTTTGAGGTTATCAAAAGCCCTTTCCTACAAGTAAAAAATCTGCATGGCTACGTGCACTGTGGTGCATGACTATGATGTCATCATGGAAGAAAGCAGGGAAAAGAAAAAAAAAACAAAAGGAAGAAAAACAGGTCACAGTGTAGAGCCGTGTCAGAAGACACAACAGCAAGCATCCAAGCTGAAACTGAGGAATTCACAGCTTCGGAGTTTTCAAAAGACGGGAACCTCATAGCTCGATGATGCACAAAGCTCCCTGATTGAAATCCAGCAATAAATGTTTAAGGGATAACATTTTACAGGAACACGGATGCCTTTCTAGGTCACAACAACTGCCTGAATGTGCATACACACAGATTCGCCTGTCGTCTAGCTCATTCCTTTCAAGTACAACCTGACTGACAGCTTTCAAAAACCAATTCTACATGTTAAAGAACAAACAAGACTAAATTAACAAACAAAACAAAACAACCCTGGTGCTCCTAACACAAACTAACTTCCTTATTATCTCACAGAAGGGCATCGACTGTATGTTCTCTTTTTTTTTTTCCCCCCGAACAGCTTCTCGGAAGATGAGGAAAGTAGGAAATGAAAATGTGCCTGCTACAGACAGACTAGGGCCTGGTTCATTCTGGTGATGCACAGTGTTTTGGCCTAAAGGAGCACATGAGGACAGAACTTCCACATGACTCGCGCTCTAGTGTCCTGATTCTGAGCAGAGAGAGAGAAGAAAATCTAAAGGCGAATTCATTTCAATAGTTGATAAATTAAAACCCTTACATCCATTGTTGGTTTTCTAAATCATAGGACTGCTGGATCCTTGGGCAATCCATTGAGGCTCTTTGCTGTAGATAAGTCTCAGAAGTCTTGATTAGATTTTAAGATCATTTAAAACAGCCAGCATGTTTAAGCCCTTGACAGTATAGATTTAAAAGGCGGCCCTTCGTAAAAAGCAGAAATAGTGTAAAAACCCTTAAGGGCAGAGTACGATATTTTCACCCACTCCATTTGTGCACTTGAATAGCATACCATTCCTGACAAAAGTGTAAAAAAAAATTTCAGAAATTTCCAAATGCCCTTTCAAAGGCCATTTGAAGAAAACAAACACTATTTTGTGATTGCCATATAAAAATTCAGCTTTTTGTGCTTCGTTATTTTAAAAACTGAAGTCAAAACACTGAGTATTGCCACACGTTATTTTAAAAAGCAAACAAAAACAAACTTAATCCACCACTGAAAACTTTGCTACAGTTTTGTCTTTATCCCTGAATTGGTGATCGGCTCTATGAAACGAGCTTTGGTAGCACTGTACGCGACGGTATATTTCCACTACATTCCCCAATCATGTTGGTCCTCAGTTTGTTGTTGGTTGGACCCAACCCAGGGGGAACCTTCGGGACGATACTGGGGAAGGCAGTGCTATGCTCGGTAATCCGCTTGTGTACCAAGGTCTTCTCTCCGCCTGGCGCAGGCTTGGGTAGCCTCTTGTAGAGCCAGGGGTGTCGCAAGGCCAAAACCGGCGTCATGCGGGTGCTGGGTTCCCAGTCCAGACACTTCTTCAGAAAGTCAATAAAGGTGGGGTCATCACAGCCCTTGAGTGCCGTCAGCCACTCTTTGCTGCCTGGGGGACCCCGCATCTTGCCTCGGCGAGAGCGGCTCCCGTTAAGCACCGCGGTACCGTTGCTGAGTGTGGTGACTGTGCAGTACCGGGGCTGGCCTTTGGAGTTAATAAAGTTCTTGGCACGCTTGGCCTGCTCCAAAAGCTTCTGAGGAGGCATGCCCAGTAGCTCCATCATACAGGCCAACTGGTCACCCTCATCCTCACCAGGAAACAGAGGGTACCCTGTCAGGAGCTCAGCAAGAATGCAGCCAAAGCTCCACATGTCTATGGGCATGCCGTAGCGTGAGCCTAGGATGACCTCAGGTGCTCGGTAAAATCTGGACTGAATATAGGTATAGACACGCTGGTGGTCAAAGCAGCTGGAGCCAAAGTCAATGACCTTGATACCACTCCGACCCTGCTGCTTGAGAAGAATGTTCTCTGGTTTTAGATCACAGTGGATGATCTTATGGCGGTGCAGAGATTCCAGACACTGCAAGATGGAATGGGCGAACTTGCGCACCAAAGGCAGGCTGAAGCCCTGGAATTTATTGCGCTTGATGAGTTCATAGAGATTCATGCTAAGAAGCTCGAAGGTCATGCAGATATGATTTCGGAAGGTAAAGTTCTCTTGCATATGGACTACATTCATGCTGCCCGTCTTGTCCTGCTTCTTCAGGTGCTCCAGGATTCGGATCTCCTCTGCTGCTTGTCGGTGGAAGCGTTTCTCGTTGCGCACCATCTTTAGAGCAAGATGCTGGTGTAACTTATGGTCGTAGACCTTCGCCACTTGACCGAAACTTCCTTTCCCGATTACCTTTAGGAACTCATAACGGTAGGCAATATGGTCGTGTGGCACATGGACATATCCTCCCTGGTCATCATCATACCCAGAGTTGTTAGAGCCTCCGGCAACTGCTTGTCTCTTCTTGGCATTTGGTCCCACAAAGTAGATCGCAGGATAATTGAGGATCTCCTGCTGTTCTAGTGCACCCAGGTGTTGCCTATACTGCTTCAGTGCCTGGTCGGGGGTTAGGGGGACACCCAGCTTGGCTGGCTTCATGGCGCTTTCAGAGGATTTGGCCGAACTGTTGCTGTCCACGCTCCGGTCTTTGGAGAGAACAGACTGGGGCTTGGCAGGAGTTTGGCTGGTACCATTGTGTTGGCTCATGCCATTTAGCTTGCGGTTGTATGAATCCTCATATACATACTTCATCTTCACCTGACCTCCTCGAACCCCAAGGCGATCCTTCATTGTTGGCTTGTTAATAGCCTTCAGAAAAACAAAAGAAGATGGGTCAGACAAAGCAAAAAGCAAGCTGATTAAGGTAAAGATTATATAAAAGAACAAAACTTCTGTGATTGCATTAACTTCTGATACTGAACTAAACAGGAATCAGACCCAGTGGAATGAATATTTAGCCATCAATAGAACAAAGCTGTAGTAAACAAATAATAACATCATTACAACTTACTTCACAAGTGATCACTGCAACTCAATATGAACCCTTACATAAAGAACCTACAGAGTAGGCAGCTCAGGCTGGAGCTTGAACCCCCTGACAGTAACCCAGAACCTGAACATTGAGCCACCACTGCCCACTTTAGCAAGATGATCTTTTTTTAAGCAGGCAAATGGTAGCTACACATTTGCTTTAAAGTACATCTTCTCTATATTTAATCCAAAATGCAAAAAGAACATTAAAAGAACAAACCTGTGTAACCAAATGGGTTAAAGGTCTATAAATGGTGTAAATACCGAAAGAATCCCTCATAACAAAATGTGTTCCCCATGCATCAGTACTACTTGCAAATGCTCATGTGTAAAAGACTCATGTAGCAAATTGTAGCTCCGGTATATAATTCGATTTTCCATTAAAACACACTTTGTACACTGCAGCTGCATGACCATTCAGAATGTTTAATGCACCTTGCAACTTTCAGGTCCAATTTCTATTCAGTAAGAAAAACTTTAAGGCACCACTACCACAAAAAAAAACCTTCAAGAAAGCAAAACAAAAGACTTGAACAGCAGAGAGGAAACGGTCACGCAGATAAACCAGTTTAAAAAAAAAAAAATCTTCGACGTGAATGCCAAACATGGCTGCTGAGAGGGGGTTGGAAATCACTCCGGAGGAAAAGAGGGACTAAAATAGATTTGTATGCACTGAGAGCTGACAGATGGCCATCACACGGACTGGACAAAGAAATCGGGCATCTCTTCACGGACACTAGTGATCACAGCTGGATCATTTTATTATCGTTAATACAGATAGACCAGGAAAATGCAGAACTATACATAAACTGAGACCAAAAACAAAGTGGCGAGCACCGGGTGACTGGCACTGGACTTAGTATGACAGCAGCACATGTTCAAATCCCATGTGCCAGAAAAGCTCATGCACAGCACACATGGTCTGATTAGCAACTGTTTATTGAGCATCTGAGGGAGATCACCTCATTCACTGTGGGTTTGCCAGCTGTCAAGCACTGGGTCAGCTAAATCCAAAATGTTTACACAGCAACGGACTTCTTATCATTAAGTAGATAATTATGAATTAACCAGTTACTATATTAGTGCATGGACTACTGGACTCTTATTATCCGAGATGATATATATTATCCTGTAACCATGGAGGTCTAATAAAAGTGGCTTACGCAGTTTGGTCAGAACGCGGCGACTAATTTTCCATAACAGCATCATCAACAATAGTGCTGACTGTATACAGAAATGACATGCCGCACCATCGAAACCTTATAGTAAACATAAAATTAGTTTTCTTAATTTCTGGATCAGATCTTTGGAGAAATCAGTAAGTTTTCCACCACAGGAAAGTCTTCGGTTTTTCTGCTGTCTTGTTCACTTGAGAGAGGCTGATGAAGGAATGACTGTTTATAACTGCTACATCAGACATCAGCTAATCTCTAATCTCAGGGACATCTACAACCATAACTGTAACTATAAACTGATAAAAAGCATGATTAATATGATAATTTAAATAACAAATATAGTTGCAAGCGGCGATTATGGGGTCCAGGCACCAACTTGAATATCTACTGTAACTTTAAACTGATAAAAAGCATGATTATAATATGATAATTTAAATAATCATTCATTATGTTTATTCATTAATAATAATAATAATAATTATTATTATTATTACTTCAGAGTAATAATAGCATGAAAACCATCACAGCATGGATTATATTTCTATAACATCACATCCTGAAGTGATTTACTCCTTACTTACTTACTTAACTCCGGCTGATTTACTTGTCCAAGTAAAAGCACCTTTCTGTACTAAACATGTGTTTACTTAATTACGGACACCAATTTACTACATCTCTACGTCAGAAGATGACATAGCTTCCTGCTCAAGTGGACAAAAGAGGAAACTGAACTGACATCCACGTCTCCGCTGGTCGGATAACCGACAGGATGTACATGGTACCGAGAGTAATCAGTGAAAAAAGAGGAACTGCGCACTTACTGTATGTTTGTGCAGTGGGGGCAGGGTGCCCGGGCTCCGTCCATTCATCTCAGCTTCGTCATTGACGATATGGTCCGAGCGCATGTACGAGTCGTACAGGCCGTCCCCGTGCCGAGCTGTGGAGCACACGTAGCATGACATTAGGTTCCACCACAAACAACTGGGCAGAAATGGGTTTTGCTGCTACATCAAACAAATCATCTGCAGTGTAATTGATGTAGGGGGAATGAGCAGCACCAGAACGGCAAGTAAGAAAAAATACCCCTGGGAACAATGTAACCAAGTTGCAGGTGCTCTGAAAACAGGCTTGCTTCACTACATAGTCAACATGCGTCTCTTGAGATCATACTGTAGCAGCCGGTGATTTATAAGGACACGGTGCGAGATAATTCAGCGGATAACGTAAGAGAGGATAATGTAAACTGCAAACGCTCCTTGACCTGGTGTGGCAAAGTGAAGTCTTGGAAGGTGGCAAGGATTTCTGACATAAAACAATAACACAAAGGCTTTCGGAAATGCCTGCTGATACGTGCCGTGACCCTCCAGGACTTGACCATGACACCTCTAATCAAGACGGATTTACAGATCAAACTAATGTTTATTAGTGTCCAGTGCGAGTCCTGATTTGATTCTTCCCTCTGAAACAGGAAGTCGGCGATCGGACGCGTCAAAGGCTCTGACTGACTTGTACAGCACGCAACAGCATCTGAAATACATCACGCGTCCTTCCATATCTAAACAGACTCAGAAGCGGTTATGAAACCAAAAAAAAAAAAGAGTTTGTTGTGAACTGTGAACGATTACTTGTGGCTTTGTCGTTTACGTTCAGTATCGCAGAGAATAGACTTCGAACCGCCACTGTCTGGATTGGTGGTTGGATATTAAACTGTTCGTCGCACCACTAAGACAGACCATCGTGGTTAGCGCAGCCCAGAGCAGTTGTACGTGTTTGTGAATACGTGGTCGGGGGCAGGGAGGTTGTGAGAACAGACATACAGAGATAAGTACTGGTCTGAAAGAGGAATAATAAGACGCAGGGTGCTGGATGACCCCTTAGACACAGACAACCTACAAAGAAAGTCCTGTAGTGATGCCCGCAGTTTATTTACAGGTCCGGGACAGATACGTCCGAGATAGTATGTTCAGAAGGACAGATTTGTATACCTGCAGGCTTTAAAACAACTAGCGTGATTTCACAAAGCGTCAGAACGGAGTTGCATGAATACAAAGCACAAGGGGTTTGTGATGACTCCGGTGCATATTTACGCCAACAATCTCACAAAATGAGAAACAAGCCTGTGCACGTATAAAGGTCCTTAGAGCAGATTTTGTTAAAGAAAATGACCCTTGTTGCCCTGCAGAAAGACAGTGACAGTGGTGATGTAGATGCATTGATCTGAAGCAGCAGCAGAGCAGAACAGCAGATCATGAGATAGTGTTGATTGAGAAAGTGGTGGAGTCACGTGACCGAAACAAACCCGTACACACTAAAGGCTCGGAAGCAGGTTAAAGAGGTCGTTTCGGCGTCGATGCGAGCAACACATGAGGTTTGAAACAGGTCCATGCTCAGACTTAACACGGCACGGGATTCGGATTTCACATGGTAATAGTTACATGAGGCATAAACGTCCTGTTACCTGCTGTGACCGGACCATCTGGTTTTCTGCTCAGGATCATCATGCTCATTATGGAGAAGTACTGCAGTCAACATGAAACGTTCCCCTTTTCTAAACAAACACAGCTACTGTGTAAAAACGACTGGATGAACTGGATTAATGTCACTACGGCTCCAGGTCATGTCTAGAAATCTTGTCCTGTCGACTAGTCAGACGTGACCCCCGGATCAGTCAATGCAGCGCAACAAAACACTCATGATTATCCACTTTCTCTGTATCATCCTGGACTCCACAGGTCACCAGTTCAGTGTCAGGAGGATTTCCGGGACAGATCCTCTCAGCTAAACCAGTGTGTTTTAGTCCTGGCTCCAAGCCAGCGAACTGGGCGAAATGCTAAACGGAACTTAGCAAAGCTTCGTACAAAAAAAATCCGCGTCCTAAAAACCATCGGCTCATAAAAAAAAAAATAATAATAAAAAAACAACCGTCCCGATTGGCTTTTCTGTAAATATCGTGCTTCTTCTTGATCTTCAGAGACAGAATATCCCGCAGATCAGAAAGAGAAACGCGTCTCCGTCAGCTCGCAGCGGAACAAAAACAAACGTCCACATGAGCGCCGCTCCCTGAAAGAGTTTGTGTCCAGCTCCAGTACAGACGTCCAGCCTGCTCTCTGTCCAGCCCTTTCACAGTGCCAACACTTCCCTCGATCAAAAGCACCATCCCAGTCGGAGGAAACGCTCCAAAGTGTGAAAACGGTCGATTACTAACCTAAAGACAGACACTTGGCACTTTTTCCTAGTTAACTAACCTCCATACGCTAGCTCCAGGCTAACCTAGCTAACGTGTCGCTAACATACTCGCTTCTCCTTCAAAGAAAGCGCTTGTCCCGTTTTTTTTTATTTTCATTTTTATAACGCTAAAGACACCCAGCTGAACTCACGACACTGACAACACGGTTTCCCCCCCGGATATGTCGACCCCTGAGGCGGCTCCGTCTCTCTCCGGAAGACGGAAGCTCTCGGCGTGTGGACTCGCTCGACTTTAACGGGAGTTCACAGAGGCGCTGCTTTCTTAGCTCGTTGCTAAGCGCGTCTTCTGCTCGCTCTAGAAACGCGTCATCACCAGACAAAGTAAAGGGGGAAGTCCAGGAGGCGGGGAATATACGAGAAGGGGGCGTGGTTAGCACGGCGCGTTTGAAAGTCGCACTTCCTGATGGGACCGTCTGCGTTTAGACGCACTCTGTGGCCGAAAGTATGTGGACACGTGACTTATGGAGGACCAAAAGTGACATAAATATGAATGAAGAAATTTAATTAACGCTGCTGTAGTGGTTAGTGCTGTCTCCTCACAGCAAGACGATCCGGGTTCGATTCCCAAACTCCGTTCTGTGTGGAGTTTGCATCATCTCCACGTGCTTGTATGGGTTTCCTCCGGGTTCTCCGGTTTCCTCCCACAGTCCAAAGACATGCATGTTAGGTTGATCGGTCA
>JAOVVH010000001.1:10183586-10205961 GCA_028566435.1 Scorpiodoras heckelii
TGCAATACTTAAGTACTAAAAATGTTGAATACTTTAGTACTTCCACTTAAGTATGGTGCTTAAAGAACACTTCTACTCCTACTCAAGTAACTTTTTTGATAGAGTACTTGTACTTTTACTCAAGTCTGGGTCTCTAGTACTTTATACATGTCTGGATATATCGCAAAAATGTCATGCTATCGAAATACCACTGAGAATTCTGGGCCAAATTCGGTTGAGTTTAAGCACATAAGGGCCTGTTATGGCAAAGCCAAAACTATACACACAACTGTAATTAATGTTTCCAGTGGAATTTGTAGACTAGCGTAAAACTATCCCACATACAACCACTGCCTGTGTGGCATTTCAAATTCTGGGCCAAAGTGACTCTGCTATGCTATAAAATGTGACCTCAACATGGCTGACGTCCTGGTTGTCAGATTCCGAGTTCATCGCTGTCATTTCAGATCACATGGTAAGAGTGACTCAGATCTGGGTTTTCCAGGCTTAAACATTTTAAATGAATTAAAACAGACTAGCAAAATGGGTAGAGCTTGAGCTACATGGTACGGTCCAAGTTTTTATATTTGCTAGATTAGACAATACTGGGGTCTGTTACAGCAGTTGTAAACGTATTGTACACTAAAACTGGTCAGTAAGCATCCAGGTTTAGGGTACTGGTGGAATTTTGGACCAAACCAGTCCAAATGGTGCAAGCAAACATATTTAATCATTTTGCAATATGAAGTTTTGCTCTGAGATACTATCACTATCAGGCAATGGCTTCTGTGACACTAATACTGCAGACGGCACAGTAACAACTACAGTCAATTATGTAGGATAGCAGAATAACTAACCTCGACTTCCCCAGTGTCATTTTCTCTCAGTACGAAGGAGAGTTTCTCCAGATCAGGACCCGCCAGCAGGCGAAGTTGCAGCGGATGCTCAGAGTCCGAAAGCTTCTGGAAAACATCTGGGATATACAGGAAGCAGAAAGAATAGCATGTCTTATGGAAAAAGTGTGTTAACGTCTAGATTATATGTTATATTAGATGGCTTCCTTAGGTCTCACTGATAGAGCCGTGCTCCCACGGTTATCTGCTTACCTTGTCCATGGAGGCGCATTTGCTTATAGAGAGCAAACTTGAGTGGATTGTCCTGCACCGTGAACTTGCGGAGCAGGCCCTCGATGACCTCTCTGACTGTGGTGGTGCTGCTGACATGAATCTGCTTTAGAGCTTCACTGGGCAGATAGAAGGATGTGCGTTTGTCGGAAACGTTGGCCACCGCCGAGCTGTTCTCCGAAAACAGCGTGACCGGCCGCCGCAGCTTCAGGTGGACTTTAATGAACCCGTTGTATGTCCCATCAGCAGCCTGAGTGAAGAAATAAATAAAGAAAGAAAGAAAGTGTGTAAGCG
The DNA here is from genome assembly GCA_028566435.1 of Scorpiodoras heckelii. Classification (NCBI taxonomy): domain Eukaryota; kingdom Metazoa; phylum Chordata; class Actinopteri; order Siluriformes; family Doradidae; genus Scorpiodoras; species Scorpiodoras heckelii. The sequence goes on from JAOVVH010000001.1 coordinate 10,184,984, forward strand.
ATGGACAAGTTTTACTTCCCTGTAACGCAAAGTAAAAGTGTAAATGCAAGTAAGTACATAAGCACCCTAGAAGGCAAACCTGTTCATCACAGCGCATACGTATTTACACATGGGGCAATCCAGAATTGGCTGTCTACCTACCAGCGGGTTTTTTGGAGGTGGGAGGAAACCGAGAACCCGGAGGTGACCCACAAGGAAAATATGCAAAACTCGAAATCGAATGGGGTATTTTAGAGCTGTACTGTACATTGGAAACGCAACCCACTCCTGTGACACTATGCCTACCACAGAATTAAATTAATATTTCTTTAATTTTATTTATTTAAACAAATATTAATAGCTATTTTGCTTGTAGCTACTTTGCCAAAAACAATTCAATAGGCTACGATTAGAAATAATCTTATCACTAATACATCATTATTTACACTGAAATCACATTATGTTAATAAAATAACTACTTTTGATATCATGGAAAACTACACCTTCATACTGTTAAAAAAAAGTTGGGCTAGCTTGCTAACTATCTAGCATGATAACTAGCTAGCTTGCTAACTAGCAAGGAGAACAAAGTAATGCAGTTGCTTCATGTACAGATGGAGTAGTTACTATAGCTGCATATCTTGACTACCGGTTCCTAATCCCAAAGTTTTGAAAGAAATGTTGAAAGAAAGAATATACTGTACATGTTAAATGCTTTAAAAAAAAGCTTTAATGTAATGTATGGGTTTGCGTCTGGATTTTGTGTCTGGATTTTGTTGTGTCTGGATGTTGTTGTGTCTGGATGTTGTTGTGTCTGGATTTTGTTGTGTCTGGATGTTGTTGTGTTGTCAACTTGGAAGGAAAAGACTCTGTACTCACTAATTTCATTCCATTTTCGGACACTTTAGAGTTGTACTCCTCTATCTTTGCCTTGACCTCTTCCTCCGTGAGGGACTGTTGGTTCTCCACTTCATCCTCTTTAGTAGGGTTCTGAAATGAAGAAAAACACACATTTACAACTTGTTATTGCTACCATTACCAGATGTCATGCTACTCCCTTTACCATGGTTCTTTTTTCGAAACCATGGGAGACTTTTTCCGTGAAAACTGTAACCCTTGCCATTTTTCGTTGCGCGTTCATACAGGAATCTATGTAAATCTATATTGTGACATGTTTCAGTAAGCACTTTAAAAACAAACAAAGGTACAAATCGAACACTTTAATAACCACAATATTTGTGAAGTTACTGGAATTACTGTAACATGACAGATTAGGGCTTAACGCTGAACACAGACACTTGCCGTCTGTTCCAACACTTAACCGGTTACCAAAATATAGCAGTGAAATTACTGTACTACTTTAGCTCTTATACCAAGTTACTGCTGGCTATAAGCCATTTGGAGTGCCGGATTAATATCAACAAATACCCTCTCCTGCCATCCCCAAAGGAAAACAAAACCCTCCTGACAACGCTACAAATGCTTTGTGTTGCAGTGTAATGACAGATTATCCATTAAGTGTACGATGCTTACCATTAAGTGTACGACTGCTGGAGACTCTTCCTGCTTAGGGTTTTAACAGCGCTGCAATATGTGTGTGACTGATGTTCATGATGTTGGACGGAAACCAGAAATGGTCTTTGCAAAGCACCTGCTCTTATTTGCTCTGCTCACTGCTAAAATAATCTAATTAAAATTGACAAACATGGCTGGCAGTTGCAGTTCCCAGTAGGTCACCTGGTGTACATTTAACTAGTTTAATTAATACACACAAGCATAACAGTAAATAGTGTAAATCTCATAATTCACAAGTTTATATGCAATTGAAGTTGTTAATGTTCCAATAATTAAATAAAAAATAAAATTGTGTTAAATGAAATTGTTACAATCAGGTTACCAATTATTTTTTTTAACCAGTTTATTAAAATGTAATGAGGATAAAATGGAAGTACATAATGACATTGGCATCTGCATGAATGATTTAGTTTGATAGAATAGTAGCAGAGTTTTTTTTAATTAGTCTTTGTGTTGATTAAAACAGAATTCTGTTATTATACGTTGAGCTGGAAAACAGGGGGCAATGCAGATGTGTATATGTGGGGTTTCCCCCCAACTGAATTGGAATATGTGACAGTTAGCTCTGACTGTCTGGACCCCAAGGAAAGAACTGTAGCTTAATTTTTATTTACGAAAAACATTATGCCAAATGCTAAAAGGTTTCCTTTTGGTTAATGAAGTTAAGGTTAGGGTATGTGAATAGTTAAGGTATATAACAGCTAGTGGATTAGAGCATAAAGCAAGTATCATCAATTATGGAGGCAACCTTTTAAGTCTCTCCTACCTATGCCATTCCCTTTCCTATCGTAACACTATAAAATGTTCAACTTGTGTTCAGTCTCCATCATTTCTCTTGTTCGTCTCATCTTTGCTCCCTTTATGACTCTCTTCTTGAATCACTGAATCATTCAACCCAGCATCCCCATTATATAACACACACCTGACACTAGAAACAAGAAATGGCAACGTGAGATATTTTCTCTTTTAAAAATCCCCCTTGTGAGAAAAAAAATGATCATCTGTGGGTGTTAATGGTGTGTGTAGATCATAGCTGCTACCGAATGAACCTTAGCAACAAAGATTGAAGCTGGGATATTTTTAGTTGCTTGATACATCCCTTGTAATGCACGCAACACGTTTTTCTTTTTTTCTGAAAGATGGGAGGAAACAAATGGAGATCATTTATTCAATGAAGATCCTTAGGGCATATTTCTTTGCTTTATGTCATTGAGCAGAGAGGAACACAACAGTGCATGCATACACAAACACACACACACACACACACACACACACACACACACACACACACACACACAAACACACACACATACACATACACACGCAGTTTGTGGTCTATTGTGGCTTTATGTCCTAGATTGAGTGATTGAGGAATAAAAGAGACTGAAATATGGTTAGCAAATGCTCTTGTAGGAAAATGTACCAAAATCATGCACTAACATATCCAAATATCATGAAAATCTTTTTATTTGGCTGCAAATTGTCAAGCTCGTGCACCAGATTTCAGATTTGCTGCGTCTTTTACACCTCTAGACGCTTATACATACTTTCAAGCCAATTTATATCCAGGGTTTCCCTCAGGGGCCTTTTTATCCACAAGCAGTACATCCATATGAGAAATAAATAATAATAATAAAAAAATTGCAATTTGGAGATAAATTCAATACTGAATAATTTCTTTTCCTTTATGCCTTTCAGTGTGAAGCAGAACATTTTGATTATAAGGACTATACTAAACACTGGGTGTTCTGTTACAGCAAGTGCAGTTATTATTACCACACCGAAGTGTTTTATTTTTATTATACCACAGCAATTTGCCAACAATTACAATATTTTCTTAATTAAATGTCTATTTATTAATACATAGTTTTTTGTTTATCCATTTAGAGTTACATTTAACGCTGTGGGACGTCTGGAAAACAAGTTAGTTTCTGATTGTTTTAACAGCTATAAACAGTCGTTTCCTCTCCAGACTCTCCTTTTTCTATCTATTGTAGTAATATTGGGGAAAACAAAAGGAGCTTGTCACATTATAAAGAAGCAAAACGTCTTCTGCCCTGAAGACTTTCCAGTGTCTGAAAATTTAAATGTGTGGATTAACTCTGTCTGATGATGGAGAATCCTTGCAAGAAATGTTAAATGAACATCTCCTTGCAGAAAACCTCACCATATCAATGAATATATAGTTCATACAGTAAAATCTGTTCATGTGAAGCCTGTTGAACACTTTACGACAGAAATGGTACCGTATTAGGATGAGCGTATTAATATAAACCTTAGTAGTAGTTAAGCTGCTGTTATAGCCCTTTGACCCATCACAACTGAGGATTTCTGTACTGTATTTGTGCACTGTAGTACCATACTTCATAAGAGTGTATATACTGGTGCTTACTGGATATGGGACGCTCCAGCCAGTCAATGGGAGTTAATACACTTTGTGTTAATACACATCGTTCATTTTACATATTAATTAGGCCTATATTCATAACGTAAAATAAAACTGTCAGGGTTTGTGAGACTGTATATCAATTCATTAAGGTTCTACAGGCTCCGTTTCTTAACGTGCACATATAGTATACAGTATATATACACACAGAATCCGTGAGCCAGTGCAATGCAATTTGTCTGTCGTAATTTCAGGACTAGCTGTGCCAGGAAGAGGGCAGAGGAAAATCAATTCTTTTTTTCAAGCCACTCTGAGGCCATGGAGTGAAGCCAGCGAGCAGCTCCAATAACACTGCAGCCTCAGCACTTATCTGCCAGGCCTATTGATTACAAAAGTGCTGAAGTGTAAAAAGTGCACCAAACTACAAAATATTTGTTTAATTAAAAAGCACTAACGATCTCGTTCTTCTGTGCTTACTGACATGAAACAAATGAAATTCAGGTTTAGGCTGGTATTTTCCTGAAACTGTAATACCAAAGTGGTATCAGTGTATATTTGACACATCTTCAGATCCAGTGACACATGCTGTACAGTATGCGTGTGTGTATGTGTGTGTACCACCGACTGACATGTTTCAGCTCGTTATTTCTCCTCCTGAGCTGAATAAGTGAATAATGGCCGAAAACATTTAAAACTTTTACATGTTTCTGCACTTACTGCATTATAGTGAAACAAGTCAGCACTGGGTATCATTTTTACAGAAAATCTTGATATCTGTATTGTATCAAATGTAATAAATGTAATCTGTGCATCCCATCATTATAAGTAACTATACTATAAACCATTAACTGTTTTAGATTTCTGCATATCATCATTCCTGATCATTCTGCTATTATTACATGGTTATACCTTCGCATAGGCTAGGGACGTCTGGTCTAAATGAGCTAGCAGGGCTTAATCCCCCTGATCTTTCAAACCTTTCAACAGTCATCCACATCAGTTTAATTTCTGCTAACAAATGGACGTAAAACCAAGAGCAACCATATGACCAACAGTCATAATAAAATTGCACAGAATGGTATGAAAAAGTGAGTCTGGGGCTGATTTCTTTTAAGCCCATTCTGTAGATTGGTGACAGCTGTGTCAGGTGAAACCCACCGAGATTTCATACACGTCTGGGCTAATATTTTTCATCTGCTTTGCCTATCATCCTTACTGACCCCAAAATGTTTTTGTAGGAGGAATGAAAAGTGGATAAAAGTAGGGCCAACTTTTCAGTGTACCAGCATCAGTATTTAGAGGAAGCCTCTCATATAACAACACAACCAGACCATCTACCACCTGAGTCATCTATTACTAAAAGACATGTGAACTTGGATGTGTGGTGAATCTTCGTGCTCCTTCCAGGGAATTGGAACAGACACATTCTGACTATTCTCTCAGGAATTCCTGCATTTGTGAGCGGAGCTAAATATAGCTGCCACCCACCCTTCCTCTAGGCTGCAATGAGAAAGTGCTGCTGATTAGAACAATGGAGAGAATGATGAAGTTCTCAAGGGTTCTGGGTTTGCATATATGAAGTAGCTTCACTTAAAGGGGAATAAGAGCAGGGGAGTAAGACAGCAAAAATATGAGTGAGCAGGCATTGCAGAGAGAGAGAGAGAGAGAGAGAGACAGAGCCAGAGAGAGAGACAGAGGAATTTGTGGTATGGATCAGTACTGAGAGAAAAATGGTGCAGGAAGAGAAAAAACATGATGCTGCAGGGAGGCATCAAGCTGTCACTTTATAGCAGACTTTGCCTGCTTGCTTGGTTCTTACACACATATAAGCACACACACACATGCACACTCATGTATGCGATGTGCCTATGCAATCTCTTGATAGAGTGCGCAAATGTGCAGTGTGAGAAGTGGCTTTATCTCATTTTCATTTCAAGTTTGCAGACCGTTCAGAGATCCAAGCATTCAAGCTACTGCCTGAAAATTCATGAAAATTGAAATATTCATGAAATTTGGAACGTGGGGGTGTGTTATACTGTATCATTTATAAAATTCAGTCAGTGCACAATCAGAAAAAAATTTACTAAGCTGTACCTTTCCTTGTCAATGGGATAGTACTCTCACAAGTACATCTTCATTTCTGCCAAGGAGGTTATATTCTCAATGCTTTTGATGTTTTCAATTGGTTTGTTGGCTTGGCTTTCAGCAGGATTACTGAAAAACCACACATCCGATTGTCATAAAATTTGGTGGAAGGCTGTAGGATGGGTCAAGGAAGAAGTATTTCAGAGCAGATCTGACATGCACATATTATGTTTGTCAGATCAGGCAAAAATTTGTCACATGTGTTCAATCCCGACTTGCCTGTTGGAGGTCTGCGCTCTTCTTCTAGTTTGTACCCTCAGTGTGTATCTATTACATGGTAATATGAAAGCCATGCACATTTAAAATGATTTTAAAGCTTGGGCGCAACACAACAGCGTTCGCCCTCCCAGACTGGCAGCTGTCGTATGATATGGGAGAAATCCTAATGGGTAGGAATTGGATATGACCACCATTAGGGGAGAAAAAGCCAACAAAAGATTTTAAGGTACCAATCTTGTATCTATAACTAAAGGTAGAGTAATCATTTAGTGGTACATGACACGAAGGACAAGAAAAGCTAAAGTACCCGTTTTTCTCAGCATATGAGTTTGAATGAGATAATAGACCATGAGAGATGCTGTGTGTGTCTGTGTGTGTGCATGTGATGGTGAATCAGCAGGTGCTGTGCGTAGGATCTATTTGCCTCATTATGGTGTGCTACACTGAGAGCTGACCCACATTTCATACACACAATACTTAAAAACATTTCTATCATACGTGATATAAATGTATTCAATGGAAAAAATAAAATTCAACAACAAATCAGCAACTTCCAATTAAATCTTGTAAGAAAAAAAAACTGTTATAAGATATTAACATTTTACATTTTTAAAGATGTAATACAGTATTAAACTTAAACACCAATTCAGACACTTCTAGTGTTTTTTAATTGTTAATAAAATACATACATTTTATTTGATGGAAAAAAATCACTACCTGCGATGGCTCAGAAAATCAGTATCGATATCACATAATCATACTGCTTATGATGTCGACGAATTATGAGGTTGTCACTGTAAATAGCTCACAACCTCCAGCACTGCTTTCTACAGCGGAGCTAAAGACCATCGAGGCCTCTATCACTTCCTTCAGCTTCGACTGCCTACATTTTACTATGTCCCATGAGACGAACTCTCACACACTGTACTCAGACATGCTAAGTTAATGCACCAAGTTCATTCAAACACTACAATGTGTATTCGGAAAGATGTTTCATAGACTGCTATGTCTAAGTATATTTGAAGAGAAGTGCACTAGTTAAGTGCACTAGTTATTTGTACACTAGCATACACTTGTCTACATACTATGCTAGCATTTGTAAGTATACCTATTCTAATTCCAGTATACTATATTAATAGTGTTAGTATTAATACTATATTATTAACACTATTATGTGTACTATTACTGTTACTTCAGTTGTACATGAAGTAATACAGGTATAAAAAGTATTTCAAAAGAGTTAACTAGGTCTACTTATTTATTGTCCACTTCAAATGATTTGCATTTTTATATGCGTAAGCTTTAATCCTGTGTTGTTTTGCTAACACATTCACTGGCCAGTTTATTAGGAACATCATGCTCATTTATGCAATTACCAGACAATCATGTGGCAGCACAAGGCATGAAATCATGCAGATACAGGTCAAGAAGAATGTGGGAAACTTTTTTTTGTTGACTGTGGCATGGTTGTTAAATGCCAGACAGGCTGGTTGAAGTGAATGGACAGACTGGTAAGCAGAAAAGCATCTTGGAATGCACAGTATGGGCGATTTAAAGGACACTCTGAATTTGGGCTTCACTTCTGTCAGGAATCTGAGGTTACTGGACAGTTGAAACAGGGCAATTGAAGACTGTATAAAGACCAGGTGACATCTCTGTCTTTCACTCTTGCTCGTTTCAGTTCACACACGGTGACCTGGTTTTTCTACCACGCGCAGCTGCAGCAGGCACAAGCGCGCTCTGGAAACTGCAAAAACCTTTTGATGTGCACCAGGCAGTAGACTGGAGTTACATAATTTACACATACAGACCAAACCTTAACTAAACCCGACCGCATTTCTCTGTTCACAAATGCTGTTTATTGTTTGACGCCACTGCAGTTCCTCAAATGAAACGCCAACGTTTCTCCTAAAAAGCCTGAATCCTAAAACCTCCATAATGTCACCTGAGGCTGTAACATAATTCCATGATGCAGCACAAAGCACAGCACATCTGTGAAGCGATCGGGACAAATGTCACCTTGCATAAATAATGAGAGAAGAGTTTCCTCAGTGTGTCCTCACTTCCAACCTTGAGCTCAGCACATGGTGTCTTCAGCTGATTAAGTAACGTGATGCCCTCAGAGCCATCCTCTGGCCACGTGGAAGCTACGTGGACATTCTGAAACTCACGGCTCAATCCTCATTCCTCATATGTACAGATATTGGGCCTATCAGATGTCTTTAAATTCAGTTCAGTATGCCATGCATGCACACCAAAGACAGATTTATCTAGTATTTCCTACTATCAGGTTACCATTAAACAAATAGAAGGTTATTAAACCTATATCTAGATAAGTTTAGAAATAGGTTAGCAGATAATTGTTCTTTCTAGAAATAAATGCATACAATGAGCAAAAGTATCTGCCAATATTTAAAAAAAGCCCATTTCAAGCTTGCAAATTAGTCACAATATTTAGAAATAGGTTTAATATTCTTATATTTGGTCTTTTGCAGACTTATGATAGGACATAATATGGAAATTTGTTCAAAATTGGCTCACTCTTTCAAGGCTGACTTCGTATCGTCAGGTAAAGTATTACAAAAAGAGTCCATCACGTACCACCAGACTCCTGCCCGCTACTGTAATGTCCAACCAGTCACCATTTCTGTCAGTTCAGAAATCTCCTTATCTTGGATTAGCATTCAGGCGTTCTATCAAGTCTAGTAAATAAGAAGTGATTTTGGCCTCCTCTATGAAAGCTAGTCCGCAATTTTTTTTCCCCAAGTTAGCACAAGCTAGTGGTTTTAAAAGTCAAAATTCAAACAAATACAAATACTGTACTTCTTTTAGTACCACGCTCTAAAGCCATGCCCCAAGACATACCTGGTCCAACTTGTGTCTAAAATGCGGACTAGATTTAAAAAAATCACTTCCTTTTTGACTTGTTTGGTGTTATTAACTGCTTCTAGCCAAAGTGCTGAGAATGATCATTCAGGGTGAGGAACTTGGTAGAGGCTTGTTTATCTCTAAAGTGCTCGCTGTGAAACTGTGGTCCACTTCCTTTTACAACCGAAGACCTGACGTACTCACAAACGTCATGCTGTAATGTGTACAGAACTAGAATTGTGCATGACATCTATGCTCTCTCTCTCGCTCTCTCGCTCTCTCTCTCTCTCTCTCTCTCGCTCTCTCTCTCTCTCGCTCTCTTTTCCCCGTTTCTGCAGAGATTAAAATGTACTGCAGTGTAGACACAGCGTGAGTCTCTCTCTCTCTCTTTCTCTCTCTCTCTCTCTGTCCCCCCTCCCACACACACTCACACACGCTCATTACTGGGTCAAACACTGAGTAGGAGAAGCTATCGCTCTCTATATTCCATATCCCTTTAAACAAGCAAAGCATGCCTGCTATGCCTCATTTAATATCTTACACCATCCAAGCTATTCACAGACACACATTCCACGTTACACGATACTATAGAGCTAATTATGCTATGCGTCTTTACTGATGCGTTGCCACTGCACCAACGCAGCTTGGCCACCACATGCTCTGCAAAACAGGCAAGGGTGTGCTTTGGGCTTCAAAACTGCTAGTTTCATTAATCATTTGATGCTCAGCAAAGCCGGCAGCTACAGCAGTATGTGACAGTCAGCTGTCATGGGTTTGAAAGAGAGACCGACAAAAAAAAAAAACCGCTTGAGAGTCCAGGCTTTCCAGGAGTCCATTTACATAACCTGCCATTACAGTGTGTAATGGAGTTGGAGGGGGGCTGATGATGGGTGTGAGCCATGCTTTATCGCTCGCTATACCTGTAATTCTGTAAGCACCCTGTAGTTTTACTGCTTTAAGTCATTATAGATCTGAAATCAATTGTTTTCCTGGACATCTTATTCAATTCCGAAGCTCTGCACATAGCCTTAATATTTGTGTACCTTTCCCTATTCAAATGTTACCAACCGGTTGCAGGGGCAATGTCTCGGGGGGCGGGGCTTCTCTAATTGTTTGTAGAAGTCTGTTTGCTCTGCACAATGTCTTCTATTTGAGCTTCAAGGTTTCTGAATTATACGTGGGAGGAAACGTGGTGCTGATGTTTCACGTTGTGTGTGTCAGAGTTGGTCCAATGCTACTTGAACTATCATACAGCATAGAGAGGTATATTTTTCCTTTAGTGATGCTGTTCAAATTCCAAATATCGCACAAACTGTGATGCTGTACTGATCTACGATAGGATTAAATATACAGAATTAGCTCTGACATGAAAAATAAGAGCTTACTTATACGATGGTCTAAAGATGAAATCTGATCTGGAGCTACGGTTACACTACCAGTTCTGCAACAATAACCTCAACTCTAACCTGGCAACAAGAACTGCATAGACGGCGCCATCCTAGCAACCAGAATCACACAAAACCCACATCCTGGCAGCCCAAACAACGTATGATCGTTCTATTTTAACTACTGCAACGACAGAACTATTAGCTAGACTTCATGTAATACTAAAAACAAAGCCTTTTACACGTAATCCTTGGCTACCCTAAATTGTTCACCCAAAGACTACAGATAGAGGATGAATAATTCATAATGTGAACAAGGATCTTTTCAAACCTGACACTGCTGAGACTGAGGTAAGCCTGGTCAAGGTTTGGCCTGATAGTGTACACTTAACCTGAGAATATAATGCTTATCATCGTGCAATGGCATTTTTCAGGTGGCAATACAACACCGGATCCATAATTAATTTTAAATTCATTTTGTAAGCTCCTCAGATGGGTCATATATATTTCAAGATAGTAAAGTAAAGCGATATGCCAGCTGCCTGGGCATGTTATTCATCTCACTGTGGCATCTTAAACAAATAAATTAGTCTCAATTTTAACTGAGCTTACATAACATAAGCGCTTGTACATTTTGGGAAACTCGGTCCTTAGGGAAAACACAACAGTAAGAAGAATGTAAGCACACGTTTAGGGTGTGTCACGAGGAGATTATTTGAAAGCGAATGTTCTCTTCCATAAAGGATGATAAGGAAATGAGGAGGTGAGGTATGGGATCACCTCTTCAGCCCACTCCTTTTACCTAAATTCCCCACCAAAGGTCACAAGAATCAGGTTTAAGATGACATCAAAATATTAAATGTGACATGAAGAACGGACAATCCAAATACATTACTTCCTACTGAGAAAAAAAATGGAGGACGCAAACTAGAAAGCTGCTGTTTTCACAATTAGCATATTTTACTGACACAAAGGAAACACTGAATGGGGGGAAAAAACTTCCCCAACTCCGAGGTTTCATTTGGTTAAGACAGTCTTTGTTCTCATCTTAAACTTTCCACCAACAGAATTTCCATCTTCAAAACACCAGATACTTTTTTCCAACATGTGGAACAACATTTGAAACATACACCCTAAATAACGCCAATACACCAAATCCACTTGTTTTAAAATAAGCATGCAACCCAAAATGGAGCATCGAGTCATCATTGACGCAACTTGAGAAACTTTACGAACACAACCTCATTTCCGCAACTATGCGATGGTCATCTAAGAAGAAGCACTTCTCTGTTTCAGTGATCCCTAAAAATATACGCTCGTTGCTCTTCTTCCCTATTTCCCAAGATTACCTTGTCCCTTTGCTTGGCCTGTGCTTGCTGGAAGAAGGTGGACTTGGCGGTGAAGAAGGCGGAATCTTCGTTGTCCTCGTCCAGGCTGCAGTAGCCGCTGCTCATGCTATTGCTACCGGTCATTTGCGGGGCCTCCTGCGGCCCCCGGCACCATTCCAGGCTCCAGGCACTGCAAGAAGAACGAAGATATGACCGGGAGATGAGGAACTGCTTCTAAGCGATGTCAGGACTCCTTTGAAAGACAGATGGAAATCCGAGAGCAGGAGAGTGGAGGTGTCAGGGTACTTCCGCGTATGACTGCTGGAGGTTGCGGAAGAACGTGAAGGAGACCTCAGTTCCTTTTTCTGGCAGGTCAGCAAGACAAGATCTCATTGGAAATGACAAGAAGTGGCCGTTTCAGCTTCTTGAAATTTCGAAATCCACAGCCACTCATCAATCAGCTGATAAAAAGGAAGGAAGAGGAAGATACGTCGCTGCGAAGTGAAGTGCTCAGGCAGGCTTGCTGTCACACTGCCGCATAAGCTGGCGTGGATGACTGAAGTGCCGGCAAGTCGATGTGGCTCTGTAGGCTGAGCAGTCAAGGCTGGGAATCCACCTGCTTACTGCCTTCCTGCCTGCTTTACAGAGAGACTGAAACAGAGCCGAGCTGATGTATTACTCCCTCCCTCCCTCCCTCTCTCTCTCGCTCTCTCTCTCGCTCTCTCTGCCTTATTCTACCATCAGTGGTTGAGTCTGCTCCCTCCCCTGTCTCTCTTCCTGCATGCAACTGCTCAACCATAGCCACTTCCTCTTAATGAAGGACACACACACTCACAAACACAGACACAGCCAGAGCGAGAGACAGAAAGCACGACAAATAAACTACACGATCCAATCTGCATATGCTCCTGTTTTACATAACAGCCAATATGCAAAGTGCTGGTTCTCAGGAAACACAGAGCAAATATATATGAATTTCAAGTGTTGTTAAATGGAAGTGCAGCCATTTACACAAGCAGGCTGAATAGAGGAAGCTGTGTAAATAGAGCACATTTCATTATAACTAGCCTTTGAGAAAGCCACAGGTAGAATTTAATGGCCATCATAACGTATGCTCCATTGTCACATTTTGCATAACTAATTCATTCCAGTGCTGTTTAGGTTGAGGAATAGTGATGACTTACAATAATACTGACTTATACAGTGGACCTGGTCCAATCATGGAAGTAACACGCACACTGAAAGTCAGCATACAACCATGTACACAGATGTGAAGTCATAAAGGAACTTGCACACAAGCTGTGTAAAGAATCGCTTGCCCAAGAATGTTGCATGATTTTTAAACCGGAAAGATCTTTAAATCTATAATTTTTAAGGAAAAAAATAACTGACTGTGCAATAAAAAACAGCATAATCGCATGGGCATACAAGATCAACTGTCATGCTGGATTGGGCCGAAGGTGTTGATTAATTATTTTTTCATATGAGCAGATTGTCAGTTTATAATGATTAGTGTGCTCATTCTAATACGTCATCATTTCTATAGTAACAGCTCTTTCACAGGAACTGGTGCATTGAAAAAAAAACTGGAAAAAAAACATAAATACTAATAAGGAGTAAGGCAGCTTTGTGTAAGGCAGCATTTAGGGGAAGAGTCCCTGCTGTCAGCGCTCAAAGTTTTCCACCACACGGAAATCTTAAGGATAGAGAACGTACCATTTCTTTTGAAATAATAGGAATAAACACCTCCGGACATGCTGTTATTGGGAAATAATCCATTTCGGGGTGGTATCTGTAACCCTACTTCAGCACACCACTCAACTGTTGATTATTTTCCTAGAAGAGCATGCCTTGTCATGCTTTCTTCCTTACTTATTAACAACAACTTGTCACGTTCACCCAGAGTCCATTTACAGTCACACTGTTGTCGTAAGTTCAAGGTTTTGCTGGAATTCTTCGAGTCACGGTACACCCTTGAAATGCTCATACATGAAAATGCAAACTTCGCTTCTACCTCCGAAATGCTATGCCCCATTTCACGATTAAGCCACGTTGAAAAACGCAAAATCGTGACTAGCCATTCTCACGGTGGAAACAGCTCTAGAAGATTCCGTAGATGTCTATTGCTTTATATATACACTGGCGGACGCAACCAATGATGTGCATAGGTGGCATTGCTATGTATTTTGCATAGGCTCCAGTACCAGTTTTTCTGGTACTTCTGTGTACATTAAAAATGGAACTGCCAGTTGTTGTTTGGAGTCTGTACCTTCACTGTGGCTTGCTATCCTTTCCAGCAGCAAATTGCATTGCTCTTTTTGTATATACTGACCAATATCTTAAAGAGTTTACTTCCTGTACAAGTTCAATTTAATATAATTTCTCCATGCTCCATAAATGGATAGATCCAATAATAGCATTTTCTTATCTTTTGATTTTTGCACATTAAAAAGCAATTTTGTCTTCCAAAGTACTGTTCATTTTAAAAATGTTTACAAAAATATATATATTTTTTTAAATGGTCGACACGACAGCAGACCAAACCATTACATACATGAAATGCATTCATTTTGGGATGCAAAGACTTTTAAATCTGACCGTTGCAAAGGCATCACAATACTAAAACGTACACATCTGCAGGTCATAGATTACATGACCGTTGACCTCACTGAAGGCCCAGCAGGCACCCCTGGACTTAACCTTTAACCCTGACCTTGGGCACTCAAGACTGGCTGAGTACAGCGTAATGAGAGAGTAAATATTTCTCAACGGCAGCCTGGCTGTTATTCAGCATGGCTTATTATTTTCCTCGTACCCTGGAATACTGAAAAATTATCCTCGCTTTGCCGGTACGAATGCAGGTTTGCTTTGACCACCATCCACCCATCATACGAACTATATTTTACCGAGAGTGACTAAAAGGCCTGGCTCAAAAACAGAGAGAAAAAGTGATGACCTCTTCCAATAGCGGGTGGTTGAAAGCCACTTTCGATTTCCCATGTCACAGCTTTACTCAATTCTCATTGAGCGACAGTTAAAGCTTTAGGCCAGGATTCTTGTGGATTCTGTCAATGCAGCAAAAAATACTTGCTTTATTATATCCCAAGCAATGACAAATGCACCTATAAATGCTGCCGGATGATTGTGTGCGTGTGTGTGTGTGTGTGTGTGTGTGTATGTGTGTGGCTGTGGATTAAAAAAGGCTGTTTCAATAAATGCATGACAAATAACCTGTAGTCAAAGCCTTCTGTTATATTATCATAATCGATGAGACGGTTGATGGGAAGAAGATGGAGGAGACTAAGATTGCTCTCCTGGGGGTTTAGTTATTGACTGGCCCAAAGATGAGGATCCCTGCTCTGCATGGCATCAATATACCATAGTAGAGCTGGAGGAAATGTTAGAGGGCTTTTTTTTCCCTTGCAAATTGCTTTGAATGGAAGATAATCAATCCCATGGAAAACAGGGCAGAATTGCTCTTCCATCGAAAAAGTATCGCCAGAATGGCAAGTGTTTGAGATGGACCCGATAGAACACAGAGTTCACCAGCTAGAGGCCAGAACGAAAATGCTGCCAAGATTCATCGAGATGACACAAATACTTCATGCCCATTTGTTATGACCAGATATGGGAATTGAATTGAAAAAATGTCAATAGCAATACCAATAGCAGCGTCTTATTGTACAATGTCTACACTTTGTGCAACTTGACAAGTGTAACACCATAATAAATCCAGATCCCCAGCTGTTGCCCAGCTTTTTTTGAGCTTTGTCACCAAACAGAACCCAACACGACGTTCCAGGATGACAACTGTAGGGTGTGTAGGACCAGTATGTGTGGGTGTGTAGGACTTATATATGACAAGCATGAATGACTGACTGGGAAAATCACTGGACCTGAGATTATATGGAACAGCAGGTGAAAAACAGAAATAGGACACAAACTCTAGCTGAAGTGCACACATCGTCAGCAGAAGAGGGTTAAAATAGGCAAGAGATCTCAAGACACTGGTGACCTGCCAGGACTAGGACTAGCCCTGTTTTTTAGTACGTTAATAAGAAACAATATAAAACATCTCATGTCCTGAAGATTGAAGATTCCTGTTGTGAGAGGGTGTGAAGCACTGGAGATTCCTTCCATAAATGTTAAATACAAAAAGCGTCACCAAATAAACTATTATGCTGTTCATGATTGAATAATACATTCTGTTCATTATTCATTTTATAGGTCTTATACGAGATCTGTCCGGAAAGTAATGAGAATGAAATTCCCCTGCCAGATAAACACTAGGACCCGTTGCAGCTGCATTCTAGCCTTTGCAGTGTCCAGACGCTTGTTTTGTCTCATCACTGGAACAATGCAAGTGAGTGTGGAGCAAATTTCTTGACATCTACCAATTTCCTGAACAGAGTGATCACAGGAGATGAATCATGGGTGTTCGAGTACGATCCCGGGACAAAAAGACAAAGCACTGAATGGCACACGACGATATCACCTCACCCAAAGAAAGCTCACATTATCAAATCAAAAATCAAGTCTCTGTTCATGGTCTTTTTTGATTCTTAAGGGATCATCTATAAAGAATTCATCCCAGTAGGTCAAGATTAAAACATGTTTGAAAGGCCACCACTTGGGCACAGTAAAGAACAAAATAAAATAATAATAATACTAATTCTCTTTACTTTCCAGACAGACCTGGTATACACAACTGCAGCACTTGCATGTCCTCCATGTAAGTCCCTGTGAATGAACTGTTACTATAGCAACAATAATGTTTCCGAATGAGCGTATTAATATACTGCATATCTGTACTTCGCTTAGCAGCCAGTACTACAGTCAGAGCTACTGGGGGCTTACTGGTTTGGACAGGTTTTTGTCAGTGACACTCAGTATCCAGTCTCTAATGATAGACTCGTCTTACACACTGGTGTTAAATGCAACATCAGATCCTTTACATGATTCTTTGGTAGCCAGGACACCTCATGTCACTCACTCTCTCTCTCTCTCTCTCTCTCTCTCTCTCTCTCTCTGTTTAATAATGCACAGTGGCTCTAATTTCTTTCTCTGCCAACTGTATGCCAAGCTCCAAGCCACGCAAGAAGCTAGTCTGAAGCGAATCTTTTCTCATATTCCTATAACCTCCAGTAGTGTGCATCGTCTATGCCTGCCTTATTGGGATCTAATAACATACAGTTAAAAATGATAGCAGGTTACAACCTGTACTCTGAGGAACAAAGTGTAAAGGTATAACAACAGCATGCACCACTAACTACATATCCTGTGGAATGAATGCGCAGGATGTTAATACAAATTTTTATTGAACAAATAAAAACAGTTATCATAAAATTTAGCATGCCAAGGACATGGAAAGGAGTGTTCTTTTCTATATTATTCCTTTTCTCTCACTCCAACATGTTTTGTAACAAATTGGTAGTGTGTCATGAACAAAGCAGACCTCTCTGGATGAGAGACTCTCGCTTTGGGAGCAGCTCTGATGGTCTCATGCAAAAAAACATTACATGCATTACAAAAGAAAGAAGCATATGTATCTGTTGTCTCGATTCTTATTTGATTTGTTGCTGTGGTGATCTGAATTTAAAAAATGGCCGAGTGCACCTACAGTCTTAATGAGACACGTTGTCAGCTCCTGTAATTAGCTGTTGCACTTTATAGTGTTGTCTTTTATGTGGAAACATCATTATTTTCAAAGGCATCTTTGCTTTACAGCGAGTGTTTGCACGTGCCCAAGACTCCTGCATCGTACTGTACAGTAATTAGCTGGTAACTTTTATTGAGTGTCTTGGAGAATCTGCCACAGCTCTTCTGGAGACTTTGACTGTCACACTTACTTCTTTTTTTTTTTGCATGCAAAACCCAGCAGCCTTCATTATGTTTTTTGGCACTACTATACGGTACATCTAGTTTTGAATCTTTTTTGGGAAACACAATTTGCTAATCACCACTGCAAGTTAGTAGTGCACTAACTGCAGTGCTATAGTGATGACATTCACATTAAAACGTGTTAATACATGAATGTAGTTTAGATAAATATACTGTGTGTGTGTGTGTGTGTGTGTGTGTGTGTCAGCGCAATTTTTGTAGAGCTTTGCCATCTTTAGTAGTTTCTGTGTTGGAAATTTCTGAATCTTCTGAAGCGCTTTTATCTTTGATCTGTGTATTATAACATATGTTCACAATATCAAATATGTCAGTGAATCGGATCAGACTATAAGACAAAACTGATCTGGTACCAATGCAGAATTTCAAGTAGGTATTGGCTCCAGGACTATTGCTCAGAAATGTAATCTAACACATATCATGTGTCGTAAAATGCAGACTTTAGAAACTCTCTCTGTGAAAGAAAGGTGGAGATAGATGAAGACAGAGAGAGAGAGAGAGTGTGTGTTTGAAGTCCTGCTGCATGACCAGCAAGATTGCTACATCTCAAGTGAATTAGAATACAAACAGGAAGTCGAGACTCTAGGAAACGAAGCACTTCGATAAGCATCAGCCTACGTATACAGAAACACAGACATTAAAAACATGAAGCTGCTGAAGCTTCTGCATTTCTGAAACACCTTTGAGCGTTACACAATACACAGGCAAATTTATACCCACAATGGTGTATGCATGTTACAGAGCGCACATTCATGTTTGTGGTTTCCACGCGTGAGACAGGAAAAAGGAAGTCGAAGTCGAAAAGGCGCGAAGATTTTATCGAAAATACACGCGGATTAAAAAAGAAATGACGTCAAAGAGGTTAAAGTTAAAAGAATATGCATTTTATGATTGGCGTGTGTCAGAGTTTGGGGTACCAAAACTAAATGCTAACCGGAACGGCTAAGTCTTTTGCTAGCAGAGTGAGACAGAAGATCAGGTTTGTATGATAGTGTGAACATACAAGAACATAAAGTACCCTTTTAAAAGAAAAATCAAATGACAGTGAAAGAGAGAAAGAGTGTGAGATGAGCCTGAGGAGATGTGACACTGGTGAGGGGCACAGTGTGGGAAATAGGTACACTGCAGCCCATTTTAGTGGATAATACACAGTCATATGTCCTACACGTATTCAGTCGAGTCACATTACTAAAATGGAGGCAAAATAGCTCGGATAATTTTATCTCGGATTATAACTCAATTTCGCTGCAATTTGTGACACCTCTATCTAATTATTTCACACAATAGGAAAGTGCTTCATTGTCCCATGGTCTCTCAAACAGCTTTCCTCTGAGGCTGAGAGCCGACCATAAGGTGCACACGGGTGCGCGTGATTTAATAAACCCTTTACTATAATCAAGTTGTGACGGATCTTCATTTTCTTTTAGCTAGCTGGACTCTTTCATTTATAACAGCTGATAGTGGTGAAGCATTAGCTCGAAAGCTATGACACAATGGATGCCAATCTAGAAAGCATGAGGAGAACACAAAGCCTCAATTTCTAACTAACTGAGTTACCCCTTTAGGTAATATGTAGGATGCTTTGTACTGAGGGTCTACAATCCAAGCAAGAATTTACAATTAGATCTGTCATTATATAGAGTATCGTCCTCTCGTGGTGAGGAAGGTTGTTATTAAAAAGTAAATGTGTCGCAGGACACAGTGAAATTTTGACATTTTCTGATTAATGCAGTTCTGAAAATGACATATCCTGGACTGAAATATAAAATAGTGGTTAGACAGAAGCCTCTCCTCAGTAAAAGACACATGAAAGCCATGTGGAGTTTGCAAAATAAAGCACCTTTAGTTCCTTTAGGTGCTTTTTTGCAAACTGCAGACAGGCCTTCATGTGTCTTTTACTGAGGAGAGGTTTCTGTCTAACCACTCTGCCATAAAGCCCAGATTGTTGGAGTGCTGTAGTGATGGTTGACCTTCTGGAAGTTTCTTATACGGGATCTTCGGAGCTCTGTCAGAGTGACCATTGGGTTCTTGGTCACTTCTCTTATCAAGGCCCTTCTCCCCTGATGATTTAGTTTGGTGGGGCGACCAGCTCTAGAAAGAGTCCTGGTCATTCCAAACGTCTTCCATTTAAGAATTATGGAGGCCACTGTTCTCTTGGGAACTTTCAGTGCAGCAGAAATTTTTTTTGTTGCCTTCTCTGTGTCTCCACACAATCCTGTCTCTGAGCTCTACAGGCAGTTCTTTCCTCCTCATCACTTGGTTGTTGCTCTGATATGCATTGTCAGCTGTGAGACCTGTATAGACAGGGGTGTGTCTTTCCAAATCATGTCCAATCAACTGAATTTGCCACAGATGGACTCCAATCAAGGTGTAGAAACATCTCAAAGATGATCAAGAGAAATGGGAGGCCCCAGAGCTAAATTTCATGGGTCCTTGCTAAGGGTCTGAATACTTATGTCAATGTGAAATTTTAGTTTTTCCTTTTTAATAAACTTGCAAAAATTCCTAAAATTGTGTTTTCACTTTCCCATTATGGGGTATTGAGAGCAGAATGATGGGGGAAAAACTGCACCATAACAAAAGCCGCAACATAACAAAATGTGAAAAAAATGAAAGGATCTGAAGACTTTCTGAATGCACTGTTTGTAATATAACCTTGACAATCTCTGCATTTTCAATTTTGGACACATTAAAATGTTAAAATTTATTTGATAAATAGTATGTCAGCTTTCTTGGAAGGACTGGAAAGCTCCCACTTTGAAAAAGGGTATCATACTATATTATTTAAAAAAAAAGGAAAGGGAATACCAGCCTGAAGTGTCTTCAAATGTCTGTTGGGGTTCCTTAAATCTTAAAACACTGACCAAACATCTTAAGTGGAGTTAAACCAGAAACTATATAATACAATACTTCTACAGGAAACCTACATAATTCCCATCATTCTAACAAAGCAGGAGCCACACCTTAATTAACTGAAGACAAGAACGACTGACTAAAACTAAAACTAAAACTGACATGGGGGACCTTGTGTTCGGAAGTTCACCGGTTCGATCCCCGCAACTGGCAAGACACGACTGAAGTGCTGTTGAGCAAGGCACCTAACCCCCAAGTGCTCCCGGGGCGCCCTGGACGAGGCTGCCCACCGCCCTGGGCTAGTGTGTGCTCACTTCACCAATGTGTGTAAATGTGTGTGTT